>CM037852.1:107386402-107779188 GCA_021234595.1 Delia radicum
TTAAAAAGTATAATTAATTTTATGAAAGATTTCATTAGTTTAATAAAAAATTCATTAATTTTATGAAATATTGTATAACATAATGCGTACAATTTCTAGAACTCGAAGTGATGGCCCTTTCGCGGCCAAAATAGCGTATACAATTTCTAGACTTTAAACACCTGTAGCTTGTTTGGTTATTATGAAAACTCTTAAGTTTTAAAAAACTTTCCAATTATTTGGTTCATTTAAAAAATAAGTCCCTGGTATAATTGCAATTATGGTCATTAACCCTATGACTTCATGTTTATTTGGCGCAAATACATTTTTGTATATTTAAGTAATTAAACTCAAGAATTTTTTATGGTCATTTTAATTTTACTGTTTATAAAAAAAATCTATTAAATCCAATAATTAAATGTCCTCTCTACATTTTGCATCTATATGTGACAGTGGCGACGATAATGATGATGTTAATCAAAAAAAGTGTTCATGAGTTCATACCTTGTTATGTTTTTGTTTTAATGCCAGCGCATATACATACAATCAATATTACAGTAGGCACTCGGATAACGGAGTAAAACTTAAAATTTATGTCGTATGTTATACTCCAATAAATGCATGTGAAATTATTACTATAAAAAGTGCATATTTTCATGTAACATTACAGAAAATGCGTAATTTTAGGCACAATGTATTTGAAATTCTTTTTATGCACTTTTTTCAGGAAAATTACATTCAAAAAAAAAATAGTATTTGTATGTTTATAAACATGTGGATATGCTGAAAAACACTTTTTTTTTTGTAAAAGTACACATTTTAAACAGTAATAGAGCATTTGTAAAATTATTTTTAATATTAAAACAAATGAAACCTTAATTATTTTCTCGTTTCGTTCTTGAATAACAACAAAATTTGGAAAATCTTTAAGATTAGTTTTTAAACGTAAGTAAACATTAATAAAGTCCAAAATTACATTAAAAACAGAATTCAACCAATATTTTGTTTTCTGCAGGGAATTTCTGCAATAAAATCTGGGGACTTTCAAGTATTAAATGAGAATTTTAGAAAATTCATTCTGGTTTGGCAGCATGCTGAACTTGTGTTTTTTATTGAATGCCCTTTTTTTTTTTTATTAATAATACATACACAGAAATAAAGTGCCAACCGAATTGGACAGTATATTTCAATAGTAACAACTTATAAATTCAGTTAGTACAAATATATTTAAATTCGATTTCTAAACACTTTGGGTATTTGAACTTAACCAAATTTCAGTTGGCAAATAGCTAAATTTGTCTCTGTGTGTAACATGATGAAAGTTTTCCAATAAAAGACCATTGACTTTAGAAGCACTTAACTCACTTAAATCTTTTTTTATTTCATAGCAAAGCATACACCCAGAAAACAGACTCGGTTATAGCAACCCTATTTGTAGCTAATCGAATAGTTCGTTTGTAGCTATCTAATTTTTCGGTAGTTATTACCAAATATCTGTTGAGGCAATCGAAATTCTATTGTAGTGCCATAATTTCTGTTGTTATAAACGAATGCTTGTTGTAAGAACCAAAAAATTCGGTAGCAACAACCGAAGCATTCGATTGGCAACAAACCGAATCTGTTTTCTGTGTGTAGCGAAAAAAATTTGCAAAGTTTTAACTCGCTTAAGAATCTTGATCAAATCTTCTCACTTCAGGGAACTGCATCAGCACAAAAAAATTAAACGGAAATATTTGACTCTGTATTTTTAAAGAAATCTTTAATGGCACTTAAATACTTTTCAATCTAATGTTTTGCTATCGATTCCAGAGTCCAGATTCCAGAGTATTTACGCGAAAATAATTTGCTTTTTTATATTATGCAAAAACTTAGGCAAAGTTGCTCCTAACGACCAAATAAATACCTCAAGATGTGCAGTGCTTCCAAAATATTTGGTCTTTGTGACTTGGAGCTAGTAATCATGTCCCAAGTGTATCGAAAACTTTTATTATTGGTAGCCAAGAAACGTGGAAAATGTGCTCCAGTAAATAATATTAATCAAAAATGCATCAAAATAATATTAAGTATTCATAAAATAATATATTTTTTTTTGTAAAAATGGTAATTTTTATTCAAAAAAAAAATCATTCTAAAATAATAAATACGTGTATGCATTTACATTGTATATTAAAAAATGCAGTTTTACTCTTTAAGTTATGCTTTTTTAAGCACATTATATGTTAATTTACATACCAGTAGAGTAAAAAGCAATGTTGCTAAACATTTTTTAAAGAAGTTTACATACATTATACCTAATTATTAGTGTCCGACCGAACAGTTCGGCCAAAAAACTATATTTTGTCGGTTTTTTGATATCTAGAGGCATTGATGACAAATTTTGGTTGGTTGGTTGGTTTAAGTGGCAGATCACGCTACTCGTGAGCATCAATTAGAGTCAAAAAGCGACTCCGTTTTGAAGAGACCACACTACCTGTAAGGAACTAGTATCCGGAGTACTAGACCCACCCCGTTCGGTTAAGATAACGTATGAGATCACCGAATCCCACACGTGATATTACCGAGAGGTCGTCCAGTATATGGTCACCCAAGATCCGGAGTCGAATATTCTGCAGCGCCGCAGCTGCGACAATGCGAACCGCGTACAATCCCAAGTCTAATGCCATGCCTACCAATCAGCCAGTGACCGGTCAGAACAGACGTCAGCCTCGAGACATCCCTCCTGCTCCTGCTCAGGAGAGAGTTTGTACGCCCTAGGTCGTAGTTGGGCCACGTAAGTCTCGCGGTCCTACAGGACAAATTTTGGTATTGGAAACATGTTTGTTGAGCCAATTTAATTCGATTTTGTGTATAAAATTTAAGAGAAAAGCCGAAGTTTAGCTATAAAGTTAAAAGTTCGGCCGCCGAACTATTTTCAATTTGGCCGAACTTTCTGAGGCCGAACAGTGAATTCATTGCTTAACTACAGACTTTTCTTCAAATTTGACACTCAAAATAGCATCTAATCAGCCAAATAAACATTTTTCCATCCGCTAAATTTGTCCATAATGCTTTAAAATACCGAATACAGACCAAATGCATTTTCTGGCCGAACTGTTCGGTCGGACACTACTAATTATATTACATACAATGTGTGTAAATATTTGAGTCTAGGCTCAAAGTGTATATGTTTACTCTGATATTAGAAGGAGCAGAGGTACCTATTATAAATAGGGTAAATTTACTCGCGAATCTATTACAGTGTAACATATCATAACATATTCGAATCACATGCCCTACGTTGGGTGCCCTTTAGCTGTTCATGCGTATTGGTTAAGTTAATCAATTAAGTTTTCGAATTGGTCCCCATTTTCCCATATATATTTTTCATAAATCGAGTATTACCTGTTATATGACTTTGGGTTAATGGTAATTTTTTCTGTAGTTTTCAATATAAAATTATAAATATTTATTCTTATGTACACACAGTATTTTCACATTATTATTTTTTTTTTCTTTATTTATTTTTTCTCTTCCAGTATCATTTAATGTATTTTTAATTATCAATACAGAATGAACGACTGCTCGTATACTTTAAAAGTATATGGACATGAATGTGCATGAACATGCATGTCATTGGTTAAAGTGTTACAAAAAAATTCTTCATTAAACACATTAATTTAATGTAACATACACTATAATAAATGTTCATGTAAATTTAACCTATTTATGGTAGGCATATCTGCTCCTACTATATTTAGTATAAAAATACTAGATGGGTATAAACTTTAATATTTACATACATTGTATGTAAAAAAATATACACAAAACATATAAATATACCTATAGATGTGCTTAAGAAATGTTTAGCAATATTCCAATTTACTGTAAATTTACATAAAATGTGCCTAAAATTACATTTATAAATGCGTGAAATTACAATTAAATGCTTATAATTACATGAAAAATATAAAAACGCTAAATAGTTTGTTTGAATAATATTATTATTTTTATTTAAAAAAACTAAGAGGTCACTTAATTTTTAACTTCAACAATTTAAAAAACAAAAGGTATTTTTTTTTTTTTTTTTTTTTTTTTTTTAAAGAGAGGCAACACTCAGGAAATACTTCCTATATTTAGTGTGTTGCTTTCTTTGGAAAGGGATAGTATAGAGATGAAAGGTGGGGAAAGATGAAGGGCTTCAGACATGGCAACACTGTTTTTGCGCGAGATGATAAGTCTTAGAACAGTTGTTGCTCGCCACCTGATGAAGAGTTGCTGATTTTACATTATGTTTAAAACTTTAGATGCAGTTATAGTAAGGCTATTGACGATGTTTAAACACAATGCAAAAATCATAATTTGCACTGTCATACTAGGCTGAACATTTTCATATAACAGGCAAATCTTGTTGCATCGTGTGCAAATCGCGACAGTGTATAACTTCACTGATTATATGTAGTATTACCTTTCAGTTCTAAGTAGTTTAGGCATAAATATATATTCACCGTGCAAAGGACTTTTAAGGAAATGGTGGACAGCAAACCAATAGAAATATGCGATGATCTTGACTTAAATATAATATTCCAGGTGTAAATGTTCATATATAGTCATATATGACCACATATATGTGTTCATGTACGAATCCATATATGTTCGGATCCGAAATTTGCGGGTATATGGATATATATGATCATATATGGGCATATATGAATGTTCATATATGGTAATATATTATTATTATTTTTATGTTTTTTGTCTTTTTATTAAAAGAAAAGGTTTCTATTATACTTCTAAGAACATGTTGCTGATAAATTCACACATTTCATATTCAAAATGCATTAATAAATATAAATAGTTTAAAGTGAAATTTTTTAAGAAAATACACTTTGGGAAAGAATTTAATGAAAATTACTAAGAGTATTTAAAATGAAAAACCAACTTGTTTCAAAAAATAAATAAAATTCGATGATTTAGAAAATGATGATGACGACGATAACAATAGTAATCAAGCGGACCCACAAAATATGTCCTTTGGTACGAATACTTTTATAAAAAAATACTAAAATGCTTGTGTTTGACACACACAAAAAAATCGTTGCCAAGTAATTAATAAATAGGGGCATTTCAACTAATAAAGTTTTTTTCACAAAAGGCGGGCCAAAAATCGGGAGTTTGGTGCAAAAAGCGGGACTTAAAATACGGATTTTAAAAAGTTGTAATTTCTTAGTTTGAATCGCTCAAATATTACTTCAAAAATTTATAGTTTCTTTGAATTTAAAAAAAAAATCAGTTTTGACACAATAAATGAATACATTTTGGACTTTGATTCTAATTTTGAAATCCGATCACTGGCTCTGAAAACTTTATTGGTATCAAAAATATCCAAAACTTATAATATGTTGAACGTTTTTAAATAGTTTAATTTATAATTAAAATATTTAAAAGCTAATCCCAATTTAGAATTAAGCACATAAAATGCGACTGATATTTCTGCAGGTGAGATATCTCATAACTTATTCTCTACTATCGTCTTTATAAATTATACAAACTTTAAAATCTATTTTCTTTTATATATTTTTGTCAGAAGGCGTTAAAAATAAAAACAATTTCGTCCTCATATATGGTCATATCTGATAAAAAATTAAAACATATTGCCCATATATGGAATAATATATGAATTCATATATGGGGATATATGGCATATATGATGCAATATATGAACCGATATATGCAATATATTATCATATATGGTGTCATACATATCCATATATGAACTTTTCCTTTGAATGTATTTACCCATATATGCTTAACTACATTACATATATGTTCATATATGCCATATATGTATATATATGTATATATATAATATATATATGACAATATATTGTCATATATGAACTTTTCATCCGGGATAGTTCAAAAGATTTCCCTGGACATTTCATTTGTGCATTTAATGTCTGCAAATAGAAACAGATGCACTTATTTAGACTAAATATAAATTTATTAAGTTTGATATAATTTTTATTAAAAATTTCATTTTCATTTTCATAAATTTACAAACTCATGCAAATTCAATAAAAACACTGGCTTTTCTCAATTTTTCAGTGTTTATAAAAATTTTTGGTTTTAGCCTTATGAGAAAAGCTTCGACCTAACTTTTCTTGCTTAAATAATAATGTTCCGCTTATGTTTGATTCTAAAATACGTTCTTCTTTCTTACAATAGAACAATTTACATTATGTAAAATTACATACTTTATGCGTAATATAAAAATTTAGGTATATTGTATGTAATTATACAGAGTAAATGCTTTTGATTTTATAAACATGTTTAACAACAAACAAATTACTATATTTTGTGTTTAGTTTTGCAGACAAATGTATGTAATTTAGTTCGTTACATACATTGTGCCTAAATTTACGCATTTTCTGTAGTTTTGCACGAAATCTTACATACTTTATAATAGTAATTTTACAAGCATTTTTTAGAGTGTATAGTATAGTACTATACATTACTTGTCAATGTAGTTGAAAAATGTTGAGAAATGTAAAACATTTAAAAATATTGAATATTTTTCCCCCATCTTGTCAATTGATTTCAATTAATAAGAAGATAAACCAAATCATTATGGGATTTAATGTGAATTTTTAAAAAGTTGAATTTAAAAGATTTCGAAAATATTTTGACATGCATATAAATTTTAATTGAAAAGCTTTCAAATAAAATTTCTCACCATATAAATTTAAAGCAATTTGATGAACAAGTTACGATATAACCATCATTTATGTTGTTAGCATCACAGATTTTTTAATCCTTTTTTAAATATTCTATAGCACAATGTTTAAACTATTATCATTGTCAAAATTATATCTGATATGATTAAAACTAAAAATTCTATAGTTAGAAAATGTCTCTAAGCGAATTGATGTTGAATTTTTACATTTTAATACTCATCACCATAAACCTGGTCATACATTGCACAGTGGGGTGTTTTACAAATATTTTGGAAAGAATTTAGCTATTTCTTACTGGCTGATCGGATTGTCATGAAATTTCACACAGCCATAACCAACGTAATATAAAGCTTCAAAGAAGGGGCCATTAGACAATAACCGGTCGTCAGCCGGTAAGCCGCCGACATGATTTTTTAAGATATTTGACCATACCCGAGTAAAAAAATTATATATAACGATATATAATATATAATATATATTATTATTTTTATATAATAATATTTTCAAAATGTTTTACCAAAAAAATTTATGTATAAGCACATCCAATCCTGTATAAAAAAACACTATTCTGAATTATGACAACACATGGTTGATAAATTTAATTAAATTTTTATAAAATTAAATATAACCCAGCAAAAAATTATGTATAATACAAACATCAAAAAGGTCTTCTGTCATTTTAAACATACTTATATTTAATCCAAAACTGAAAAAATTTTCCAAGTCAGTTTCTATGTAACTATATATAATTAAAAAATCGCAAATTATTTTACGAAACTAGTTTAGAATTTTACGAAATCGATTTCCATTACAAATAACAAACCCTCCAGCAAAAGTTTTTAGAACAGATTATCTATGAACCTGTTCTCGAACAGTTTCCGGTTACTTGGAACCGTTTCTAGAACATATTCCTGGGTGTCAAATTGTAAGGTTTCACTGTCCCACAACCAGTTGTATACCTAGTTCTCGAACTGGTTCTAAAGCAACCTGTTCTAGTCGGGAGGTAAAGAACCTATTGCAAATAGGACAATTTCCATATAAAATAATCGGTTGTAGAACTTAAATTAGAATCTATTATAATACAGTATAAGTTGTTCTGCAACCTGTTATTTGGATTTTACTATTTATTTTATTTATTTATTTTATTTATTTTATTACAAAAAAACATACCATTGCAACAAGAACCAGTCTTTTTAACAGCACATGGAAAAATATTGTTACAAAAAAATTGTGTTTTTTTAAAAAAGTATTTAAAATTAAACTTAAACAATTATAGTATTATCATAAAAAAATTAAAATAAAAGTTGTGAAAAAAAAAAAAAAAAAAAAAAAAATTTTTTGACACTAGTTAAATGCATATTGTTACAAAAAATAAATAACTTTCATATTACATAAAAAATTAATTTTAGAAAGAAAAAAAAAAAAAAAAAAAATATATATTAAAGTTTTGAATAATTTAATTTTAATTTAAAGCTTTTGTCAGCTAAAATGTTTAAAAATTTCACGTTTAAAATGCTTTGCATTGCTTGTAGTTTGAATATTATGAGGTATTTTACTGGCCCATTTTAATATTTTTTTTTTTTTTTTTTTTTTTTTTTTATAAAGAGAAGCAACACTCAGGAAATTCTTCCTATTAATTAATGTGTTGCTTTCTTTGGAAAGGGGATAGTGGAGAGATGAAAAGTGGTGAAAGATGAAGGGCTTCAAACATGGCAACACTGTAATTGCGCGAGACGATAAGTCTTAGAACAGTTGTTGCTCGCCACCTGATGTAGAGTTGGCGAATTTATTGAAGCTTTTTGTTTCATAGCCCTGATTCATTATTTGACTTCGGTGGGGTTAAGTGCTATGGGAACACCGAAGGTGGGCGCTGCGATACATATAAGTGATAGAAAACTCATACATATTGTTTTTCTAAATTGATGTTGTCGTCACCGGGAATCGAACCCGGGACCATCTGTGTAACAGTCCAACGCGCTAACCATTACACCACAACGCCCACTATTGGCAAACATTTGTTTTAAATTAAATTAACAGTTTTGTTTAGAACGAAAATTTGATGTCCTAAAAAATATAAATAAAATTCAAGTATTTAAAAATTTCAATCATGCATTTTATTTTTTGAACCCGTTTTATGGAGGTCAAATATATGGAACTTAATATTTTTTTATTTTTTTTTAGAAAGGTTGAGGTTAAGAAGAAGAATAACCGTTTTTCTCTAAAAATTATAAACACTACTTAGTTTTTAAATTAGACTAGACTAGTTTCTGCCTTTCTGGACAGGCGTCATCAGTGATTTTCCATTTAAATTGTATTATTATTTGTGTTTTATTATTTATGTCTGACAATTGTCTCTATATGATACATTTTTCAACAACATGCGGCTGAAAGAATCAAACCTGCGCTCTTCATACATTACAAACGTAACAATGCCAAGTCATGACCGTTTAGCCATCACACCCAAGTATGTCGTCGAATGTAATGTAGCTAAATTGCTTCTTTTTCTTTTCTATTTGCTTTTTCTGTTATTGTCTATTATACTCAGAAGTGACAACACTAACAAATACAAATGTTCTATTTTTAGATTTTTGTTTTTTTTTCTAATCTCCTCCGTCTCTATATTGATATCTTTTAATTTAAATATATTTGGATTATTATGTATCTAATTGTATCTAATTATATCTAAATGTATCAAATATAATACAATTAGATGTAATTATATCGGGACATTATATCGGGACAAAACATTTTTCGGAACAAATTATATCCTCTTATATTTGCGGAATATATCTTATCATATATTCTTTTATATACTCTTTTTACTCGGGTAATTACAAAAACAATACACAAAGAACAACAAATTTTCTGTTTTTGTCTGAATATGTATATTAGTTCGAAAAGGGGCTGCCGGGCAAAGTACATACAAATCAAATTTCTTAAACACAACTCGGTTTTATATAAATACATCTTATAGAATAGTGTGCTCATATGTTCAGAAAGAAAATATTAATTTGGAGCTAAAAGACTGTTGGTGCACTCTCAGAAAAATTCTAAAATTTCATCCAACCGAATCGATTTGGTTGCAGCAAACTCATAAATTCAGTTGTCACAACCGAATTCAGTTGTCACAGCCAAATTCGGTTGCCACAAACCCCACCGACAACCGAATTTCTTATGTGAGTGTGTTTTGTGCAGAAAAAATCGCAAAAGTTTAATTTTTTTTTTTTTTTTTTGACCATTTCTACTTTAAAAGAATGTAATTTTTGAGGGGAACAGGATTTAGAATTTATTTAGTTAAATAACCAATGGGAATATCTCGGGAACTAATATAAATAACCCACACATGTAAGCATGTTTTTGTTACTAGCAGATTAAAAAAAATGGTAAATGTTAAAATGGGATTAGAAGCAAAAAAAAAAAATGGCGAGCACACAAAATTTTATATGCAAAAAGTTCCCTAGTTTGGGTGGTCATATTACCGAACCGGGATGTTTCGAAGGTTCAAAATCATAACTTAAGCTCGATATTACGTCGTTTATGCCTGTTCCAAATTGCATTGCAATCTGAACACTAAGTAAGAAATGACCGAATTATTTCCAAAAATTGTGTTATAAATCCCACTGTGCAGCAGTGAGAAATAATTAAATTATTTCTAAAATATTTGTGATACACCCCACTGTGCATTGTCAATGTTGATTTTTTGTTAGCTGATGTCAAAAAGGGTTTTCATAAAGACATTACGATATGTTATCTTTCTATGATGATAATTAAGTAACATTTTTGAATGACACATGGATAATATTTGTTTAAATATAACTACAGTTCTGACAAAATTGTTAGTACACTTTGAATTATAAAAAAAACATTTTATTAAAATGTGGTGTCATGGTAATTGTTAACGCTAATTTACTTGATTTTAAGCAATTGCCCAGCAAAAACAGACATTACCAAGTAATTAAGTGTGTAAGTAGCGCACAAAGGCTTTCTCTAGTTACCAGGCTTTATTACTTTTGTTCGAGATGTCCAAAAATTAGCTTCTCGCTTACAAAAAAGTGAGAATAATCAGTTAAATGATTGATTACTCATAGTGAAAGAATAGTGGTTACTTTAAAATAAGGAATACCTGATTACTTACAATTATATAATAAGTGATTACCTATGATATATTTAAGTTAATTTTTTGAAATCCTTTAAAAATAAGTTTACTTTGGAAAATTTATTTTTAAAAATGTTCAAAACAATTCAATAAATATAATATTCGATTAAAAAAAATACGAAAACGGTACTAATGTAACCAATTACCAGTAACTCATTAGTTTGCAATTACATATAAGCACTCCATCCCACATTATAAGAAATTCATTATTTTGTATTTCAAAGTAATGTACGAGGTAATAACCTACGATTACGTTGTAATCTATATGGTAATGATCTGTTCTTACCATGTTTTTTTTATGGCGTATTTAAATTTTGGAAACTTTAAAATCACATTAGCATTGCTTTTGGGAATATATATTTCAAATGATTTCTCATGTAGTGAAGATACGAATAAAAAGACTATGTACGTTCTTTTCCATTTTTTTTTTTTTTTGTTGAGATTTATTCCAATTTTGCCGGTTTTTTTTTAAATTCTTGGTGTTTTTTTTTAATTTTTTTCGATTTTTGTAAATTTTAGGGATTTTTTTTTTAAATTTTAGTAATTTTTTAACACTTCTGTCTTGTTTAAAATTATACCCTATATGTTATGTTTGTTGGGTCAAATTGACCCATTTTAAAAATCATTAAAAATCATACTTCACATAAAATTATATTTTTTGCATGTCCTTGTTTTTAAGTATAACCTACCTAACGCTATCCATCGTTTCTCTCAATTCTGAAAAGCTATGCATAAATGTCAGTTTTAACGGGTGTCAAAATATTTTGGAGTATTTAGCTTATATATTAATTCTAAGTATTTTAAAAACTTGCCGAAAATTTTTGATAATTTTTATTAAAGAAAATTTAGTCAAAAAATTTCAGAAACACCCTCAAATTCAGAAGTTATTCTAAAAAACCGTTTCAAGTGATGTTCGTCAACTTATCGACCTGTTACTCTGTCAGTTTTTGTCCGATTTACATTTTTTTTAACGGGTTTGGAAAGAAAACTGATTAGGCTTTAAAATGACGTGCATTTCTTATACATTTGTAAGTTATAAGTATTGTTTTTGTTAAGAATATCTACAAAAAAAAAACGAAAATTATAAACTTTTTTGATTTTAGTAGCTTTTCATTGCTTATTTTAATATGAAAGCTTATAAAAATTTATACCAACGTATAAAGAAAATTTAGTTCTTAACAAAACATGGTTTTAATTTTTCAAATCGGATGAAAATTGTAAAAGTTATTCAACTTTTCATTAACACCTGTTTTTAGCATTTTCTCCCCCAGCGCAAACCATATGAATAAAAAAAAAAAAAAATTAAACAAGCGTTTTTGTAAGTCAAGTGGTTTACCAGAAGTGGTTTACCATGTTTAGCATGACTTGTATGCGACTAGTACCTACAAGAATATTTTCAAGTTCTTTAAGTATAAAGGATCATATTACACAACGATCAACACTTATTACATTGTACAACGACTGCAGTGGTTACAAACATTCTAAACTGAGAATGCTCAGTCAGACTGTTGAACATCCACTGTACACATTGATTAACAGTCAACCCTTCTGGTATTGTACATTGATCGTTGTTTTGTACTAACAATCTAACTAAAAGTACCTAGTCTATTGCTACACTTTCCACTGTATTTAGAAATGTCGAGTAAGCAATTATGTACTATAAATTAAGCTCGATTTCAATCAATAAAATCAATTCTTTGCTTAACATTCAAGGGAGCGTTTAATCCGCTCTATGCAAAGATAATAAAAAGCAAATCAAAAAGTCTTTTTATTTACATGGCGATCCTGCCAGTCTAAAGGATTAAAAAAAAATATTAATAATAAAATAAAGAAGGAGTGCTTTAAACTAGCACCGACTGGGACTAGTGCTTCACTGCACAGTCAAAAATACATAAAAATTTGTCCTGGCGGATCAGCCACAAAGATTCGCCAGCAGCGTGATGGAAGTTCCCTGTCTGGACAAGAGACAGGATGAAAGAAGGTCCTCAACCACTAACTCTGGAAGAGTATAAGAAACGTCACCAGAAGATAAATAAAAAGAGGAACCAACAACCCCAAAAAATATCCCGAAAGAGAAGAGGAGGAACAACCCAAAAATTAAAACGTAAAAAATCCATATTAAATCAGGTATAAAAAAAAAAAAAACCTGTTTAGCTTCAAACCAAAGTGCGTACTATCCGCACTTGCAGGGCCTGTAAGTGAGTCATCGCTCGAGGCAAAATTATTTTTTTGAAAAATATGATAAAAAAAAAAATCTTTTACAAAAAAAAAAAAAACCAAACTAGATAATAAACAGAGTGCATACTAGATATGCACCTGTAGCGAACGGAGGCGACTTCGCCCGTGTTCAAATTTTATGATAGTGGAAAAAATATATTTTTTAAGAAAAAATTTTTTAATGTTAAAATTTGAATTTCAAAAAAAAAATGATGAAAATTTAAAACTTTTTAATTAAAAATTACAAAAATGAATACAATAAATAATTAAAAATTACAAAAAAAATTAAGATTTTGTTATAATTAAATTTTTTTTTGAATTATGGTCCTTTATAGAAGAAAAATTAAAATTAGTGCCAAAAACCGATAGATACTAGGGAATTAGTAATAGAACCAGCTTCAACCCAGAACTTCAAAGCAGAACAGCAAATTTAAATGGATAAATGGGAATTAGTGGAAAAATTAATCTCTTCAGAAAAAGAGAACTTTAGAAAAGCATATAAATGCATTAATAAGAGTAGATTTGTTCGCCCAGAAACAGTGAGAAAACATTTAAACACGATTATTAATTCACTGGAAATAATTAGAGAAATAGCATACAGAAACAGAGAGAAATTTACAGAAGAACACAAAAACGTTGTTTTGGAAACTTATTGGAGTTTCAGAGATCAATTAGTTAAAATACTTGATAAATATAATATAACCCAAACGGTTCCACATTCAATTGAACAGCCACTGAAAATAGATACAAATATTATACTGGCTTCAGGCAGTAGCGAAAAATTTGACCCAATTTCTGAGGCGGAAACCGATTCAGACTCAGAAAATTACTCGAATAATAAAAAAATGCCACAAACAGTTGTGGAATTCCTTAATACAGCCTCACGGCTGATTTGTGAGTTCGACGGCAAGCCCGAAAATTTACGAACGTTCTTGGACTCACTACGATTGGTCGACTCAATCAAAGACACACATGAGCAAGTAGCAGTATCCCTGATAAAGACAAAATTGAAAGGAACTGCTAGAAACCTGATTGATAATGAAAATTCGATTTCCGAAATCATTAATAAACTGACTAGTTCAGTTAAAGGTGAATCAGTCGAAGTATTGTCGGCTAAGATAATGAATATTAAGCAGAACAACAAGTCTGCAAATGCTTATTGTAGTGAGATTGAATCTCTAGTGAAATCACTCGAGAACGCGTACATATCAGATGGTTTGACCTGCGAGTTGGCAAATAAATACTCTACCCAAGTAGCTGTAAAAGCACTCACTAAAAATTGCACCATGGACAAAGTAAAATTAATCATGGAAGCGGGCCAATTCAATAATATGAATGACGCAATAAGCAAATTCGTAAATAGTTGCACTGAAGCAACAGGTCAGCAAAATGCTATATTATACTATGGGCAAAGACCCAATAATAACAATTATCGCAGAGATAAAGGAAGATTCCGAGGAAGAGGAAATTTTTCTCGAAATAACAATTATAACAACCGCACCAGCAACAACAATAATAATTATTCAAATAATAACTACAGGGGCAGAAGAGGACGTAGTAACTATAACGGCAACAGAAACCACACTAGAGCAATAACTGCAAATGAAGACAGTTCGGAAAACTCGAACGCTCCCCTAAGATAAAGTCAATGAACAAGAGGATATACAACCTTAACCTTAACTTTAGTTGTTTCATTCAAATTAAAATAGATATAGTAAATACAACTGTAACATTATTGGTAGACACTGGAGCAGATATATCATTAATAAAACATCAATGCACTTTCAAGAAAATAAATACTGCAAATTTTACTACACTTACTGGTATAGGAAAAGGTAGAATTAAATCCATTGGTACAACATTTTTCGATTTAAGAACCGATAAATTTTTGATACCCCACAATTTCCAAGTGGTAGAAGACAATTTCCCAATACCATGTGATGGAATAATTGGTACAGATTTTATAAAAAAATATAATTCCATTATTGAATTTAACCAAGACCAGGATTATCTCATCCTGAGACCAAATAATTTAACACAGCAAATAGTTATACCAATCACAAATACTTGTAATGAAGATATTGCATTACCAGCAAGATCGGAAGTTATACGAAAAATAAAACTTTCTTCCTGCACTGAGGAAATACTGGTACCTAACCAAGAACCCCACTCGGGAGTTTTCATAGCCAGCACAATAGTGAAAGCTAAAAATGCATTTATAAGGATACTTAACACAAATAATTCAGTAACTACAATAAAAGAAAATAAAATTATAACGGAAGATGTCAATAATTATGAAATAATGAAATGTAACACTAACGAAGAAAATAGAAAGGGAAAAATTATGGATATATTGAAAAGAAATTTTCCAAAACGTTTTAACGAAACATTAACACAAATATGCACCGAATATAGTGATATTTTCGGTTTGGAATCAGAAACCGTTACAACTAACAATTTTTACAAACAAAAGTTAAGAACAAAGGATACGGAACCCGTATACATCAAGAACTACCGTATACCACATACCCATAAAGAAGAAATCGAAGAGCAAGTAAATAAATTAATAGATGATGGAATAATAGAATCATCATATTCCGAATATAATAGTCCAATTCTGTTAGTTCCAAAGAAATCCTTGCCAAATTCTAAGGAAAAAAGATGGAGATTGGTGATAGACTACAGACAAGTAAACAAGAAATTAATTGCAGATAAATTTCCATTACCAAGAATCGATGATATTTTAGATCAACTTGGCAGAGCCAAATATTTTTCTTGCCTAGATTTAATATCCGGATTTCATCAAATTGAATTAGAAAAAGATTCTAGGAACATAACTTCATTTTCAACTACCAAGGGTTCATATAGATTTACCAGACTACCATATGGTCTGAAAATAGCACCAAATTCGTTCCAGAGAATGATGACAATTGCTTTTAGCGGTCTAAGACCAGATCAAGCTTTCTTATACATGGATGACTTAGTTGTTCTAGGTTGTTCAGAAAAACACATGCTTTCAAATTTAACAGATGTTTTCGAATTATGTCGCAGACACAATCTCAAACTGCATCCTGAAAAATGTTCATTCTTCATGCACGAGGTTACATACCTTGGTCATAAATGCACCAACAAAGGCATACTCCCAGATGACAGTAAATATTCAGTAATAGAAAAATACCCAAAACCTACTGATGCCGATAGCGCAAGGAGATTTGTAGCTTTTTGCAACTACTACAGACGCTTTATCAAAAATTTTTCTGAATACTCAAGACATCTTACACGATTATCGAAAAAAGGAGTACCATTTGAATGGACAAAGGAATGCGATATTGCTTTTGAGCATCTTAAAAATGCATTAATGAAGCCAACATTGCTGCAATACCCAGATTTTGAAAAACAATTCTGTATAACAACAGATGCTAGCAAACATGCTTGTGGCGCCGTGCTCACACAAGAGTACGATGGAAAACATTTGCCAGTGGCATACGCCTCTAGAAGTTTCACAAAAGGAGAAAGCAATAAATCCACTATTGAACAGGAATTAACGGCCATACATTGGGCAGTGAAACATTTTAGACCCTACATTTATGGAAAACACTTTCTTGTTCGATCAGATCATAGACCACTTTCTTATCTATTTTCAATGAAGAACCCCAGCTCAAAATTGACTAGAATTAGACTTGATCTAGAGGAATACGATTTCACAGTTGAATACCTTAGGGGAAAAGATAACTACGTCGCGGACGCTCTATCGCGTATCACGATCAACGAATTAAAAGAATTAAATATACTAAATAGCAATATACTAAAAATGACAACAAGATCAATGACTACCAAGACACAGAACAAGGCTGAAAATAAAAATATGAATAAGCAGCATCAACTGAATGAAAATGAAAAGCCCAGTATATATGTACCAATCAAGAACACTGACGTCAGAAAATATTATAAATTGAAGATTACCCCCGGAAGATGTTACATCAAAAGAGGAAAATCTGTAATTGCATATATACATATATATGATTTGTTTATTAATGGGAAACTTGACTTAGGACAATTCTTCCCAAGGCTCGAAGAAGTGGCCTGTAAACATAACATTACGAAAATACAAATGGCACCTAGTGAGAAAATTTTCGAATTTATCTCCATTAATGAATTCAAACAAATGGGCAATAAAATGTTGAATTATATAAAAGTAGCGCTACTGAATGAGGTGACCAGAATTGATAATAATGCTAAAGCTATTCAAGATGTAATGAAACGATACCATGAAGACCCTGCTGAAGGAGGTCACTGCGGTGTTTCAAGAACATTAAACAAAATTAAAAGATATTACTATTGGAAAAATATCACGAAAGACGTAACAAAATACGTTAAATCATGCCAAAAATGTCAAACAGCCAAAATTACAAAGCACTTGAAGAGTCCTATGATATTAACGCCAACGCCGGCGAAACCATTTGATATTGTATTAGTGGATACTATAGGTCCGCTACCAAAATCCTACAATGACAATGAATATGCAGTCACTATAATATGTGACATGACAAAATATTTAGTAACAATACATATACAAGACAAAAGCGCTAGAACAATTGCAAAAGCAATTTTCGAACATTTTATTCTTACTTATGGTCCAATGAAGACGTTCATTTCGGACATGGGTACGGAATACAAAAATTCTGTGTTGACGGAATTATTCAAGCTTCTTAAAGTTGAGAAACTCACTTCCACGGCTCATCACCATCAAACAATGGGCACAATAGAGAGAAGTCATAGAACTTTAAACGAGTATTTAAGATCTTACATAGCAGTTGATAGAAACGATTGGGATGATTGGCTTAAGTACTTCACGTACTGCTTTAACACTACGCCATCATCCGTACACAACTATTGTCCATATGAGTTAGTTTTTGGCAGACTTCCAAATGAGTTTCAACAATTTAATGAGGTAGATAGAATTAGTCCACTTTACAACATAGATGATTATTCTAAGGAAGTAAAATTTAGATTAGAAATAGCACATAAGAGGGCCCGAGAGATGTTAGATAGATCTAAGTTACTACAAAAATTTAATTACGATAAAAATACATTAGACTACAATTTTAAAATAGGAGATTTAGTTTTACTTAAAAATGAGAAAGGCCATAAGTTAGACCCTCAATATAAGGGACCATATAAAGTTAAAAACATAGATTTAAAACATAATGTAACTATTTTTGATAACAAAACTGAAAAAGAACAAATAGTTCATAAGAATAGACTTAAGATTTATACACAATAATAATGAAATAAAATAATACAAAGTAATATATGGAATTCCAATATAATAAAGAAAATCAATAAAAACCAAAAGTAAACATAAACACAATATAGTAATAAAATTATTTTATGTCTTTAATGTAAAAGAATACTCATACAACTTTGTTATATGAGCATTCTTCCGTAAAAGGGAGGTGTAGCATGTTTAGCATGACTTGTATGCGACTAGTACCTACAAGAATATTTTCAAGTTCTTTAAGTATAAAGGATCATATTACACAACGATCAACACTTATTACATTGTACAACGACTGCAGTGGTTACAAACATTCTAAACTGAGAATGCTCAGTCAGACTGTTGAACATCCACTGTACACATTGATTAACAGTCAACCCTTCTGGTATTGTACATTGATCGTTGTTTTGTACTAACAATCTAACTAAAAGTACCTAGTCTATTGCTACACTTTCCACTGTATTTAGAAATGTCGAGTAAGCAATTATGTACTATAAATTAAGCTCGATTTCAATCAATAAAATCAATTCTTTGCTTAACATTCAAGGGAGCGTTTAATCCGCTCTATGCAAAGATAATAAAAAGCAAATCAAAAAGTCTTTTTATTTACACTGCAATCTTAACATTTTACTTTAGAAAAAGTTTAGTAACTTTTGCAAATAGAAACCAATTTTAACAAATAATATCTCGTTTTTTTCTATATAAAATTGTCTTTAAAATACAGTGCAAAAAAGATAGGTTTTCATAAAAAAAATTAAAATAACTCTTGTTGAATTTGAAAAATTTGGAAAAAAAAATAAAAAAAAGAGAAACTTTTGCTAAACACTTACCTAATGTCTTGGAATATATATTTAATGAATACATTTCATGAAAGCCTAATTCTTTGTCTTTCCAAAACTGTTTAAAATTTTGAAATCGTTAAAAAAATGTGTGAGTTAGAGGTACTAAAGTGCTACGACCTACCCTAAAACAGTTTTTTGAAAATAACTCAAAATTTTGAGGGTGTTTCAAAATTTTTGAAAACGGTTTTTGTATGTCCTCACCTAGGCCTACAACCCCCACTAGGTCGGTTTTCAAGTTCTGACAAAAAGTTATTTTTTGTAGCAGTGTGTTATTGTTATCAGACTCAGGAAATAAAAAAGGTATATTTGACTAAAAATTACAGTTGAAATGTAGTAGTCAAAAAGGCGATGCCTGTATTTGTCATAAAAATAACTACACTCACAAGAACTCAGTTTCCAAAACGATATTTTTTTATTTTGAAAACTGTGGCAACGCTTAAGCTTTGAAATATTGCAAAATTTGGGACTGGTACATCATTCAAACGGCCAAAACTTTTGTTATGGTTTGTATGAAAACATGTTTAAAATTTAAGAAATTCAGAGTATTAAACTACTCGCGCAAACAAAAATGTTGGTACCCATATTGCCTATGCTGTCTGCTTGGGGTTGCAAGACTTACTTGAAATATTTAAAATATGGGTTATCAAAGCTCTTCGAGAAAAGTCGTGTTAAAGCCGAATGGTTACGAAAATTGAAAAAGTCCAGGCACTCCCTCTATAAAATAAGTACACTCACAAGAACTTTTCCATAAAAAATCAACAGTTGTTTTAAAGTTTAATCGGTAAAGTTGTTTCAATGGAATATACAGTTAAATTAACAACGAAATATATTTTTTAACTTTCTGTCTGTTATTCAATAAAAAAAATAAACAAAAAAACGTACTTTCCGTAGTAGTTAAAATATTCAGTTAAAATTTTCTAATTAAAACAAAAAGTTGTTATATTATATTGAGTATTGAAATAAACGAAAATCGATTGTTCTTATGGATTTTGTCAATTAATTTTTCAACAGTTGAAAATAAACTAAAAAATACAATTGTTTTAAACGAAAAGTAAGTAGTCCTTTTTTAACTGATTTTTAGTTAATTTAATGTGTATATACAGTAGTCTTTACGGAAAAAATATTGTGAGTGTAAGGCTGTATTTGATAAAAAAACTACAATTTTAGTAAAAACGACTATCAAAACGGTCAAAAACAACTAACCTTAAATTCATGCATAAACCATAAAAACGAGCAACACAACAATAAAAACAACAACAGCTGTGAAAACTACTGTTTTTAACAGTACATTTGTTCGGCATTTTAAAAATAATTTTGAATAAAAAAAATATTTTTAATTTTTAACGAGATTTCCATCTCCGAATATTTACAAAAATTAAGCAAATCAAACATATTAGCTAGGTTGATACTATTATTTCGATCTGCCTAAAGATCTCATCAGAAACCGAAGTTTTAGAAAAGCTAGAGCCTCCAGAATAGGCAGAGCTTTAACAGAAAACCTATTAATTATCAATTTTGCTCTATTCTTGTCTTCTTAGTAATCAAACACGTGGTTAGGGTCTTTTCCTAACAAGCAGCATGACGTTACTAAACTTTGAAGACCAAAAATGCTCTATTTATATAAACAATTTTATGTTTTAAACCAGGGGTGCCCACGGCCTATGCGCTTGATACTCAATTGTTTTTGTAAAAACACTTAGCTATAGGCTGTGTGTTTTAATACACATATAGAGCGCTCAGCACTAGCAATACGAAATACACAAACAACTTTGTCTTATTAGTTTTTTTGTCGTTCTTCACTTTATACACGCAAGCGCAAAGCAACAACACTTTCGTATGCTTTGCTGGTAAACATTGAAATATTTTTTTCTTTTTTCTTTGTATGTATTGGTTTTTACAACAAAAAATGTTGAATAAAAATTAGTTTTTCTTTAAATGTATTGGTGTTTGCTCTTCCATAAGGAACTTTTGGGCACTCCTGTTTTAAACTATCAAATATTATATGCCTCGGTGGCTTAGGGTATAGAGCAGTCTTCTGTTAATCCGACGACTCGCGATCGATTCCCAGCTCGACCAAATTAATAAAATATTTTTTTAATTCGTAATTTTTTTTTAAGTCTTTTTTAGACCCATTATTTTTTTCCTTCTGATAATATCATTCATACCCTTGTATACGTGCAAGTAAGCCATTATAATTCATATTTACGTAAGACTGTTATTACTTTTGGGACATTTCATATAAACAAGTTAGAATTATAATATAAACCTACTAGTTTAGATTACTAGACTCATTATATGGTAAGATGGTTTTTGCTGGGTACGTGGGAGTAAAAGTCCGCTCACTCAAAATGAGATTTTTCTACAGATAAAAGATTGGAATATGAATATTAATGAAAGACAAAAATTAATCAATCCAGGTCAAAAATTTAAAATTTAGACCTGATAAAAAAGTTCTTAATTTATCTGCTCAAATCTGACCTTTTTACACCGGAAATTATAATATATTTTAAGATGAACAATTAAATATAAGACTATATATACATTTTTTTATTCGGAAATATTGAATACTAAAAAAAAAACAAGTTTAAATGTGCTTTAACTAATAAATTTTATTTTCTTTTTGTTTCAGGTAAGCCATTATTTGATACTAATTGTATACAGGTATTTAAAAATTAACACAATAACTAACATTCTGACGATGATAAATGCAAATTTTAAACTTTTAACCTCTTTTGAAGACATAAATTACTTTAATTGTGTAAATAATGTTGAAAACGTTAAACAAATCGATGATAAATGAATATTTTTTAAATTTTAAGTGCATATTTTAAGATTTTTTATGCATATTTTATGTGCATAAAACACAATAATAAATGCAATTACTTCCGATAATGATACGATGGGCAAAGTCCTACTACTTTTGACAGTGGTATGAGTGTTGCTCTAAAACAGATTTTTCACAAACATAAAAAAACACAATTTTACAATTTTTTTAAATAAAGGGTTGTAATTTTTTTAAACCAATGCTTTAAAAACACATCTTACTAACGTTGGCAAAGCGTTCTTAATCAGAACTTAGCTTTAGATTTTCTTTACGGTTGTCAATTTTATAAATCAAGTACGGGCAAAGCACATTTTAATAACGTTGAGAAATCGTTCGACCCACACTCAAATAAAAATCTTCTTTATATTTATGAAAAATTACCTAAATATGATGAAAAGCTTCATTGATTTTCGTCCAAAGTGTAACACTTCATAAATATGATATTTCATAAAAGTTCAAATTGATGACAAGCTTCATCATATTTATGAAATATTTCTTAAATATGAGTTTCTTGGCTTTTCATGAAATGTTTCATAAATATTAAAAGAAGCTTTAAATCAAAATTTGTTATGAAATGAGTTGCTATGCAACAAAGCTCACTGCCATTTTGCTACGTAGCAACCAGGGCTAAAAATAATGATTCCCTTCCCTTTTAGGTGCCAATTCTACCTTTGCAATATCTTCAGTATCTCTAATTAGCCGTTCTAATTTTTCCAGTCCGACTTCAGTGTTTATAAGCTCTCTGCCTTTAAATCTCATTGTAACTTTGTTTTTCTGGGATGATTATAGTGTTACCGAAGATGCTGACCTCGGCTTGAGACTTGCGCAACAATTACAAAATTTTATATTTAATACATTATCTTTAAACCCAATATTTTTGCAACTGTAATTCAGAATATATCAATTAAAACTCAGAACTTCAAATTGAAATTCAAAACAAAATTAATCAATATAAATTTTTCTTAAAATCTGAAAAAAAAAATTAAGTTAAAAACGTAAATTGGAGTTAAGAATTTCAATTCCCACTGAAATTTATAAAAATTAAATATTTATTCCCAAATTCTATGCAAAATTTATAACGCATCAACTAATTAAAATTTCAGAATTTCAATTGATGTTACTATAGTTTCTGAATTTTAAATAGAAAATCTAAATTTCATATTAAATTTTCTTAATTTCAAATGAAAATTCTTAACTTCTATTGATGATTACAAAATTTTAAATGGAAATTCTGAATTTTAATTGAAAGGAAAAAAAAAAACAAAATATGTTCACGCGGTTTATGAAACTTTTTTTATGAAATGATGAAGATTTATGAAATATTTGACGTATTTATGAAACTCATCATCATATATATGAAGCCCTTCATCTTTCCCCACCTTTCATCTCTATACTATCCCTTTCCAAAGAAAGCAACACACTAAATATAGGAAGTATTTCCTGAGTGTTGCCTCTCTTTTAAAAAAAAAAAAAAAAAAAAAATATGATTAATAATTGCACACAGAGAAATAAAGTGCCAACCGAATTGAAAAGTGTATATTAATGGCAACAACTTATAAATGTAGTTAGTACAACGATATTTACATTAGATTTCTAAATAATTTTGGTATTGCAACTAAAATTCTGTTGAATTGACCGAACTTTGTTGTGAAAACTAAAGTTAAGTTGTGCCAACCGTCCGAAATTCGTAATAACCGAATTTGAGTTGTACTAGCCCAATTTCAGTTGGCAAATACAGTGGTGTTCAAAACATTTGCAACTGAAATCATGGTTTAGGTAATTATAATTTTTTTGATCAAAAAGATTTGTGGTATAAGTTTTTGTTTTTTTTTATTAAATTCAGTTATAGCATATTATTTTACAAATACAAAAAATTATTCATAACTTCTCAAAAATAAAAAAAGTAATTTTAACAAAATAAGTCGATAGTGCAGTGTTCAAAACATTTGCAACTCTTAAAGTAATTAACAGGAAATACAAACAATGGTTTTAACGCATAGTATTTTGTAGCGTAGCCATTATTTTTTCTAACTTCTGAACACCTCTTAGGCATTGAGGCAATGAGCTTTTTAATATAATCTTCAGAAATTTCATTCCACTGCTTCTCCAACTCGACGAAAAGTTCATCACCAGTTCGGAATACTTTATTGCCGATATTCTGTTTGACAATCATCCACATTTTCTCAATCGGGTTGAGATCAGGAGATTGAGCCGGCCACGACATGATATTAATTTAATTTTCCTGCAGCCAAACTTTTACAACCACCCCCGTGTGTTTTGGGTCGTTGTCGTGCTGGAAAGTCCATGTGAGTGGCATTTCCCATTCAGCATACGGAAGCATAACTGAACTCAAAAGATCTCCATAGATTGTGGCCGTCATTGTGCTAGTAATGCGGTGAATTGGGCCAATCCCATTTCCTGAAAAACACCCCCACACCATAATGTTTCCACCTCCGTGCATCACTGTGGCGGTTGTGTATCTGGGATTAAACTTTTCGCCTCGTGGTCTTCGAACATTGGCTCTTCCATCTGATCCCCGGAGGTTGAATTTAGACTCATCTGACCACAATACATGTTTCCATTGCTGTTGAGTCCAGTTCAAATGGGTGCGTGCAAAGTCAAGCCGAGCTTTTCGGTTTTTTCCCGACACAAACGGCTTTTTGTACATCTATAAACTTCTCGGGCTCTTCTTTTAATAGTGGGAAGACTTGCATCTATTAAAAGTTCAGTTTTAGCTTCTCTGGGAACTGCTTTGGGATATTTCGTAAAAAAATCTTGATTTTCCGATCTTCTCTTACAGTTGTAATACGGGGTCTTCCACCTTAATGAGTTGTGTGGATGTTACCACTATTAACAATGCGGCAAATCGTTGATTTTGGAACGGAGTACTTTATAGAAATTTCTTGTTGGGAAAGTCCATTTTAAAAATCATTTAGAACTTCTGATTTAAAATCAGAATTTTATTTATTTCCTGCCATTTTTTACAAAAATTATTCTTACGATGTTTATGCTGCCAACATCTTATTAAAACTATTAAAGAACAATAATTATAATAAATTTGTTTAAAAAATGTAACGGCCTGAATCTCATATTAAAAAGGAATGCGATTACCGTTATATCCTAGCATTTGTTAGTTTAAATTGTTTCGTTAAGAGTAAGAATAATGAGAGTTGCAAATGTTTTGAACACCTGCATTTTGAATATATCTATTATTATTAATTTTGTTGTTGTTTTAATTTAACGAAATTAATTTTTTTTATTTATTTTTTAAATTTTAGTAACTAAGTGTGATTTAATTAAAATAAATCAATGAAAACAACAAATGCGATCTCAGTTCCAAATGTTTTGACCACTACTGTAGCTAAATATTTTTCTGTGTGTGATCACAAACGATTTATGACACAGTTTCATTAATATGATGAAACTTTTTTCCCTGAGAGCACAAGAGCGAACATTTCATTATGTATTTAAAGAAAAATAATGCTAAGTTTCGTTATCTCTGACATTTTACCATCTGACATAAAATTTAAAATCTACGATAGTTAATGGAATATGAAAAGTTTACAAAATAAAGAGTTTTCAATATTCTCAGTTATAGAGAACAAATATATGTTATATGTGACTGCAAAGTGGAAATTTAATATTTTTTTAGAACTTTAAATTGATAAATTGAAATTTTTAATGTTGCTGCTGATAAATTTTAACAAATTTGTTATGGTTTGAGCTCCATTTTTTTTTTTAATTTAGCTTCAGTTTTCCTTAAAAATGGACCTTTCCTGTTTGCCAGCACAATGTGTTATTTAATATCCCTGTTCTGAGCTAAGAATCTTTTAAATTAGAGTGGATTTGGATTTTGGATTTTTCACACAGAATTAAAATTTAAAACTAAGAAATAAGTTGAAAAAAAGTCTTATGCAGATTTTTCTACTTTATAAACATTGTTAATATGAATTCTGAACTCATGCACTGAACTTCTGAAACGGAATTTTTTTGTATATGCCAACAAAAAATATTTACAATCCCATGTGAAAATTTATTCATATATGATCATATATGGGCTTGTATATGATCATATATGGAAATAGCTGGCCATATATGTCCATATATAGTTCAATATATGACCATATATGGTCTCATATATGACCATATATGTTCGGATCCGAAATTTTAGGGTATATGGTCATATATGATCATATATGAGCATATATGGATCATATATGTGCATATATGAACATATATTATCATATACGACCATATACCCTCAAATTTCGGATCCGAACATATATGGAAATATATGAGATCATATATGGTCATATATCGAACCATATATGAACATATATGACCAGCTATACCCATATATGATCATATACAATCAAATATATGATCATATATGTTCATATACGATGCCTTTTTCACCTGGGATAAAACAAAAATCTGAAATATTCATTTGATGATGTTTTCCTGTTTTTTTTTTGTTTTACAACATTCTCATCGTCATCATCATTATACAATTATTGGTTATGCTACTAACCTTATATTGTGTATTGCGACCAGGTTTCAAGAATGGCGCACGCATACCAACAACATCATTAGCAGATACATTGGCAAAATTACGTAAAATTTCACGCATACCAATCATTTCACCAACCCATTCCTCATAGCCTTTGTCTTGTAAACCTAGTTGCTGTGAAATACTTTCGGTGGCAATTTCATGACCAGCATGGGCAAGATGTTGAATCTGTTGATAGTTGCTGAAAATGAAAAAAAAAAAAAATAAATAAATATGAAAAATTATAATTGTTAAAAAGATTTTAAAAGGAAAAGGTGAATTTATGTATATTTGTTTATAAAAGCAACAAGGATATAGTTTTGATAAAACAACAAGTTTAAAAGCAACAGAACTTCAAAGGCAAAAGTTGTTTTTCGTTTAATGATAACAAGAAAAGATAAGAAAGAGAACTGAAAATTGAACAAATTCTTTTAAGTAACTGTTTCTTTTTCAATATTTCATATATGCAAATAAAATATCCTTTACAATTTACATGAAAATTTTATATGAAACTTTTCATTATTTATTTAAAATAATTTTACAAAGTTATTTGAATTTTTATTAAAAATTTGTTAAAAACAATTGCATGCAAAAATAATGAAACAATAAACGAAAAATTTTTCTCTACAACAGTTTTTCCTTTATTGAATTGATATTTTAGTTTCCTCTCATAATTTTTTAGTTCTTTTTTTTTTTGTCGTACATGAATAGTTTGCAAATATTTGACCTAATAGTTGTTATGATGATAGTGTATCCTTTTAGTTACTGATTTTAGTTATTGTAGCTGTTTGTAGTTTTATTTGATATATATATATATATATAAGTCACTCCATGGTAAACTGAACGATTTTTTATATCAGGGTTTTTGTTTGGTTTGAAGGCGTATTCTTTTTTAAAAATTATTTGAGACATATTTTTGGCAAAAATTAATTTTTTTTATTTGTGTTTCACGCTGACATGTTATTTTTATTTTTAGATGGGGCGAAAGTGCTAAAAAACACAAACAAAAACCCAATTAAAAAAAAGCTTTATATGATGATATTTTGTGTGATATTATTATAAGAGACAGTGTAGGATTTTATCTGTTACCATATAAAATTATATCTGATATTTGGGTATGCTATATTATTGAAATGGTGCCATATATGAAATTATCTACCTGTATCATTAAATTTTGTCTCGTGCAATTGAGTTTTTTCTACTTTTTGTCTGCAACCTAATAAGTAGGATTGTTACGAAAAAATCAAGTCTCTACAATGATTTAGTTGAAAAAAATACCGAAAATCCATGTTTTTTGGTACAAACTGAACCGAAACTACAGTCAAATAAAAGAAACAAACATGTTCGTTAACACATATTTATTGTTACCCAAAGTGTTTATCATTAACCGCTATTTTTTTAAATTTTCCACAAATTAAGTTATAATTATGAAACACTAGACAACTACAAAATTTAAAAAATATAACAACGACTTTGTATTTGGCGATCTGTTCAGTTGTTTAAGAAATAGCTGAAAAACAAAATTACGTTATAGCTACTACACTTAGGGAAAAAGTTTTATCATATTGATGATATTGTTTCATTAATCGTTTCTCACCAATTAGTCATCATATTTATGAAGTATTCATAAATATGATGAAAAGTAGTGAATTTTATCGTTGATCTATAAATTTATGTGTGAGATTTTATTTGTTCGGTTTTAGATCATAACAAATTTTTCTCTAAATTAACAGAAAAATTGTAATTTTTTTTGATAATTTACTTTGACTATTAGAAAAAAAAAAACACAGAAAAAGTTATTAGACACTAGCATGAATGGAATGCATTTTATGACCCACTACGGTCTTCATCAACATTCTTCGTGCCATTTAGTGTTAATCGTAAATATCTTCTATTTAACTCACACGTTAAAGAAATTGGGTAACGTTAAATCCCACATTATTCTGTGTGTTGAGTTAGAATGCAATTTACCACGAACGATTTCTATTTATAGTGTGTTTGTTTTTTCTCTAGTCATTATCATAGTTGCCAGTTTAACTTTCAGTTAAAACTTTAAATGGCAGTTCTTTTCTCTAATGTCATCATATACTATCCTTTTAAGCTTTGAGAAAATAAATTTTTCCTTTTTATTAAATTTTTTTTTGGAAATTTAGAAAATATCATTTGCAATTAAGACTTTTTAAAGCCCAAAAACTACCAGAAATTTTTTGAAACTCCGAAACATCAATTAAGTATTATTCAGGGACCGTAATCATTATGAGTTTTATAATAAAAATTACACAATAATGATTATGTTATGAGTTTTAAGGATTTTCTTCAATGCTAATGATTATTTTTGAGTAATATTAAAAAAAATCAGCAATAATCATTATTTTTGAGCAAAAAAAATAAAACTCAAAAATAATCATTATATATGATTTTTATTTTTTTCGCTCAAAATAAATCTCACTTTCATGTAGGTGTAAATATATATACATATTAGGGTTTGGCGATTAGTAGGAAGGAAAAAAATCTTAATGGGCGCTTCGCGTTTCTGATTCTTGGGATTGTACTGAGCAAAAAAGTCCACTAGACCATACGTCTACGGTGAAAATCGAGCTTCCAGATTTTGACTTTACGGCAAAAAAGCCCTATTTTGAAATTAATAATTAACCCCTTAAACCCCACCCACAGATATGATTGATGCATTAATCTGCCAGAGAATCTTCCAAAGAAGAGATTGATACCATAATCTTGGATAAGCTCCTCCTCCTTCCTGAGATATGTCGATCCCACACATTGTTACTTTCACAAAATACGGCAAAAAAAAGCCCTATTTTGAAACTAAAAATTAACCCCTTAAACCTCACCCACAAATATAATTGATGCAATAGTCTGCTAGAGAATCTTCCAAAGAAGAGATTGATACCATAATCTTCGTTAAGCTCCTTCTACTTCCTGAGATATGTCCATCCCACACATTGAAAGTGAGTTTTATTTTGAGCGAAAAAAATAAAAATCATATATAATGATTATTTTTGAGTTTTAATTTTTTTGCTCAAAAATAATGATTATGGCTGATTTTTTTTATTATTACTCAGAAATAATCATTACCATTGAAGAAAACTTTAAAAATCAAAAATTTAAAAATCATGACGGATCTGGAAAGATTGTCAAAAAATAATAATAATGGTGCAATAAATTTTTTTTTATGTCTCTTCTAAGTGATTGATTTTTTGCTTAAAAAAAACGAGCAATAATCATTATTTACGGTCCCTGATATTATTTGATGTGTTCTTAATTCTAAATAGAATTTTTTGATTAGAAATAATATAAAATGTTTATGAAACGTTTCATAATATATAACATTTCATAAAAATTTATAAAACTTTCACAAAATTTATGTAACTGCTTCATCCTTTTTATAAATTATTTAATAGCATTTTTGAAGCATTTCATGAAAAGTTATTAAACTTCATGATATTTGTGAATCATTTCAATTTGCAATTTGCCCTTTTATGCAACAGCTTCATCATATTTCTTATGAAGTTTTACATTGGACAAAAATCAATGAAGTTTTTCATAAATATAATCAAGATTTTTTCCTGAGTGTACTAAACACAGTGTATACGTCAAATTGAAACACTTAAAATTTTCCAATCCACTGATTAATATATTTATATATTTAAATTTTCATTATTATTTGGAAAGTGAAAGTTTTTATTTGGGAAGTGAATTCCAAATTTATGAAGTTATATCAAATTGTATCAAATTATATATACTTGATCAAATAAGATAAACCCATTTTTTGGGATCAAATTATATCAAATGAGATCTCATCTTATCCCATGAGATAAGGCTATGCATGCCATTTTTCGGATCAACTAATATATGATGTGATGTGGAATTACATATATGAGTATATATGATTATATATGTGTACGCTAGAGTTGTCCAAAAAAGATGTAAGTTTGATTTTGTGATCTCCACAATGTCTATAACTCCATGTGCCAAGTTCCAGCTAAATTCGTTAACATTTAGAGCTCGCAGAAAAAGTTAGTAATTTGTTTTTAGAAAAAATTCTCACAAATTTAAGGTTGACTTTAAATTTAATTCTTTCCTAATCTACTCAATGTACCTCAACAACATTTTCCAATCTAGTCTTAATTTAAAAAATTACAAATTCACATTATTGTTAAAATTGTAAAATTTTCTGAACAAATTTCTCAAATCTTAGCTTAATTTTAATGCACAATAGGAATCAGCAATCGAAATTAAAAAAAAATTACTGGATTTTAGATTATTCGCGTTTTTTAAAGATTCCCAAAAAATATATTTTTTGTGGTATTTTTCTAATTACCTGAAAACGATGTTATTGAATAACCGATATCCTTGCAGTTGAACTTAAATTTAAAAATTTTTTTGTTAACAAAAATCTTATCTCACATAGACAATATTCCACTGAAATATATATACTGATAATAATCCTTGCGTAAAACTACGAAAGAATGTCAAAATAACAATTTTTTTTGTGAAATAAATGAAAATGTGTAGATTTTAGAAAAGGTTTTGTAGTTTTGACAATAATTTCGTATTTCTATGCATGGATTATTATCAGTGTGTTCATACAAAAAAATAATTTTCACAGCGGTTATTATATGCAAACCACTTGATCAAAGTTGAACACTTTTTTATTTGAAATTTTCGATTTTCACGAATTCCGATTTAAATTTGCATTTCATATTCGTTATGTACACCCAAAAATATATTCAATGTGATGTGTCGCAATCATAATAATTATTTTTATTTATTTTTAATTTTTTCTCATTCTTTCTCATTATCTTTTATTTTTTGATTCAAATCAAATAATAGAACATGTACTACGTTCAAACTTCAATTTCGATCTGCGAACTCTAAACAGACATTTTTTTGAGATTTTTTTTTGGCAGACCATATTTATTTTCATAATGTCATATTTTAAGGGTTGTGGAGCTCGCGAATTCCAATTTTTTTATTTTTTTGGAACAACTATATCCAATTTTTTTTTATCGGGTTTAACATTTTTTTTTATTTTTTCCAAAATCACGTTTCAAATATTTTCCGAAAAATAATGAGTCGGACAAATTTTAAAGCAAACAAAAATTGTGGCGTTAAAAATGGAATGGGACATGAAATGATTCATATAGAATTTGTAACGGTTAAACTTCAAACCAATTTTTGGGTGTGCTTGTGTGTAAATGAATGTATGTGACAATATGTTGTCACATTTTCCTTTTTTATTTTCGAAATATTTTACATGAATGTTTGTATGTGTGCGTGTTTATTTTTTTTGGCAAATTTTCCATTGTTGTAGTATGTTAAATTTAATAGTGTTTTTGAAAAAGTTTTTTTTGTTGCTTTTATGTCGTCGGCTTATTATTGGTTTGACCCACCGACCATTTTTGAAAAAAATGAGTTAGGAATGAATTGTATATAATGTAAATATCCTCTTTTTGATTTCGAAAACCGTTTCGCGTTATTTCGTATCATATCAGAGATATCAAGTAACAAATATGACCTACCTGTAGATTTTGCATACAAAAATTGAAATAACTGCACCTTCTTTATCGTTTTTCTCGATAACAACTTTTTGGCGTATGGGTCAAACCAATAATAAGCCGATGATGTAGCAACAATAATTTTCACTTTGGTATGCCATTTTGGGCAAGAATGAAATATGTATGAAATATAGGCGTGTATGTGTGTGAGTGTATGAAACAATATAAACTATCAGACATTTTATTAAAAACAGGTTTTTAAGGCAAAGTTATAGGGCAATTTTTTAAATCACAACGCCTGACTTCACCTAATTTTTTGTAATTTTAAAATTTTGTAAAACACGGCGATGAGCTTTGTTATTGTCCGAGTTGACTTACGTAGTTTTCAAAGAAAATTGTATGAAAAACGGAATTTTCTAAATCACCTCAGGGTTATTTTAATCACTTGAACGGTCAATTCTATCACTTGCAATTTTTAGGTGTTAAATGAATAAAAATGCATTTAAACACAAAAACTCTTAATAAAAACACTACATATTTTTAATTTAACGATAATTATAACTATTTAAGCAAGAGTATGATCTCCGGCAGAATAAAAACACTGATAACACCACTTTTTTTTTTACACAATTTTATTTTTATTGTTAATCTTATACATATATAAAATTCTCATGTCACGGTGTTTGTGTTTCAACTCCTCAAAACGAGTTGACCGATTTTTATGAAATTTTTTATGTGTATTTGGTAGGTATGAGAATAGGTCGTAAAGTATTTTACATATTGATATTTGGTGTGTGGGAGGAGGGGCATGGCAAAATCCTCTTTACCAAACTATATTTTTCAACGAATTTTACTGAAATTTGGAACATATAATGCATGTAACCTGGGCTAGGTCGTGTAATACTTTTTGATGGACCACGCCCACTTCTATTCCCATTTCTTCCATATATCTAAAATTCTTATTTACCCTAATTCGTGCTATATAAAATATTAATTTCTATATAGATTCCCCTTAAACTTGGTACGAATGATCTCTTACAGTCGAGAATTGACCAAGTACAAGTTTAATTGACCTCTCCTTCTATAGCTACTTTTACACCCACTTTTGTCAAAATATGTGAAATTGGTAAAAGTCGCAAATCTATGCTTTTTTTATAGATTCCGCTTAAACTTAGTAAGAATGATATCTTAACCTGGAAAAATATCCAAATACAACTTCAATTGATCCCTCATTCTTCTGCAGCCACTTTTGCAAAATATTTAAAATTTATATAAGTCGCAAATCTATGGTTTGGTTGTCAATCCTACCCTCCACCCTCTCAGTTTTTAATCGTACACTCAATTGCTTTTCGAAATTTATACAGATTTTCTTTGCTTCATTTCCATACTTTAGGATAAAAAATATATCGCACACCCAGTTCAAAAGTGACTCAACTCAAAATTTTAATTTTTCGGTTTTAAATGCTTAAACTACGCACAATATACTTGTTTATCTATAAAAAAAATATCAGTGTATTTTGTTGTTGTTAACTGTTGCTAAAAAACAGTTATGTCTTTCTTTATGTTTCAATTGGTATACAGTTGCAAATATTTTTTTTCGATTTCTGAAAAATTAAAGATTTTAAGTTGAGTCAATTTTGTACTCGCTGTGCGATATTACTCTTCTTAATTTATGTTGAACTTTTAAAATATAAATAAATACATTGTATTGAGAAAATAAATTGTTGGTGTTTTTTGATTTTCATCGGCGATTAATGGTATTCTGCGCTCCATTCCTCTTTCTGCCATATAACCCATCCCCACACACTTACAACACATTCCTTATTATTATTAGTCCCCGCGTTAGGTGAGTGAAGTGAATTAAAAAAAATTAGGACATTCATTTTAATTATTTTTTTTTTTACTAAAATTAGTAATTTTCCATTGTCTAAAATTTATAAAGCAGTTTTTAGATTTAAAATTGTATATTGCTTATATTTTTATAAATAAATTGCTATATTATGACAAAAAAAAAGCATTGAAATGGTACACTTAAATAAAAAAGTTAGAACATTATTAAAACTTGTTATATCGCAATTTAAAGTTTTGGTTTGTGCTAATTTTCGTTGCTGATTTTAGAAAAATATTTTACAATGTTTTTAATCATGAGTTGCTAAAATTATCAAAATTGTTTACAAATTTTCTTGTTTTCTTCTAAAATATTTCATTATTTCTGTGTTAAACTACATGACGTATGAGTAATTTTATTATATGTATTGCTCATACGCCATATCGTTCTTAAATGAAAATGCCAATATTTAACCACACCCACTTTTTGAATAAATTTTAAAAGTGAAAAATTTTGCGTTTATTGTTAGTATTTTATTTATAATAATTTAACGTCCCAGCAAAACCTAGGTAATATGTTGGTATTACGGAAGATGTTACCTGGTAAAATGTCCGGTTGAAACTGAGACATATTTTTCTTTAAGCGTTATTAAATCTTCTTCATTAAAATTTTCAAGAAATTTGAAAATGGCAAAATAATCGCAAATTTTGAAATTTCTGACAAAGGTACACTTATGGTACACTTTGAAACAGTTTAAAAGAGAAAATATGTTGTTTTTAGACCACGCTTACAAAAGTGCTATAAGAGTGATATAATGGGTCGGTTCGAGTCTTTTTCACCCTGTACCGTTATTAAACTATTAAAATTACTTTGTTCCATACTTTCATTTCATAATAGAAAGGACATGTTGAGAAACCTCCCCACTCAAATAGTCAATTACAATTTATTAGACTTAATTTAATATATATTGATCCAGTTCATTTAAAGGGGAATAACTAAATTGAAATTTTATTGCTATTATTATATTCCTATTATTCCTATTAGGTCCCTTTAGGTCTCTCTTAAATGCTAATATGTAAAAACTTTTTTTTTTCAAATTTTTAAAATCGTATAAAACAATTTTTGAGTTTTTTTACTTATACATGAAGCTTTTATTTACCTAAACATTTTTATAAAAGCAAAAATATCCCTGCGGATGAACAACGGATCGTTGTTCGTAATAAAAAATCTGTAAAATTTAAAAAATCGGTAATATTTGAAAAAATTTCACTAAATAAAAAAGCGCTAAAATGGAAAAATGACCTAAAGAAAATTTAAAACGTTCAGATCTCGAAAATATTTTTACTTTTTGCCATTCTTTTTTTTTTTTTTTTTTAATTTGGCGATGTTTTTAATTTTGATAATTTTTTTAAGTTCGGACTTTTTTTTAATTTGATGCTTGTTTTTTAATTTTGGCGATTTTTTTAATTTTGGATTTTTTTTTGTAATATCGGTATTTTTTTACTTCTTACAGTTTCTTTTTTGTGATTTTTCTAAATTTTAGAATTTATTTAAATTTTGGCAATTAAAGAAAAAACTCTTAAATTTTGGCAATTAAAAAAAAAATTCTTAAATTTTGGAGGTTTCTTTCTTCCAATTTTGGCATTTATTTTTAAAATTTCATTTTCAATTAAACATTTATTAGATATTATTAAACTTTTAATTGAAAGTGAGTTTAAAATCAAACAAAAGTTTAATTAATATTTCATTGACAATAATTTTTAACCTGTTTAAAATGTTTTCTACAACTTGCCCAAGTTTGAATGACATAGATGGTTTCACTTGAAATTCATTAATTTCTAACCCAACTTTATAATTTTTTTACAAATAGGTTGTGATTAGAAAATGAAAATGATAAAAATTATAGAGAATTCAAACACTGCTTCGAACCCAATATTTGCATAAATAACACAGGAGGACAAATTCATAACTAAAAATTAAATAGGTTAAAAAATAACAAATTTAGGACCACCAATTCTATATATTTCAGGCACGTTGATTTTAATTGCGCACTTTATTTTTCGATGTATGGTACAGTTTTTCCACAATTTGAATTTTGGCGCATGTAAATGCAGTTTTCTGCATACGACGTTTTTAAAATGCAATCAATCTGACTTCTTTCTGTATACTTATTTGAGTTACTTATACTTATTTAACATATTTGAATCACAAAGCTATAGATTAAACCCGCTATTTAGGGGTTTTTCTAAATTTTCGCAATTTTTACGGTTTAAGCGAATTTTATCGCTAAATAAGCAATTGACCTTAACAAATGGTCATGCAGTAGAAAGAGCCTATTAGGAAGAGGTGTCTCAGCAAGAAAACAATTAGTTCAATATGGTGCCTTATATGCAAAACGAGTGATTTGTCAAAAAATGTATATGGCAGCATAGCTCTCCGAAATGAATCCAACTTTTATTATGATATGCGAATACCTTTGAAAGTATATATGCAAAAAATCAGCCAAAATTGTTTAATTGTAAAAGGCATGGTAGAGAAGAATGAGTGTATTTTCTAAAAATCGTAACTACATTGCAAATTTTCAATTTTTTCTGAATCAGACTGCGCAGTTTCTGGTATTGAACCTTCGTCCGTGACCCTGTTTTTTGAATTTTTGAATAATGTAATATTTGCTATGTTTTTATTTGTTCGATTGCGTGTATATGAAATTTTCTGTGCAATCACTGACCGTGGTATAGATTTCTAATAGCACATGCACTCGCACTACACGTTAGACAGAGCGTTTTAGAACTCTGAGCTATCGTCAGGTCGAGTTTTGTTGTGATTAAAACTAGTTTTATTCAATACACGGTGTTTTTGTTCTTGCATACATAATCTCAGAAGTACAACTCCAACAACACAACAGTTCTATTTTTAGAAACTTACCTCACTCTAATGTCCACTGTTTTCCCATATGCTGTAAGTGATGTTTATATTTGTAAAAATTTCTCTAACAAAAACCCTACTTCTATGACAAACATGTAAACGAAGGTTTTTGTTAGAAAACTTTTGCAATTGCCTTGAAAATCATTAGTTTTCATATCTTAAGCCTTTTTTGGGGATTCTTGTCGCAAGGTCTTCAACCTTTTTGAGACACACATTTGCAGGAATTATTAAAAATTTTATTTTTTCCTGAAGAACTTAAAACATCGATTTGGCGTACACAGGTTTTTCCGTCTCAAGCTAAATCTCGTTTATTGTTGTTTTTAACTTTTTGTTGACATTTGGATTGTCGAAATGATAAAGTAAAGTTCAAAATATTTTAAATATTTTTGTTCAATTATGCATTAAAATTCGTTAAAATTCACCTGGTACCAATTTTTATTGAACCGAGATTCTATTGAAGCTGTTTTACGTCTTAAGTATTAACTGGACGTTAAGTTTGAAAAATCATGATTTTTTTTTTTAACAATTAACATAATGTAGAATTCGTTTAAATTTCAAGGACTGCGTATGCGCTAACGCAAGCGTACTACTTTAAGGTTATAACTGTTTTTGAGAGCCCTTAAAAAAAGTTTTCCGAAAAGGCCAAATTTGTACGAATTAAATTATTTTTGCGGATTTTATAATAAATTGAAAATTAAACACATGAATATGTATTACCTGCATGAACCTTTACTTGTTAGAGTAGTACTTATATATATTTATACATATAAGTATATGTGATAAAATATATTATATTATATAACTTTATATGATAACTTTATATGATAAGTTAAAAAAGATCATTTATATATAACATGATATATAACTATATTTAGCGCTGTAGTAAAAATTTTCGTAAAAATAAATATGAAATGTAAATATACAGTGGGCCCTCGGTTAACGAACACAATTCGTTCCAGAAGCGTGGTCGTTATGCGAAACGTTCGTTAAGCAAAACCATTATTTCCATATATATCAGTGCAAAATAAAATAATGCGTTCCAAGTCGGAAAAAGTACACACTAACATACTTCAACATCAATATTTTTGAAAGTAATATAACATATATTTATCAACATTTTAAGGAACTGAATATAGGACGAAATAAGACAATCTGCAATGGAAAAAAACGAAAAAAATTACAAAAAAAATAATTTTGTATGATACCTAGACGCATACCTAGTTTTTCTTTAACAAAAAATTGTCTAGAGTTGTTTGTTTTTGGCGACGCACTGTGGGGTGAGAGCCTTCAAAAGTGGCGATTAATTTAAAAGATGAACTTTAACTTTCACAACGGTATTTGGTACCATATGAAAGTAGATAAAATGCTACATCACTAACTGCAAAAATTAAAGTTCTGAGTTGTTTACTTTATTTGCAGTGAGTGCTTAAAGTTCAATAATTTTTGCTGTTTTTGCTCGCATTGATAAAAAAAGAAAATTTTGATATTTCAAGTGATTATATTTTTTATTAAGACTTCTATAAGTATAATGGAACCGTCAACTTCAGGTATATGAGCATATAAAAAATTACTTTTTGTTTAGATAAATGTTTTAGAAATATTTAAAAAAAAAAAAACAAAATTGCTCTAAAAATGTGGTATTTTTGGTATTTACATTGAGTTTCAACAACTTTGCGGGTGATTCGGGGAAAAAATGTTTTTATGCTCTTTAAATATGAGATTTTAGCTAATAAATCCCAGAATGCCTTGTTGCGCATTGGTGCGATTTTTGAGTTATGAAGGTTTTTGTGAGAGAACTCCAGTTGCTACTCTACATAAATACTTTATTCACGGGCCAGAAATTATATCGCTTTCACACCATTGCCTATTGGCCAACTAACTGAAGAATCTCAAGAAGCTAGAAATAAGGACTTTAAAAGTTATAGGGAGCACTTTTCGCGTAAAAGCAGTAGGAAAAATACCATAGAAGACGTGTTCAATAGGTTTCTTTTGAGTTCTGATCCATTCATTTCAAGCATGAGAAATAGCTGTAAAAAGAAAACGGAGCAAATGCCAAAGTCTGCATTGGAGTTACTTGTTCTTCCCCACAGTGAAAACGATAATGATGGCGATGATGAAGGTGATGATGAAGACTATTTTAATGATGATTTTGAAGATAATGATGATTATGAAGATAATGATGATTATGAAGTTGATGATGATCATGGAAGTAAATAATACTTATGAAGTTAATGAAATTAAGTAAATACAAAAGCCTTATAAGTCTATTTTTTAATGTTTATTTTCTTAAATGTTTGTTTTCTATTGTTGAATATTTATAAATAAAAATTAATAGTATTTTCTAATGTGTCTTTTTGAGTTAAATCTACAAAATTATGGATTTTTGAGAAAATATATGAATTTAAAGTTTAAAATTTGCTAATATAAATTCATATTAAATATTTAGTCCTTTTATTTAAACAAAAAAAAATTTTTTTTTCTAAAAGCACATAATGTGTGCTATAATTTACAATTTAATTCACTAATTTATCGTTTTCATTCCAAAGTTACAGCAAAAATAGTCAAATAAGACGAATTTTTTCAAAATACAAAAAACCCCATAAAACGTTAAAAAAATTTTTTCTTCAACAATTTTTTTTTTTAATGATGAGTTTTTATGTGTTTATTAATATCAATCAATAAAAAATAACAACATTTTAAAATTACGACTTCTATGAATTAATCGCCACTTTTGAAACCATTCACCCCACTGTGCGACGCTTCAAAATTTGTTGAAAATGCGACACAGCATTATCATTGAATAATTATTATTTATAAATCTGTTGCGCGTTTAGCCACTGTCTGATTGGGGTGATGCTTTTTAATGTTACGTTACACTTTCACAAAAAATAACAACACTTCTTGTTAATTGTATGAACACAAGTGATGCTAAAGCTAAACACAAACAGAGAAGTTTTTCGCGCAATTCGGTATTTCCCATTTTGCGTTGGTCGTTATACGAATCTTTTTTCGTTAAGCGAAACATTTTTTTTGTTTTAAATGTGTTCGTTGTGCGAAATGTTCGTTAAGCGAGGCGTTCGTTAACCGAGGGTCGACTGTATATCGTTACGTATGGCCACATATGTAATTATATATAATTATATCAACGTATATATGACTATATATAAACTTTTTTCGTTGGGGTACCATAAAAACTAATACTGGTTTTGTACATAGATATCAACATAAAGAAATCAGATTTATTGCAATTTGCAAATTTTTGTATATAAAAAAACAGCATGAACATGCGTCAAACTTTAAAATCATTTTGCAGAAAAAGTGTACCATACATCAACAAATAAAGTACTCCATTGAAATCATTATGTCCGAAATATATGGATCCTTATTAATGTTTTTGATGTCATGCCGTATAATTTAATTCGGTTTTAAGATTGTTCATTTTACATAACCTTAATTAAATGATTTTGTTTTTTATTTTGAAATTTCTCCCATATTGAATTTTTTAATATTAAACATTTGACAAATATTTCTTCGCAAACAGAAATAAGAGATTAGGTTATCACTCATAAAATTATAATATTTTTAAAATTGTATTTTTTCTAAATGTCAACATCTCTGTTTTCTACTTTAAATCCATTATTTCTATTATATGAAGAACTTATCTAATCTTGCTTTCATAATTCCTGATTGTTAACGAAAAAGCATACATTAAATTCTTATTACACTAGTCCACAAAATATAATGATATATATTTAACTCAGAGTAAGTGCGGGTAATGTGGAACACGCCATTGCCAAGACTATTTGAGAAATGTTTTTTGCTACCACCGTTGCATATTAAAAAAAAAAATATCGCTTACATTTACAGAACAGAAATAAAAAAGGTATTCCAAATTACCCGAACTTACTCTATTTTCCTTATAACATATACTCCCAGTTAAACTACTTGATTTCTTTGAAATATTTTCTTATGGAAATTTTTTGCAGCCACAGAATATGTAGTATAATATTTTGTAAACTAGTGTTAGTTATCATCATATCCATCCTTTTACTATTTTAGTTCATTTAATTGCTGTTGATTTTCCCACAAGAAATACTCGTATAACTACACACAATTGTGTTGTTATATGTAATTTCTTTGATTTCATAAGAAATTTTTAGAAGCATTTGAAATAAATAACAGATGATTTAATTTTTTTTCGTTTGTTGGCAAAATGTTGACATGTTAACTGACAATAACAACTAGGAGAATACAAAAAGGATTAAGGATATACACAAACACACACACACACACATACACAGATAATCATAAAGTCAGACAACAAACAATAGCTTTAAAAACAATAAATTCCAAAAAAGTAAACAAGTGGCCAGGAAGTGATGATGATGATGATGTTGCTGATGAAAAAAGTAAGAAATGCCAAAATGAGAAAGGAAGAGCAAGGAAGATAGGAAAACCAGAAGAAGATGATGACAATGATGAAATGATTATACTACTACTACTAGCTAGAAGAAACATAAAATACGTAAAATAACATGGAATACAATTGTAATCAACTAGTCAAAAGGCCAACATATTACAAAAACCTACACATAACTTATAGCTGTAGGACTAAAGCAGGGATTTCAATAGGCGAATTTGTAATTTTAAACTAAATTTATTTAAAAAAGATGAAAAATAAGTTTTTGTGGGTTGAAAATGCTGGTAGAAACAGTTTTAAGAGCATCGAATGGGTAAATTTTATTTACAAAATATTCCATATTTTATGTACCTTGCCCTAAGCAAACCCGATAAAAAAGTTGCATCTCAAATATTAAATTATATACATTATTTTATAGAAATATATATGTTATTGTAAGCTATTATATGTGAATATCAAGGGTCCGCCAAATAACTTTTTTTTTTAACTCCTGAACCAATTGGACTTTGTATGGCGTCATACCAAGGTCTTTATGCAAAATTCGTCTCAATGATGTCTCCGAAATGTTCAATTGTTGAGAACGACGGTGAATTGATGTTGATGGCGCTTCACGCACACTTTCTGCCACAGCAGCAATATTCTCGGGTGTACGCACTGTTTTTTGGCTTTTCACGTTTTGGTTTATCGATGAGTTTCTTTCACTTTTTTCACAAGATAACGAACATACGGACCATATTCGTTCAGCGGAAGGATAAAACTAATTATCTGTCAAATCAGACATGAGCGAAGTGTTACCATTCACGAAATAAGCACTAGTTAAAAAAAAACGTTAGATGGAGGACCCCTTATAATTTTATATGTACAATATTTTTTCTCCCAATTTTTTAATACGATACCACATATTATTACTTTACTATATAAATGTATATGACATATGCAATTATATATGGTTAATATTATTATGTACGAATACATGTATAACTAGATATAACACAAATCAAAATTATATGAAATAACATATAGTGTGCACAGAGAAAAGAAATATATCATATTTAAATTAATATCAATTTTTTTCCCACAATTTTTAAAATAAGCATTAATCTTATTAGAGTAAATATTATTGTAGTTAGAATAAAGATTTTCGTATTTAAATTATTATTTCAACATTATAGATGTCATTTCCGGTTTTTTAAAAAAGTAGCACCATACATTTATCTAATTGCATCAGGTTATATTTAAACCAATACAAACAGATATATATATGATATATTATATATATATATATTATATATATATATATTATATGAGCCCATATTTCCGATTATATTTAATTAGATTACATATAGGGTCACATAGAAATTGACATGACTACATAAATCTCCATATAAATTTTTTTTAATTGGGTATATATGGTCCATTATTATTTTCTACGCGTATACGACATAATTATATATTATTATATATGACCCCTTACATAATTATAAAGGGTGTCCCAAGAAGAGCGCAATTTTTAAATTTTAAATAAAACACAGATATTTAAAAAAAAATCGTGAAACTTTATTATATCGTAAAGTAGACAGAATGAGGTTATGTATGGAACAATATATCGTGCAGATGGCCGCCGCGGCTTTGCTGGCATGCACGCGATCTTTTAATGAAATTTTCAATGACCGTTTTGCATGAATGCTGCGGTATTTCATTAATGCAGCGTCCAATTTCCTCTTTTAAGGCTTGATTCGTCGTCGGCTTATTCGCGTAAACCATCGACTTCAAAAAACCCCAAAGAAAAAAATCTAATGGTGTTAAATCGCACGATCTAGGCGGCCAATTCTGATCTCCAAAACGCGAAATAACACGACCGGGAAATGACTGATGCAGCAATTGAATTGTTTCTCTGTCTGTATGACATGTGGCGCCGTCTTGTTGGAACCACATGCCCTCCACATTCATTTCTTCAATTCTAGGCAAGAAAAAACTGGTTATCATTTCACGATACCAAACACCATTGACTGTTTGCGCTTGACCTGTCTCATTTTCATAAAAAAAGGTCCAATGATTCCTCCAGCCTAAAAACCACACCACACAGTGACACGTTGAGGATGCATTTGCTTCTCGTGAATCACTCGAGGATTTTCCTCACCCCAAATGCGACAATTCTGCCTATTGACGAAGCCATCAAGATGAAAATGGTCTCGTCACTGAAGATGATTTTTGCGAACTGTAGCCGCAAAACTTTCACCATTTTGGTAAAACAATTTCCCAATGAGAATGCGTTGTTCATTCGTGTAGCGCTCCGTTTTTACTAACCTCGTACCTTCTACTAGCAAACAATAACAATTGTTCAAATGTCAAACAATGACACTTCGAATGTTGCCAGATTTAAAAATTGCGTTCTTCTTGGGACACCCTTTATATGCGCAGATGTCTAAACAATTTTCTTAAATTTTTTTTTATGTGTTTATTAAATATAATATATGTCATGTGATATAAGTAAATCCAATTTAATCTCAAAATATCTCATTGTATCCACCAAAAATTATATATATATTTTGGGATCTAATTAGCTTCAAGTAGATCTTAATTAATCCCAACGGATATTTTGGGACCTATCAGGATCTTAAATTAGACATTTCTGCATCCCCTAATTTTTAGATCAAGTTTGATCTAACTAATATATTTGAGGGATCTAATCGGATATTTCTCGATACCCTAATTTTGAGATAAACTTGGATAAGAAAAATATCGATTTATTTCAAATGAGATCCGATTTTGTATTTGAGATGTAACTTTTTTTTGATCGGGTATATAATATATGAATTTTTTACTCGGGAATCTAAGAATTATAAAATACAACGTATATTTGTTGAATCAATTAATATTTTAATTGATTTTGCATCTATCACGGCAATGATACTATCAATTAAACCTTTTATTAAAATTAAGAAGAAAAAAAAAGTTATAAATAACTTCTACAAAAAAAAATATATGATACTCACAAAAAAAGCGTGTGATCTATACGTTGGTATGTGTGTTTTGTTGCAATGCTGAGTCTGTTTGTATGTGTGCTTGTTTTGTTTCTTAACTTTATTTGATATTTTTTACTGAACATTTTCTATTTATGCATACAGTGTATGAAAAAATAATATGATAATTGCGTCTAAAAGAAAATATGTATTTATATCTTTAAAAGTCAATTAAAATATTAATTGATTCAATTAAATATTTGTTTAGAAACAAATTAAATTCAAATCAAATCTTTAATTAAATATTTTAGGTTGATAATTTTTTCTGTGTAATATTAAAGCACTCATACGTATATGTTTGCTATGAATTCTTAAAAGTGCACAATGTTTGGCATAACTTCTGAATTTTTACATGGATTTTCTTTGTTAAGAATTTAAAACCCAAAATGTTTGCAATTAATTCTTTAAAAACTCTGATATATAGTTTACATACAAACCTCTAACACAGATTTATGTATACACGAAAAAAAATTTAAATCAAGCTAAAACAACATTGAATTTAATGGAAACATCTTTAAAATTAAGTTTTTCTTTTAAATATACAGTGGTGGTCTACAAGTTAGCCCACCCAGCAACAAATTTTCTTTGACATATTATTATTATAAAAAGATTTATTATTTTTTTTAAAAGAGTTTTTAATGTTTTTATTATTTTAATATACCCATCTAAAAATATATTATGTCAATTTTCGTATTATATATAAGTATACCCGAAAAAGTAGAACATATGATTGTATTATATGAGATCTAATCTGATACAATTAGACATTATTTGATACAATTAGATCTAATTTGATGAAATTAGATCTAATTATAAAAATAACTATAATCTTAATTTGTTTCAGATGTAAATGATTTTGCAATTCAAAATTCAATTAACGAAATATAAAAAGATTTTTGCAAAATTTTGTATAATTTGGCAATAACGTATATTATTAAATCTGTGTATTTTTTTTATTAATTACAAGTTAAAAACAAATGTTTCTGCAAAAAATAAATTGTTATGTGCTTTGTTGAATATAACAAATATAGTTATAAAAATGTAAAAAATATGTCACAACCTTACGTAGGTTTTGAACCTAGGTCTGTAAAGATACAAAAACTGTTTACTCAACAGCTCTACCAATCGATTTTAAATTTAAATTTTGAAAAAAAAAATATTTTTAGAACAATAAAAGCTTTAGATAACTTGATTTTTTATACACTGCTTCTGAGACCTCTGAAAATATTGTTATAGATGACACGTTTTCTAGAATAGCCCCATTAGTTTCTTTGAAGTCTTATTTTTAGACTCATTACTTTTGTCAATACTGGTAAGTTTATAGGTAACCACATATTTTTTGATTTTTTGTAAGGGTTTAATAATGATATCTCATCTCATAATCTGCATAATTGCAAATATTTTCATTAATAATTAAAAAATTTTTTTTTTCCAAAGAAAAACATTGTCATATGCTTTGTGGAATATAACAAATATTGTTACAAAAATAAAAAAAAAAATTTAAAAAAGTTTTTACAACCTTAGTGGGTATCGAACCTAGGACTGTAAAGTTTCAAAATGTTTGTACCCAATAGTTCTACCAATTTACGTACTGAAGCATTGAACATTTTTTGTTTAAATTCAAATTTGAAAACAAATTTTTTTACAACAATAAAAGCTTTAGAACACTTGATTGTTTATATAGTGGTTCTAAGACCTCTGTAAATACCCTGTAGGAAATGTAGATAGTAAAATTACACTGACTCGCTATTGACTTTGTCGCCAGTACTACTGTCTAATTATACCCCATACAAGGCGTGGTGCTATTGACATTTAACATGTGCGTGTCATTGAAAATCCACTAGTAACATTACAACAATTGACTAGATATTGACTGGATAGTTCTTATGGGACCATATGGAGACATTCAAACCAGGAATTTACTAGTACGTTTCTATAAATTATGGAACAAAGCTGTAGGGAATGTCAATAATAAAATTCTGGTTTCACACTAGCGACTTTGTCACTAGTGTCTTTTTGTACTTTTGTCTACAATATTTGTGCACTTCCTTGCCAAATAAGTTAAAACAGACTTTTTCGTTTTAATGAGAAGTATATTTAATAACAAAAAATTTATATACTTATATAAACTATAATACTTATATAAACTAAACATATATGTATATCATATCAGTTCACAACTATATTAATTGCAATTCGTAAAAAATTGCTCTTCGACAAAAGCCAAGGTTGTGTCTTCATTTTCTTTTTTTGGGAATTGCTTTTAACTTTTTCGCGACTGCTTTGCTTAAAAAACTTTTTCTTTTGCCTTCGAACAGCTGTTCTCAAAGTCTTGTCTGGCAAATCGTTGATTGTTGATATTATATCTAATTATCGGATAAGGTTTGTTTTATTAAAAATATTTGAGAAATTATGTAAAATATTTTACCTATTAATGCTGTGAACACATTGCAGTAATCTCTTAGTCGTTTTTTACCGAAAACTCCGTCGATATTTTTTATATTTTTAAACAAAATAATTTTATTTTTTTAATTCTTACTAAAAAATTTTTTAATGATCACGCGCACGTTGTTTTTCAGCAAACCGGCTTAATAACACTGATGAAATAACGAAAAGCTATTGCGCAGTAGAATAAAAAACAAGAACAAACATATGCAAAATGTCAACAGGAGAGAACATTATATGGTGTACAATTAGTCAATAGTACTGGTGTCTAAAGCGTGTCAATACAATGTTACTATAGACATTTCTTTCAGGATATTGACGCTTTTGTTGACAATGTCACTAGATATATACTACATCTGTTGTCTCTATCTTTTGTATATTGACGCGTACACTAGATATATACCACATCTATTGTCTCTGTATTTTTTATATTGACGCTTATAAGAAAAATTGGAAACATTTTAACTACTACTGTTGTCACTAGTAAAATGAGTGTAGACAAGGAGACATTTGGTCCCAGTCTGACTGCAGGGTATTGTTAGATGACAAGTTTACTAGTATAGCCCCATAAATTTAAGAAAAAATATTATTTTTATTGTAATTTTTTTTTAACAAAATGTGCCCTGACGGAATGCGAATATGGATCTAGGCTGTCATTTAACCGCTCTACCATCTGGTCTATCTCAACATGTTATACTTGATAGATAAAAATATAAATGGCTTGCTTGCGTAAAATGTCATTACTTTCAGCTTACAAAATATCAAAAATAAGTGGTTATAGTAGTAGTAGTTGATTTTCTATGAAATAATACAAAACAACTATTATGACAGCTGAAGAAATCTACTGCATTGTTTAACAGTTGTTTGAACCCGATATTCAAGTATTTTAATAAACAACTACCAAAACAGTAATTTGGCCCTAAACAGTTAATTTTTGTTAGTTATTAAAAAATAGAACATTATGTAGAGTTTCTAAAAATTCTCATTTAGTTTATGTTTTTTATTATTGATATGCTCATAGTTTGCAAATAATAATTAGAAAATTTCATTGTATCTCCAATGCATAAAATCGTTATAACTGGAGTACCGTTTGAAATTTTGGCTTTGCATTTGAAGTACGATCTGGAAATACAAATGTTTACTGTAATTCAAAGAACTGAATATTTTTTTACTAATAAATAATTTTTAAAATACAAAAAACAAAAAAAATACCTGTTACAAACAGTAGTTTTTGTCAATTTTTAAAGTTGTTTCAAAATTTTTGTATTAAAAAATTCTCAGTTGTTTTCACAACATTATTTGTTGTTTTTACTACATGTGTTAATTGTTTTTCAACTGTTAAAAACAACTACACTTTTAGTTATTTTAACGGTAATTCCCTTTGTCGTCTTTTTAACTGAAATTAGAGTTATTTTAACTGTCAATTTCAGTAGATTCAACAGTAAAAAAATTTTGAGTGTGTGTCCAAAAATAGATTTTCAAAAAATGTTTAGATCATTACTTGATATTTAAAATAATGATAAAAATAAGTACTTTTAGGCAAAGCACTGTTTTTTTTTTGTATTGACGTAATGGAAAAACTAACTAGTTATTAAAAAGTCATTACTATTTGTATTAAAGTAATGCAATGAAATATGTCATTACCGTTTCTAAACTGGTAATGCTTTTTTTTCTCTGTGTATGTGCATATTTTGTGCTTATAGTACTAATAGTAACTTTATGTTTATAAGTTTGTACAAGGTATAAACAAATATTCCCATAGTAGAATTTGTGTTTCTGGTTTTTTTTTCACTAAAACTTTATTGTTGGTTGAATGCTTCTAAATTCTCCTATATATGTGTACTTCTTCATCATGTTATCCTAAGGGCCTTGCAAAAAAAAAAAACCACACACACATATACATACATAAAAACAAAACTCTCTATTTGACATTTAAGAGAATTGTTATTTCCACAAAAATAAAAAAAAAAAAAAAATAAAAATCTAAACAGACAGACTAATGAAACCAAAGGATATGCCTTGTTTTGACCCAAATGTATGATAATAAAAGGTTAAGTATTTAATGGGTCTTCTACGTACTAAAATTTTCTACTTTTTCTTAAACTTTTATGTGTTAATGATAATAATTTTTAAAAGCTTTTTTGTTTTTTGTTTTTAAAGAAAGCAAACGACATTTTTGATAATGCATGTGGAATAGCAAGTTTCGAAAGATAAAATGCATTTTTAGTTTACGAAATACAAAAATCAATTATAAATTTTGTCATAATGGAGTTTGAGCTTAAATCATTTCATGTTAAATCATAATTAAGAAAATCAGAGAAAGATTTCTTTTTAGGGTTGCATATTTCATAAGGGGAAGGCTACACATAATTATTTAAATAGAATTTAAAGTAGATGCAAAAGTTTATCGTTTGTACCTTCAATTATCGCTTAGATTCTAAGGGAATTAGAAACAATGCATGTATGAGCCTTTCTATTACACCCACTTATTTTGATGAAAGTCTACTACACAGAGAGAATTTTGTTGTTCGGTAAATCAATGAAACTGTTCTTAAAACAAGAGAAAAGTTTCATACTTTTTATGAAAATAGTTTTTTTAATGGAGTTTATGAAGTTTTTAATGAAAAAAACTGGTATTTTTCATACAATTTTTAGGGATTAAATTAATGAAAAGTTTCAATAGTATGAATTCAAGTGCAATTTCATTGATTTCATGCAAAAAATCATTATTATAATGCAGATAATTCTCTCAGCGTAGGTAAAAGAAAAAACATACATTTATTTTACATTACATTTATTTGTTTGGGAACATGCCTGCAGTTTAACACATTTAAGGTACTCCGGAAAATTAATTTACAAAAAATATTATTAAATATAAAATAAAAATGCTCGAGCTCGAGGCCAGTTGTAGTTAATATAAAATTAATTTATTTCTCGATATTTCGACATTCGTCAAATCTCATCTTCAGGAGAAGTATATTTGGCTGAATTTCAGTTTATGGGGGACACCCCTAGAGAAAAAATCTGAATATGCCATCCCCTTCAGAATGTTCCCAGGAGTACGAAAATCATAATGAATAAGGGGGCTCACGCCCCCTATGGGCGTGGCAGTCGAAAAACGACCCGGCCCACCTACGTAGACAATATGGGTATCAAATGAAAGCTAATGTCTTCACGATTCCAAAAATAGCCATAGTTGCCAGATCGGGCGGTTTTTGCAGCCGATACGGCCATTTTTGTTAAATAGAGGCGGGGGTGAAAAACGACCCATGCCACCTACTTAGGCAATATTGGTATCAAATGAAAGGAAATGTCTTTACGATTCCAAAAATACCCGTAGTTGCCAGATCGTCCAGAATTTGAGGAAGATATGTTAATTTTTATAAAATGGGGGAAGGACTTTTTTTTGTTTATTTCTTTTTAGCTCGGCCAGAGGCCGAGCACTCGAGATCCCCGCCGTCTAGAATTAAGACATACTGGAGTTAAAAACCCCTAAGCCCGGCCGTAGGCCGGTCACGCAGAACAACTTTACTAAGCGAAGCCAGTATAACAAATTTTCATTAACCAATCAGAAGCTTTCAAGAGTTTTCCTCGTTTCTTAATTTTGTACTTATCCTCATTTATGATTTGACTCTTGACACGAGAACATCACTAAATATGGATTGCGTTACTGCCTTTGACATTCACGACTGGGTCGTGAATTGGACGATACAAAATGCACAAAATGCTCATTTTTGTTTGATTTTAACAAAATATGAGCAAAATAAAAGGAAAAAAAAAATTTCCCCCACCCCAAATTTTGCCAAAATGGCCATATCGGCTACAAAAATCGCCCGATCTGGCAACTACGGCTATTTTTGGAATCGTGAAGACATTAGCTTTCATTTGATACCCATATTGTCTACGTAGGTGGGCCGGGTCGTTTTTCGACTGCCACGCCCATAAGGGGCGTGAGCCCCCTTATTCATTATGATTTTCGCACTCCTGGGGTCATTTAAGGGGGCGTGGCATTTTTTTTTTTCCAAGGGTGTCCCCCATAAACTGAAATTTTGCCGTATATTTAATGTTTACATAAAAAACACGGCTTAGAACTATCGTTGTTTGTTTGTCATCATCTGATATTGCACTGATGGTGAAAATATTTTAATGAAAATATTTCATTAATTCAATGAGACTTTCTTTGCAAACTTTTTAATGAAAAAGTCAATAATGATGGATTTCATTAATACAACGCACAATATTTTATCAGTGTACTACTATTTTTGAGAAACTTTCGAATATTTCTCATATTTTGAAACACGATATTTCAAGTTCCGCAGGGACTAGCTATCCTAAACTTGAATGATGTTATGACTTACAACTTTTATACCAAGTTTGGTTAAAATCGGAGAGAATGTAGGAAATCGAGTTGATACGCTTTCAGTCATTATTCTTTTCATAAATATTAACTTTAAACTGCGTTAAATACCAACTCCTTTGAGATTTGTGTCTAATCTGTAAATCACACTCTTGCCATACAAGTGTGAATAATCTCAAAACGCTACTGATTGCTAAAATATTTTATTTAACAAAAAAATCTATAATTTAAAATCAGCTAGAATATTTTTAAATCCCTTTTGGGGGACTAAACTTGTTATCATTTTTCACACAGACACACTCACATATGCTTGCAAGCTCGTTGCACAAATACTATCATATTCGAAAAAATAAAGGACAAACTCTATTGTCTATTTTGCATAAGTATGTGCTTGTGTTGGTTGTTTAGTGTATGGTTTCATTTTATACTGTTTGTGTGTTTTGGTTTTTGTTTTTGGTTTTTACGATTGTTTAGTCTCATGATATTTTTGTTTTGTTTTTTTGGTCTCACCCACACACACAAGCACACAACCAAACAAACACTATACACAGACAAAACAATAATACTACTGTATGGTTTTTGTGGCTTAAAAGAAGTTCTAATTGCAGTGTGACTTATGAGATTTGAAAATGACACTTTGTTGTTTAGCTTTTATTTTTGTTTGCCATTTGAAAATGTTAATTTGTAAAAAAAAAATTAAAATGTTAGAAAAAAATAGAGAAAGTGGCAATATTAATGAAATGAAAATAAATTAAATATTTTATTATAATCATTTGGAGAAATGATTTGCCAGTTTGCTTCTCCCCTTAGGAATTTAAAGAAAGCATGTTTAGGCAGTTGCTGGTATTACATCTAGAATCAGAATTTAAAAATTCAAAACGGCGTATCCAATACGGCAGACATGCATTTTAAAAGTTTAAGTTTAATTCAAATCAATTGTGTTTAAACCATTTTTGTTTTCGGATTCCACATCGGAAATCAAAAAATTAAATTTCAAAATAGCGAATCAAATAATGCGTCAAATAGTTTTTATAGAAAGTTTCTAATGTTGTCGGATTTGCTTTAAATGCCCATAGAGGGGAGTTCAGAGGTAGATGATTACAAATCTGAAACCAAATTTTTAAAATTCAAAATAACGAATCCAATAGGCGTACTTCAAGTTTAAAATTTGAATATCTTGATTTTATTCAGTGGTTAATTTAAATAAAAGTTTAATTTTATTCCGCCTTATCAATGATACTGTAGTATCAATTAAAATTAACTGCGATTATTTTATTGATTTCGGTTTTAATTCCAAACAAATTTTTAGAAAATACAATTAAAAATTTAATTAAAGTTGGAAAAAACGACAAAAATTGAAAAATAATCGAAGAAATCGTTACAATTTAAAATGCCAATATTTAAAAAAACTCACAAAAATTAAAAAATCGCCAGAATTAAAAAAAGTGATCGACAAAAATTGGAGAATCAAAAATCGACAAAATTAAAATAAATTGATTTGAAAAAATCGCCAAGTTAAGAAAAAAAAGCCAATACAAAAAATAAAAAGGAGAAAAAAACAAAAAACTTGTATTGAATATCCACCAAAGGTCGACCTTGCGCATAACAAACAAGTTTTTAATTTATATTTTGATTAATGGTGATAATCTTTTACTTCGAGCTCATATATATATTAGTTCTCATGTAGTGAGTAAACTAGTTTATATGAATGTTTGATGTTTGGCATGGGATTGTTACCTCTTTCAAAACTTGTTCTGTTGATGGAAACCTAGAAAATTCCCGAAATTGATCTATCAACACTAGGGTGGGGCGATTAGTATGGAAGGAAAAAAATCTTAATGGGCGCTTCGCGTTTCTGATTCTTGGGATTGTACTAAGCAAAAAAGTCCACTAGACCATACGTCTACGGTGAAAATCGAGCTTCCAGATTTTGACTTTACGGCAAAAAAGCCCTATTTTGAAATTAAAAATTAACCCCTTAAACCCCACCCACAAATATGATTGATGCATTAATCTGCTAGATAATGTTCCAAAGAAGAGATTGATACCATAATCTTCGATAAGCTCCGCCTACTTCCTGAGATATGTCCATCCAACACATTGTTACTTTCACAAAATACGGATAAAAAGTCAAAATGTGGAAGATCGATTTTCACCGTAGACGTATCGTCTAGTGGACTTTTTTGCTCAATACAATACCAAGAATCAGAAACGCGAAGCGCCCATTAAGATGTTCAAATCGCCCCACCCTAATCAACACATTCCTGAAAGGGTCAAATAATAAATTTGAAAACAAAAAAACTCTATAGATTATTTGTTAGGACAATATCCTAATAAAGAAATATAGAGTATGGCCTCGAACTTGAATAATTTTCATTTTCATTGAAAAAGCCATTATTTAAAATAGTTCGGTAAAAAAGAGATAAAATCGCTAAAATTTAAAAATTGTTAAAACTTAAAAAAACTGAAAAATTAAAAACTACAAAATAAAAAAAAAAAAATCATTTATATTTTAAAAAAAGCACTCCTAAATAAAATTTAATATCGAGAACTTTTTTTCAATTTTGACGATATTTTTCAATGTTGGCAATTTTTTTTTTAATTATTGGTGAGTTTACGATGTTAGAAAATTTTTATTACGAAATTTACTTTTTTAATTAGCAATTTTTTTAATTTAATGAAGTATTTTATTTTTAATTTGTTTCGATTTTGTTAAATTTTTTTTTTGAGTAGTCTTTTTTTTTGCTATTTTTACAAGTTTTTTCTTTAAATCTAAAACCCGGTGGGAGAAGGGTATAAAAACTGAAAATTATCAAACAAGAGCTTTTATGAAAAGGGCTTGTAATCACGAATCACCAGAGTTATCAGATTCATCCAAATTATATTTCTCAGTTTTATTATGTCGATTAGCTTTTTTTTTTTCTCCTATAGATTTATTTTTAGGCATTCTATGCTTTTCAAGTCGCCTGAGCTTCATAATTTCTTTTTTAAGGAATTTAAATCAAATCCCCCTTAGCCGCAAGAAAATACATCTCTCATTTTTTTTTTTTTTTGCAAAAGAAGTCTCGCTTTTCTTTACTAATCTTCTTATGGATAGCATTTATAGCGATATCAAAATTTTTTTTAAATTTAATTTCAAAGATTTCTCTGCGGGTTTTGTAACTAACGCCACTTTTTTTTAAGGTTCTTTTTAAAAAAACTATATTTTTTATACATTCTTTCTAATTTCCTGATACAACTTTTTCTTTGTTGAGTTGGCATACCTGTTTACTTCCATACGTTTATAGTGGCTTCACTGGTACATCGAAAACTATTTGACAGTTTTTTTCTTTTGGTAAATACGATAATATTGTATAATTTTTAATGCATCAATGCCACGAGGCAGTCTGGATGGTGGAAATTCGTTAATTGGCGTTCCAGTAAGCCAACATATTGAAGACGATCTTAATATTTTTTTTTTGCCATTTTAACAATTTACAACAATAAATAAACTGAAAATTTTTTTTCTGATAGAATATTTTTATAAGGTTAAAGAAATCAACATTTACTTAATTTATTATTTTTTTATTTACTTTTTTTTTAATATTTTTTCATTTTGGAAACTTTATAAAACTTTTACTCCGTAGAATTTTTACTCTACCAAAAAAACGTTATCTACGAAGGCGGATCAATAAGTCCGTGACTTTTTGAATGAAACATAGTTATTTTTTGCAGAAAAAAAAAATATTTTTCAACATAATCTCGTTTTAGCTCAATGCACTTAGTCCAACGTTTCTCCAATTTTTGTATCCTTTCCAAAAAAAAAAGGATTTTTCGAGATCCATTAAATAGGCATTTCTTTGCCATATAGGGTCGTTTTAAATCCTCGTTAAATCAGTCCAATAAGTTGGCTAATATTCGCCGTTTATTGTTTTTCCCTTTTGAAGGTAATCGATGTGGATTATCCCGCGTGCATCCAAAAAAAACTGTTGCCATCAGTTACCTTGGCCTTCTTCGGAGCCGGTCCACCCGGAGAAACCCATTGCTTAGACTGCTGCTTGGTCTCCGGAGTGTTGTAATGGATCCATGTTTCATCCACAGTTACTAAACGCCGCAAAAACTCATTCGAATTGCGGTTAAACAACTACAAACAATCCTTTGAAGTTGTCGCACGATTACGTTTATGGTCAAGTGAAAACAAAGCGTTCAGCGTCATTTGTACTTGTGCGACCACAACGAAAGTCAGTAAACCACTTTTTTACCATTGAAATCGATGGTGCAAAGTCCCCATAGTAATTATCAAGATTTGCCTTAGTTTGCTTGACGGTTTTTTTTTTTGCAAAAAATAGTGTTTAATGAGCACTCGAAATTCAGTTTTTTCCATTTTTGAAACAATCCACGAGGTTGTATGTTTTGAACAGCTGTTAAACGCAAAGTAAATGACGGAACTTTCTCAAAATTTGGCAGTAGTCTATTAATAGGTGGTACCTGATGGGAGCATTGTTGCATTTCATATAACTACGAGAGAAGTTCGAAAAGTCACGGACTTAGGGATCCGCCCTCGTATATGAAGTCTATTTTCGAAACGTATTAAAATTATAAAATTTTTCCATTATGTAAAAAGTAGTTCAGAAAAATGTAAAATAATTCATATTTCATGAAAAATCCACAGGATAACGTTATCCTTTCTACAATGGTTATGCCATTAATTTATATGTTAAGCTTTAAGAAATAGGCTTAAAAAAATATTTAAAATATCATTGCTAAATACACACCGGCTCTTGAAATAAAAATTAAATTTTGTTTTATTTTTATAAAATCACAAAAATGAAGGACGTAATTATAAATCATTATAAGTTTAACATAAACTTGCTTTTTTATTTTTATTTATTTTTATTTAATTTTAAAATATATTTTATTATTTTTTATGTTTCTTCATCCATTATCACGGAATTATATTTTGTTAATTGTTTTTCGTAAAGGCGTCGACTGCGTGTTTTTGGTGATAACTTTTATTTACTTTTATTTTATTTTATTTTATTTATTTATTTATTTATTTGAATTGCTCCATACACAAGACTAAAAGTCTTATTTTGCAGTATGGAACTGATGATTTGAAAAATTATAAGATCATTAATTAATAACTTAACTTGGTTTGCTTTCCTGTCTAGACATACGTGAGCTTTATAACACTTGAGTCGATTACTCTTTTTGCCATTCTAAACAAAATTTTGAGATTTCTTGATTAAACACGCGACTGCTCGAGTCGAAATGTTAAGTTCCTTTTTGAAAATCCTCTATTATCTTTTCCGCTGCTTCCACCACTTCCACTCTTTATTTCAATCGACAAGCGTTCATTAAAGATTTTAATAACTTTTCTTATCGTGGAATATATTTATTTAACATTTTTCGCTATCAAACGTATGGAAACACTTTTATTTTTATTATATTCGTGCAGAATAAGTTTTCTTCGATTAAGCTCTGAAGCCATTTTTGACAAAATTTCAAAAATCTTTTTCATTGAAAGAAAATAAGAAGATAATAGCCTACTGAGATCATAAATTTTATTTTTATTAGTCAAGTAGTTTTGTAGAAAACAACGATTAAAAATGGTTCGATTTTGGTTATTTCAACCGTAGCTAAACTAAAAAATTTAATTTTTATTTTTCCAAAGTCACAAAAAAACGCAAATTCCTTGAAAACCATTAAAAATTGATTGAAGATTTGTTTTACAATCTTAAAGATAGTAAAATTTTGATTCAGAAGTCATGGAGAAGTCTTGAAGGACGTAATTATAAATCATTATAAATTTAATAGTCTTTTTTTTTTAATTTGTATGTAAATTTCCATACAAAATATTTGAAAAACTTACTATTTTTAGCGACCTTAAAACGTAAATCGATTTCTTTGAAATTTGGAACATATGGTCCATACACAACGATCCAGATATGAGCATCACAAATCGGACTATGTCTAGTTTCTTCATACGATTTTGAAGCCCCTAGTGTTGGTGTTGGTTTAATAAATAGTGTAGATGTTGATGTTAGTGGTAGTGTTTTTGTTAACCATATGCTGTAGTTATCTAACAACAAACTAAGTTTTGTGATTAAAAGTTTTATATACTTTTATTAGACTCAAAAAGAAATGCAAAGAAAACAGTTTTATTTCTTTTTTCGAACCAAACAAACTGTTTAAGAAAAAGGTTTATTTTCGGTTTAAGAATAAAATATTCCACATAAAAAAAACTTAACAAAAACAATTTTAAAATCATTTTCACACTTCCGGCATTTAAGTTGTAAAATTTTTATTGGAGCTTTAATGACAATTTTCAAAGGTTGATTTTTAAAAATATTTTTTCCAAATTTTGTTAACTTTATATTTCCTTTTTGGTTTTTTTTATACATATCAAAATCTTTAACATAGTAGAATAGAAAACATTTTGGTAACGGAAGTGTGCGTATGGAAATTTTGGGGAGCAAAAAAAAAAAAATATGTAAAACATTAAAACGTACAAACCACAATACAGTGGGTACATTAATATATGGTTATGAAATGTATTAACCCTTAAACGGGTAAACAAAACAGTGTGATTTTTTACTAAATACATTTTTTTGTAAAAATTTGAAAATCTTCAAAATTTTTTTAATTTTTGTATTCAAAATACAGAAATTGTGTTTTCGGACTTTCTATATTTTTATATAAAGGGTCCGCCATATAACGTTTTTTTTCAACTAGTGCTTATTTCGTGAATGGTAACACTTAGCTCATGTCTGATTTGACAGATAATTCGTTTTATCCTTCCGCTGAACGAATATGGTTGTGTATACGCTTGAACAACGCTGGGAAATATTGCGACATTACTTTGAAAATCATGGTAATGTTGCAGAATGTGTGCCGATACACCCAAAACGATTCACTGTTTGGTGCGGATTTTGGTCCAGAGGCATAATTGGGCAATTTTTCTTCGAAAATGAGCAAGGAGTGGCCGTTACAGTCAATGGCGATCGTTATCGGGCCATGTTGAACGAATTTTTGTTCACAAAAATTGAAGAGGAGGAAATACAGCTGCACACAATCGATAATGTGCTTAAAAATTGGACCGATCGTGTAGGCTACTCCAGCCGAGGCAGCCATTTGAATGAAATTATTTTTCATTATTAACCGGAAGAATTATACTTTCAAATAAAAAAGAAATTTGGGAAAATATTCAGTAGTTTTTTTTATATCATTTTCAAAAAAAAAAGTTATTTGGCGGACCCTTTATTTAGTTAGAATATTGTTCTACCTCAAGTCCAAAATCTTATATGATATTGCCATTTTAGATTTTATTTGTTGCTTTAAAAAAGATTGAACAATACAATTGTTTCATTGGTATCACTCAAATCTTCAGTTGTCCACAAGACAACAGACACTAAGGCAGACACATTCTCATAAAGATGATTTTGTCTGTTGTATGGTATGTCTCGGTTTGAGTTAAGCGAATTATTTTTTTTTCTTGCGGACAACTGAGGATTTGGGTGATGCCAAGGAAGCAATTTTATTGTCTATCATGAAAATGATCAAACTTTTTGAAAAGCAACAAATTAAATCTAATATGACAATATCATATTAGTTTTTGGACTTGATGTAAAACAATATTCTAACTAGATTTTTTAATTTTAATGACAAATGATATTACTTTTCTTTTTATTTTAATTCATTCTTAACTTCATACATATAATCAGATTTCAATTGCCTTCACGAAGATATATCAATGATTTTTTGCATTAGATCTATGAATTGTCACTGGAACTCGTCCATTGAAACTTTTTATTAAAGTAATGCAGTTTTATATGAAAAACTTTTATGAAAAATTTCATATTATTTATTAAACATTTCTTACGACTAATGAAAAAGTTTCATTGCAAATAGTTTCATTAAAACTATAAAGCTTTTTCATGATGTTTGAGAAATTTTTCATTTACATTGTACGCAGAGAACAATTTAGCCATTTGCCAACTAAAATTCGGTTTCTACTGCTGAAATCCGTTCAACTGAATATTGGTTTTAACAACAGAATTTTTTCAATACAACTGGGTTTTAGTTGAAACACCGAAAATATTCTGAAATTACATTTAAATATGTTTGTTCTAAACAAATTTATTTGTTGTCGCCACCAAAATACGCTTTTCAATTTGGTGGCACTTTATTTTTATGTGTGTGTGTGAAACAAACTTCATTAGTTTAGTGAAACATTTGCATTGAAACTCATCCAAGTAATTCTCTCTGTTTTGGCTGACTTTCACTGCAATTTATTACCCTAAAAATTACAGGTCCTTTAATCATTTTTAGGTTAAATGCCAGAAAACCTTAATATGAATTGTACCGGAAAATATTAAAATATAAAAACCAAAAAAACATTTTAAACTTTGTAATGACCTCAGTAGCTATGTAGTAAAACATCTGTTGTTGGGTTTTTGTGTTGTCTAAACTTAACTTTAATAAAAACAAATTCGTCCATTCATCTCATAATGATGTTTATTAGAGCATAATTTGTATACTAGGGTGACACTGCAAATTTAAGATTGAATTTTTATTTAACCCTAGAAAGTTAATCTTGTTTTTTGCACGTACAAGTTAATCTAGGTCTTTTCGACCTATAGCAATTTTTTCAAACTAAAATGAATATACTTTAACCCCATGCTACAATGAAACATTTTTTAATTTTTATGTAATAAAATATGAGCTTTTATATTCCGAAATAAAAATTGAGATATCTCTAAGGGTTTAGCAGGAAAATTGAGAAATATAAAAAAATAGGTCTAAAAGGCCTCGATTTCGAGCTATTAAGGAAATTGACTCTAGAAGCGGTAACAGAAATTACCCAATAACTCAAATTTTGCATATATTTTAAAAATAACGCTTTATTACTTTTAAAATTTATACACACAGAAAACAGATTCATTGCTCCAACCTAATTTTTTGCCAACCGAATTTTGATAGTTATATGTACCAACATAATATTTGTTAAACATTTAGTTAGCACCATTATTATTTGGTGATACATATTGATGTACTTAGTTATTCCAACCGAATTAGAAAAAATGTCTGCGGCAACGATCGACTTTGTTTAGTAGTCCCTATCGAATTTATTTAAGTTGTAACTACACTGTTTCCTAAAAATAAAGTTTTTTTACATAAATTTTAAAATATCCAATTAAATTTTAAAATATTTTATTTTTTAAAATAATCATTACAAACAAAATCATTATTAAAAATTATCAATAGATACATATATGCATTCAAATATAAGATTATTTACTGTTTATATTTGTTGTATTTTAATTATAAGATTCGGGGTATATTTTCTACAAAGAACGTTTCACTTTTGAGAACTAAAAAGATTTTGTTTCTATAAATAATTAAACTTATGGTTTTGGGAATATTTGTATATATACTTACATTAGGACTTTTTTATAGAAAAATATCAACCAAATCAGATATCTCTTCTACAGGAAAATTCATATGATCAGAACGTTTTTCTTCTAAAAAAGATCCTCAAAACTTAAGGGTATTTTATAAGACAAAATAATCAAAACCATTGGGTTTTTATACAAAAAAAAGTTTTCAGTTTTTTTAAATAAGAACCACATGTTTGTTACACGAAGAAGTACTTAGAATCGGAGGTGTTGTTCGGAGGAAAAAGGGAGGGATCTCAATAGGAAAACACATCAGTATGTATAAGCTTTCTTTAGGAAACATTTATCTGAATGGTGGGAAAACTACTTAGAATCAGACAGTTAATCTATCAATTTTTCTACAGAAAATAGTTTTAAGAGTCTGGAATTTTTTCTTTAGAAAAATTTCTTAGGAGAATTGTTTTATAGGAAAAAGTCTTCAAGTATTTTAATACTTTCTTTAAAGAAAATTATTTGGAATTTAAAGGCTTTTTAAAGCAAAAAGTGCTTACAATTTTAATATTTTTCTACACGAAAACATACTGAAAATATGAGGGATTTGTAAGGGAAAAAGTAAGCTGAATCTGAAGAATTTAGAATCTAGAATACTCTTCCAAATACCGTTTTTCGGACTTCCACCATATCCATGTAAAAATACCACAAAAAAGGAAAACGTTTTTTTACTCCCTTGTGCTATCATTTTGTTACCGCAACACTGTTACAAATGTTATTAGAATCTCAAAAGTTGTTTTTTTCTGCGAAACTATATTCTATTTAAAATCAACTGAATGTGCTGGCGTCTAAAAAATTTTCAATGGGAAAATTTCTATTTTTGATCAACGCTTTGACTATATGAAAACTTAAGACAACTTATAATCTTAAATATACAATTTTCTTGCTGAGCTTTTCTTTATAATGAAATGGCTATTTTGATCCTTTCACATTTATTTTGCAGAAGTCTTCTCTTCAAATTTATGAAGTTCTTAGCCACGTACTGCAACCAAAAACAAATATAAAATAATAAAGTATTGATGACAATTCAAGAACACACTTACATTTTGAACAATTTAAATTTATTTCTTTTTCACATCCATAAATAGTTTGTTTATTATTTCTATTTCGTTAAAATTTTTTTGAGTTTTTTAAATTAATTTTTTTTGACAACCTTTTCAAAACGAAATACTACTGTTCAGCAAATAGACCATCATTTTATGAAGTCAAGTGAATAAATGCTTTCACGAAAGAAATTTCGTTCTGAATGCAATTTGGTGATTATTATCACCAATTACCAGTTACTGTTTTTAATAGTGTAATTTGAATGTGGTTGAGGTCATAGAAACAAAATTATGAAATATTTTTTAAAAGTTTTGGTCATAAATATAAATAAATTTGTATGTCTCACCAACTTTAAGTAATAAAAATCACATTTTAATTACTAAGAAGTTGTGATTATTCCGATTACAATAATTTTATAATAATGATAGCATTTTATTTCAACCTAAGGATTTTAAGTAGTTATAATCGAAATCTAACTGATTATTTCCCTGTGTGTACGAAGGTTAAAAAAATTAATGATGCAGTTTAAAAAATACATAAATTGTAAATTATTTTGTTAAAAAAATTGTTTTTGATTATCTCTTTCTGTTAAAGAGTTATGTCCACTTAAACCCTTGTACCCACTTTAAAAAACTAAGAATATAAAAAGATGTTTTTCAGTTTTACATCGGATTTGCTTTTAACTTTGAAACAAATCCGTTCACAAAGAGCTTATAATATTATTAGTTTTATTAAATGGATGCAAAGATTTGAAAGGGCTTAGCTCTGGAACAGTACGAGCAAATTTAAAATTTTATAATCATTTAGAATTTATCAACCTTTTAAACTGCATCATTCGTTTTTTTAACCTTCTTAGCAATTTTAAAAGACTTACGGCGTTATTTTGAAAATGTATGCAAGAATTACGAAAAAAGTAATACACTGCAAGTAAATATACAAAAGCATATCCGAAACTTATGGTTTATGCACGTGAAAATAAAGTTTGGACATTGTTCTTTAAAATGTTGACTCAGAAGCTAAGAAAATGTTGGTCATTGATCAAGTTATAACTAAAATTCATAAAATGTTCAGTGACTTCGATTTTTTGGGAAAAAATCGTGTTTCGCAACCTCTAAACCGTTTAAAAAAAAATTAAAAAAAAAATCTCAATAATACTTTACCCCACAAGCAATCAAATTAAGCTTGAGCAACAAAGAAAACATTTTTTTTGAGACACCCACCCTACTGTACATTAGAGCGATATTTTATTAACTTTTGATTTTTATCAATTATTATTGCGATTACTGTAGCACTAGATCTAAACGTTATGTGGTGTGATTTTGAGAAAAATTCGAAAAGCTTCAACCCGTGGTGCCCTGCGACCATGTCTTACAACACATAATTTTTTATTAATTCTGCAATGCTGAACAAACGGTTTTCGAGATATTGCGATTTGATTTTTACAAAAAACTGTCGTTTCTTTCCTTCATTTTATATATTTTTTAAAAATTATCCTATTTTTTTTAAAAATTATCCTATTTTTTTTTTATTTTTACACTAAAAAAGTCGACAAAGCACAACATTTAATTCGAGCATAATTATGTCAATATTTATTAATGTATAACTTTTTGCAAAGTAAAATTGTTATGCTTTTAAATTTTATACTCATGCTAACTACAGAAATATTTACTATAACTTTAGATTTTCAGTAATTATGTGATCTTAAAATTAAGAAAAATCTGTTAAGTTACCCATGACGACCTGCGAACAAAGTTGCTGATATATGAACCAAAAACTAAAATTAATTTTAAAAAATATATTTGGTGATCCATTATTTCAAGTTTCAGACATAATTATGATCAAATGAAAGTAAACTTTGTGTACTATTCGAGTACAAAAACAAACAATTTTAAGATAATATTTAAAAAATTTCGAGAATAGAAGAAAAGTACGCAATTTTTAGTGAAACTCAAATGTCAATATCTCAAAAACTGTTTTTCAGATTTTATTATGCAATTTAAGAATAGTTTTTATTAATCCAAAACTCTGGCGGCAGGGCGCCACGTTTTAAAACTTTCCGATATTTCTCAAATTCACACCAAATAACTTTTATATCTAGTGTTACAACAATCTGAATAATGAATTGAAATTTTACGAAGAAATGTTTCTTCATACAAAAAATAATAATATGATACACGCGGAAATATAATAATCTAGAAAATATGAAGAATGTACAAGGTGGCGCAAAAATAACCTTCCGATGTTTTTTGGCTGTAATTTAAAAAAAAAAATGAAAAACTTTGATTCTTCTTGTGGATTATTTTTATTTGGTATTTTAATTTTTTTACATCAAGTCGAGAATATGATGTCATGTAAATGGCCGCCGCCACAGTTGATTGTCATTTGAGCCCTTTTTATGGCATTTTCCATCACTTTGGCCAAAACTTCCGGCGATAGGTCCTCTTTAAGAGCTGCAAGAGTCTGAGGCTTGTTGACATAAACCCGCGACTTCAAAAAGCCCCACAAAAAGAAGTCTGGAGCGGTCAAATCAAGCGATCTTGCTGGCCAGTGCAAATCGCCAAAACGGGAGATTAGACGCCCGGGAAATGCATCCTTCAGCATATCGGTTGTGGCACGTGCAGTGTGTGCCGTTGCACCGTCCTGTTGGAACCACGTGTTTTCCAATCCCAATTCATCAAGTTGTGGCAAAAAGAACTCGTTGATCATTGCTCTGTAGCGCTCACCATTCACAGTAACCGTTTGGCCCGCGACGTCTTCGAAGAAAAAGGGTCCGATGACTCCTTCAGCGAAAACAGCACACCATAAAGTGACTTTGAGCGGGTGTAATGGCTCTTCGTGGGTTAAACGCAGATTTTCAGTGCCCCAGAAGCTTAAATTTTGCCTTTTTACGTACCCGCTAAGATGGAAATGCGCCTCATCACTCATGATTATTTTTGATGAAAAAGTATCTTCCTCTTGGTTGTGATTAAGGATGGCTTGAGCGTATGTTACACGCGATTGGCGGTCAGCAGCTAACAGCTGATGCACCGTCTGGACTTTGTACGGAAACATCTTCAAATCTTGAACCAAAATTCGCTGTAAAGACCGTCGACTGATACCCATTTGCGTGGCACGTCGTCTGGTCGATGTCGACGGCGCTTCAATGACATCCTCGGCTACAGCAGCAATATTCTCTGCAGAACGGCTACTCCGGGGTCTGCCACGCCTGGCAGCATCTCGTGTTGTGCCAGTCTCTTCGAGGCGAGCGGCTAAACGTCGCAGTGTTTCACCAGTAGGAGTTGGACGGCCAGGAAATCTGCGACGAAATTCAAGTTGTGCCAAAGTCACCGACCGATTATTGGTCAAATAAATAGTCACCAATATTCCGCGTTCTGGAGCAGTGTAACGTAACATTTTTTTATTAACGTGTATTTCGCATGTGTTTACTACACAAATGTCAAAACAGAACTGACATTAGGGGCCAATCGCAAAATTTATAGCATTTTCTGATAGGAGGATTGCTTTTGCGCCACCTTGTATATGTTTGGAGCACAAATTTAGTAGGTACATGTTTTTTTTTTTTTTCAAAAAACACATTTTTGCATATTTTTAACGTACGTTTTAAGTATTTATGTTCTGTGTTGCACATCAATGGAAAGCTATGTATGTAATATGATTTAGAAATTTGATTCATTTGATTTGAATCTTATGGTTTATATTAAAATATAAAGATTTATGAAAACCCGATTTTTTTGGCATTTTTTGTATGGGAACATGTCTCAAATTAACAGAGTAAAAATAAAAGTGTATATGATTTTAAATTAATCGTAAAAATATGAAGTTTGATATGTATATTGACTATGTTTCGATCTAACAGCTCTCAAAAAACCACGACAATTGTCCCTTCAAGAAATACGTGAAAAAGCCAAAGTAGACCGAATATCAAAAAAGGAAATAATAAGTGTTCACTTAAACTTAAGAAGGATTCACATATATAAATTTGATTGTAATACTTGTACACTGATAGAAAAACTACTGAAAATTAGTTAAAAAAATTACGTTGCAAACCTTAGCGTTATCCGATTGGCCCCACATTTTTTATTGGAGGCTTGTAAGCCAAATGGAAATTTTTTCGGCCCGGCAATCAAGGATTGCAGCAACTTTCAGTTTCTGCCCCATATGCTATAATGGTCATCCATATAAAATAATACACTATATTTTTTGAATTTTTTTTTAAACATTTTGTATTTTAAAAAACTTTTAATAAAAAAAAACAATGTCATTTGAAATGCCTAATTGCAATAAAAAAAGTGGCTTTACATGTCAAAACATGTACATTAGCGTGGCTCAAGATCATATTGAAAAATACCAAGTATAGCGTACAATCCAACGTACCAGAAATTATGAGAGGGGCCATCGTTTGTAATGTCCGGGCCAATTTTTGACACCCTACGATGAGTGGAAGGCGGCGCTCCCTACAATAGCAAAAATAATTCTGCTGAATATACAAATATTTAAATTTATTTAAGTTAAATATAAGTATTTTGACAGTAACAAATTAATCTGCGAAAATCAGCAAACAATATGCTAAATGTTATTAGACAAAAAAATAATAAAAAAATGCAAAATTTTTAAAGTTAGTTTTGTTTTGTTGAGTTTAAGATCATTTTATCGAACCCCAAATACATAGAAATAGACAATTACTTTTTACAACATGAGCATGAGATCCATGTTACATCACAAATGGAATTGACCGAGGGTATTCAAAATTTTATTAATTTTTTGTACAAACATACTCCATGGAGTATCGCATTTTTTGTATAGTTTGTTATTTTTATATTTTGAACAGGTTTTAAAACAGTTTGAAACTTATAAAACTCTCTTTATAATAAGAAAATTTATTTATACACACAGAGAAACCGAATTTAAAAGTATATTTTATTGGTAACAACTAATAAATTCAGTTATTACAGATGTATTTTAATTAGATTTCTGAAAATTTTGGTCGCTGAAACTAAAATGCAGTTGTATTAACTGAATTTTGTTGTGAAAACCAATATTCAGTTGTGCCAACCGATTTCACTGGTAGTAACCGAATTTGAGACGTATTTCAGTTGGCAAATGACAACAATTTTCTCTGTCCAAAAATGATTTTTTTAGACAAACTAAATTAAATAAATAACGTTTTTGTATTAGCACCCAGCAAAAAAGCAAATTCCTTCTTATTAAGCATTTTAATCGATTAATTTAACATAAGGTTGTAATAGGGTGGAAGTATTCCAATTGGATTCTTTAGATGTTCTTTTTCCTACACTCAGAGAAATAAAGTGCCAACCGAATTTAAAATTGTATAGTAATGGTATCAACTTATAAATTCAGTTAGTACGATGATATTTACATTAGATTTCTGAATATTTTGCGTGTTGCAACTAAAATTCTGTTGAATTAACCGAACTTTGTTGTGAAAACTGATGTTAAGTTGTGCCAACCGTCTGAAATACGTTATAACCGAATTTGTGTCGTAGTTACCCAATTTCAGTTGGCAAATAGCTAAATTTTTCTCTGTGTGTAATTAACTTTTTGAATGCTATTTAGGCATATAATTTTACTTGGAATTTGATTTTAAGCAATATAAGTGCTTTAGTATGAAACTCACAACAAATTCTAACGAAAGTTATTTGTCTAAATAGCTTTTAAAAAAGTTATTCGTGATTAAATCGGAATGCTTCCTCCCTATGACAAGGCTATGTTACATTTATTGATGAAAATGCTTAATTAGAAGCGCTTTTGAATCCAATTATTTTTGCTGGGTAATAGTGTGTTCTGAATTTCAAACTGTTTTAAAACCTGTTCAATGTATACAAATTACAAATTATACAAAAAACTTAATTTTTTTATGGAAATAATGAAAGAGGTTTTTTTTAAAAAAATCGAGAAAATCATATAATTTGTATATTCATACCAAAATTTAGTTTCTATAAAAAATTTTAAATTTTTCATTGAATAAATATAAAAATTTGAAAGGGGAGAACAATTTCGAAAACGCATCTAAAAAAATTGCAATCCCGACTAAAAAAAATTATATATAGTCTTATGATATTTCATCTTAAAATATATTGTATGTGATTATATATGGTGTCATTCATGGCCACATCTTATTATATGTTTCTTATGTCACGATATATCATTATATATTGACTTTTATAAAATTAGATATTAAGCATTTATGCTATACTTAATAAGATATGGTAGATCTATTGTCATAAATGCTACTCATATATAACACAATATGTAATCATATATGGTATATATATATAGCTATATAATTTAAGATTAAATAATATATGATGCCATATGTATAATGCAATTAAAGATATAATATATGACATTAAATGTAAGATATAATTATGTAAGGTTAACAATTTAGTTTGACATATGATTATATATGGTACAACATCATTAATATTTTTTATGCATATAAGACATACAGTGGGGAGCACTTGTGAGTACATGTAAGTACTTTTTACACCTAAAGATTCAGGTCGAAATATGTTTGACACTAGAACGCTGAATCCAAATCTGGCCTTAGATTCACTCTCCGACATCAGGCGTTCGAGCTATATTAAGAGAAAAGTGTATTTTTTGATCAAAATGTTCCGATTTTTCACATTCCTGGAATTGTATTTTTTATAATACTTGTAACGGCAACTGAACACACTACTCTTACCATTTTTTTTTTAGTTTTTCAATTTTAAAGATAACTTATTTCCTTACGACATTGTCGTCGGTTGAACTTGATAATAAATTTGAATTTTTTAAAATTTTGCATTGTGGGACTTTAAAATTGCTGTTACAACCTCAATTTCAATTTACAATAACGTCGTAAGGAAATAAGTTATCTTAAAAATTGAAAAACTGAAAAAAAAAATGGCAAGAGTAGTGTGTTCAGTTGCCGTTACAAGTATTATAAAAAATAGATTTCCAGGAACGTGAAAAATCGGACCATTTTTATCAAAAAATACACTTTTTTCGTTAATATAGCTCGAAAATTTGGAAAACTAAATAGTATTGAGATGTGTTATGGGATCTATAGGGAATATATGTTTTTAATAAAAAAAAATACGAAAATATCTCATGTTATTCGGTTCATCAATTAACATCACGGATTTTCTGTGGTTGTGGTTACCTGATCAAAAACCATGAGTTTCTTGTGAATGAGGCTAAAGACAACTTAGTTGCTTAGGTCTAAAGGGCGGCACTCCTTCCAGCGCTGATCCCCACAAGATTTTTTCATCTTTTCTTACATTTATTAACAATTAGTGTTTTCTATTTGTAATACTAACTTTTAATTATGATCTCAAACCTGACAATTCAAAATGAAATGCAATCAAATTTATATTCACAAAATTCCATGCAAAATTTAGAACACATCAATAACGAGTAGAAATTCTGACTTTCAGTTGATGTTATGATAGTTTCTCAATTTTAAATAAAAAATCTAAATTAAAAATTACATGTTCTTAATTTCAAATGAAAATTCTTAATTTCTATTGATGATTTCTAAATTTCAGAAGCAAATTCTGAATTGATACGAAAACAAACAAAAATATGTTCACATGGTTTATTAAAAACTTTTATTAAGTGATGAAGATTTGTGAAGCATTTCTTATAAATTTTTATGAAACTCTTCATCATATCTATGAAAACTTCATAAATATGATGAACAATTGATGACAATCGATTTATGAAACAGTTTCATCAATATGAAGAAACTTTTTTAACTTAGTGTGTCTTATAGAAAATTGAAAAAAACTTTAATGCCACCCTACTGCTCAATGTGTTTGTATGAGTGTACGATTGACATTATTACTTTAATTTTTTGTTTTGTGTGAGTGTTGTATTTTTTCTTCTGAGGTAAACATGTTGCGACGTGTTTCCTCAATTTAAATTATGCAAAAAATCTTTTTGGTTTTATTTTTTTGATTTCATTTAACATGTTGGTTGTCAGGTTGGTGTTGCACTTGTTAACAAATTTCCGTCCACTATTCTAGAATAAGTTGTGTTCTTTTTTTTCGATCTGCTTGTGGTTTTCTATTTTGATATTCTCTGCTCTCAAACTTTGTCTTAAAGTTTATTTTTTTTTAACTTGTTTAAAAATGTTAATGGTTTTTTGTAGTATACGATTAGCAGTAGTGGTAGTATAAAATTGTGGTTGATATGGACAGTTATAGTAAAAAGTCTAATTAGATTTTAAAAAGTAAATTATAAAGTTTTTTGGAATTTTTTTTTTTTTAGAACTGACTTTTGCTTCTGGGATTAAATGGCAGAAGGTGTGAATGTGTGTGAAACGTGTTTTTAATACTAAAAAGATTTATTGTGATGTTTATTAGGTGAATTATTTTGTTTTCTGGAACAAAATTTAGTTAGCAAAGATATAATTAGATTTTAAAATAAGAACTTTTAAAAAAAAAATTTCTAAACAAAGCCACAGATAGTTCTAAAAGCATTAGGGCAATGTTTAAAATGCTGTAAATCTGTAAACTGCTGAATCCGAAGACAATTAAAAAATTAACAAATATTAATTACGATATTTATAATGGGTTAAAAAATTAAGATTCTGTGGTTAGGGTAGTTGTAGAAAAAGTATGTTATTTCGATGCATAGTGGGGCAAAATCAGACTTTTTTAAAATAAATTAGACATTGGCCAGTAATAAACGCTGTTTACATGCAAGCAGGTTTGTAAGGGAGTAAGCCAAAAATAATTCCTTATGAACCTGCTTACATATGCCATGACATATGCCATGACTTTTTGGGCAAAATAAGCGCTGATTTTAGCGCTTACAAAAAGCTGTGATTTCATGGCCTGCAGTAAAATCATATATCATGTCTACATTATTACGACTTAAAATAATATTATGAATATACATACACTCACAATATTTTATAGTTAGAAAAAAACGAATTTGTACATTAAAACTATAGAAAAAGTTGTTAAAAACAGGACTACTGAATTAACTAAAAATATCGATAAAAACAAAGTACTTTCGTTTATTTTAACTATTAAAAAATACTTGCTTAATCCGTTAAAATAAACGACGTTCGCTTTTTTTGACTATCAAAAAATTACCGAAAATCTATAAAAATAAAAGATTTTCCATTATTTTGACCATTAAAAATTTAACTCTCAAAACTTAAAAATAAACGATTTTCCTTTATTTTAACCATCAAAAATTTACCCCCAAAAACGTAAAAATAAACGATTGTCGTTTATTTTAGCTATCACCAAATTTAATTTAAAAGAAATAAAAACACGAGTTCTGTATTTGTTTTTGGTTATATTTTTTATTTAAAACTAAATAATAAGATTAATTGAATATTAAAAAATTTTAAGTTATATTTAATAATAAGACAAAAGGATATATGTATATAAGACGTTATATATAAAAAGAATAAGTTAATAAATTAGATAATACTACTAACCAAGCTTATCGACCTTACCGATTGATCCTAAATATTTCGGCCCCGCTAATAACCAGTTTCTACACTTATGGACGAGATTTTTCGCAAAATTAAAGTTCAGCATGTTTTAACGAAGTACAAAAAAACGAAAAAAAAAATACACTTCATGCACAATTAGCGAATGGCGCCTAACATTTATATGACAGCATAACGAAAAAGGATGACCTTTGAGTTCATCTTTTACTATAATATGTAAATAGCTTAAAAAACTATGTGAGTGTAAAATAAAAGACAATTTAAGTCTAAAGAAAAACTATAGTGATGGTAAATAAAATATTTGGTTTAGTACTAAAGTAAAAAGCACTTTTGTAAAAATTTTGGTACCTTTTGATTTAATTTAATTGTTAAGGTACCCTTGCAATATCATTGCATATATTACTGACAATTTTATTATCATTCAATGTAGCCAACTCAATATTAAATAATTTTTCACATATCTTATGTCGGCAATAAGAATCAAAACCTTTTTGATTTTTTCTAACCTTCCAATATGACATACACACACACTGGTAATTTGTTGCACACTAGCAAAAGTTGCACAAGAATATTGCTTAATTTTAACTTTACATTAAACATTGATGCGCTCAATCTTGTTTACCTAAAAAACACGACTTTTACCATATTGCTAATTAATTTTCTTATATTCAAATAATCAGCTAACACATGTTTTATTTTATATATATTAAAATTTGTTATTTGTACATGAATAAAGAAACTCAGAGTTTTTACTCTATCTCTAGCAGGCTGTCTCTTCATCTTCTAGATGTGCTTTAACATATAAATTTGGAACAGTGAGTGAACTCCATCTCTGTTCTAATATGCACATTATGCACCGTCTATACTGCTCAAGGATGAGAAAGTGCAAATTTGCATCGTGTGCAAATGACCAAGCTGAATACCCTAAGTAACAAAAAAAAAAGTAAAACAAAATTTACTGAAACAAAGCACTTAATCGTCAGCTGGGCCACTTTGGTACTTTTTGGACTGGAAATGTAAATAAGTAATTTATTTACCATCCCCAGTTTATGCATATGAAAAACGTTTGAGAGAACTTTTAAAAAGATTACTGTGATTTTTGTGTGATTTTTTTTAAAACAAGTAGATTTTTTTTAAACATGTAGATTTTAAACGAAAATATTAACTGCTACAGAAAATCCGTATTAATTCATAGTTTGTTTTTTAAATAACAGGTAAAAAAGTTGAAAAATATATTTCTTTGTATTTTAATAGTTTATTCAGTTAAAAACAAACTTTACGGATTACTTTTTAAATAAACTACAATCGGTAATGGAAAATATATTGTGAGTGTACATAATTTATTTTACATAAAATTCTACAGATAATAATTTTTTGTTATAATTTTTGACACATCATATAATCATTTTATTTTTTTTTACCGCTCCACGTGCTAGCTCTTCGGAAATAGTTAAATGACTAATTAGTTTTTATAGCATACTCGAAAACACCAAACACAATCGGAAATCGCTCGGGAAAATTGGTACTGACCGCTGTTAATACGCGATATAAAAGTTTCTGCATTACAAACTGCATCTTTGTAAGGGAAAAAAGTAAGCTCAACATTTTTGTTTGTTTTTATACGAAAATTAAATTGATTTAAAAATTTAAATTTATATTATATTTAAACAACAGCCAGAGTAAAAAAAAGTTTGTATATAATAACACATTATTTTACATACATTATGCACACTCAGGGAAAAAGTTTAATCATATTTATGAAAAGCTTCATAAATAAAATGATGAACTTCATTGATTTTCGTCCAATGTAACACTTCATAAATATGATGAAGCTGCCTCATAAGATATTGATAACAGGCTTCTTCATATTTATGAAATGTTTCATAAATATGATGATAAAGTTTCATTACTTATTTGAAATGATTCATATATGTTATTCAATATTTCATAAATATGATGAAGCAGTTTCATAAATTTTTATGAAAGTTGTATGCGATTTTATGAAGTGTTTCATAAATATTATGAAACGAATCACAAATATTATGAAATGTTTCGTAAAATTTTCATATTATATTCAAAAAACTCTATTTAAAATTAAGAACACATCAAATAATATTTAATTGGTATTTCTGAATTTCAAATGATTTCTTGTAGTTTTTGAGTTTTAAAAAGTCTAAAGACTGAAACATTATTGGATTAAGTGACTTATTTCAGGTATTGGTATGAAATGAAAATTAATTTTTTTCCAAATTCTAATAATTTCCAAATTTTTGTTGCATACCAACACCTGACTTAATTGACTTAGACAATTATGTTTTAGGCTTTAATTGCAAATTATATTGTCTATATGTCATGTATATGTCATATAAAGTCGCATCTTATATCATCTCGATCAATATATAATTGTATATAGCATTTAGAAATAGGAAAAATTAATCCAATTATATAAATAGTTATACATATATACCTAGACATTGCAAATTACGAACTAGTAAAGGGTCCGCCATCTAACGTTTTTTTTTTTTCAACTAGTGCTTATTTCGTGAATGGTAACACTTAGCTCATGTCTGATTTGACAGATAATTAGTTTTATCCTTCCGCTGAACGAATATGGTCCGTATGTTCGTTATCTTGTGAAAAAAGTGAAAGAAACTGGCATCCTCATCGATAAACCAAAGCGTGAAAAGCCAAAAACAGTGCGTACACCCGATAATATTGCTGATGTGGCAGAAAGTGTGCGTGAAGCGCCATCAAAATCAATTCACCGTCGTTCTCAACAATTGAACATTTCGGAGACATCATTGAGACAAATTTTGCTTAAAGACCTTGGTATGACGCCATACAAAGCCCAATTGGTTCAGGAGTTCAAAAAAAAAAAGTTATTTGGCGGACCCTTTATATATTTAGATATTATATCATATTTAAGAAAAACCACAATTTAATTTTGGATAAAATTTCATATTATCCTATACGGAGTCACACTAGAAAATTTGTCAATCTTCTGTTAAAAAAACAACGTTTCATTTAAAAATTTGTTTTCATCGGAATAAACATTAATTGCCTTTATAGTAACTAAATGTCCTAAACTTCCAAAACTTATTTAACAAATTGTGGAAAATAATTTGTTTTAGGCTGGTCCCTATCCGAATTTTAATCTTGGCTAGGGAAATAATCGGCGGACAATGCTCTTAGAATTTCTGGAGAGATGTGTTAGGTTACATCACAAACTCAATGAGAAACTTTTGTCACCGTCTAGGAGCGTGATTCAATATTTCAGTTGCAACACTGGAAGTTTTTACTTAAGCTTTACATTTTTTCAATTTAAAAAGTTAAATTAAGTTGTAACTTTTTTCTATGGTTATTATGCAAAGTTGTAAGTTACAAAAGCCCATAAAATCTTTGTTAATTTTTTAAAACTTTCTTCTCACAAACAACTTATTTTTTGAGGTAATTTTATGAGAATTTTATTAATAAAATTAAATTTCCAAATGGAAAAGAATTTTCTACACATTTTTGTACAATTTATAAAGTCATGAACTTTTTGCAAGTGAAAATATGGTCTGAAAGGATAAATAACTTTGAAGCAAAACCTGTATTTGCAGGTAATTTTTTCTTCAAATATAGCGGATTTCAATGAAGTTTTTACTACAAAAACCGGATGCAAATATAACTGGTTTTGTAAATATTTGTATAAGTTCAGATATAATTTTATACTATTATATAAAAGCTGATTAAATTATATCGATTAAATTATTCGGAAGTAATTTTATCTGATAGTATTAAATTATAACTAACATAATGCAAACTTACAGACTTTTATGGGCTCATTTCCCGGATAAAGCTGTATAAAGACACATATTAGCTTACGTATGATTACATAAAGCATCATATAATTTTTTTTAGTCGCGAAGACACAGTAGATAGAATGTCTAAAAATGCACCAATAATAAAAAAATTACTACTTTAACCCTTTTACCACACTATACCAAACTCCCCTAATACATTTATTTCAATAACTGGTTTTAGAGCGTATTTAGTGGTCAGTTGAAAAGATTTTATTTATGTTTCGGTATTTTTTGTGGTTTTGCCTGTCAACCCTGATATATCAAAAATTATTTTTCAAATCTAAAAATATTTAGCAATGTCCGCCTGATAGTCGGAAAGACACAACAGAGTTTGCCCTTTGTTTTTTTTAATTATCTGGGGTTTCAATGTATTCTAAATTTTTTTTTTGCAGTAAAAAAATCTAAATTACAATTTCAATTTATGCCTGCACAAAAAATTTATTTAAGTTTTAATTATTTTCAAAAATTTTTGCTATATTTCTACTATTGTTTGACTACAATTGTTTATTTTGTTATGGTAAACAACTCTATAAAATTTGTATTGTTCTATCTATCCATAGTAGGAATAAATTTTACTTTTTATTAAAAAAAAAAAAATATAAACAATTAAATAGAAATCTTTCAAACAAAAATGCGTCTACAGTAGATGGTCATTTTAATAGGAACAGTATACTTAAAAAAAAAAATGTATTTCGTTGCAAAGCTATTGCCAATATATATTTGTTAACATTCAACGACAAAAGTATATTTATAGTCAAATATGTCTTGATATAATTATATATAATTACATATGCGACCATATCTAAAGATATATATTTACATCTCATATTTATTTTTATGAACGTTTTTAATACAGCGCTATATATCATCATATATCTTTATATCTTATGTTATATAAGTTCATCGTTTTTATATACTTGATATAGCTAAATCTCATATATACTCACATGTATACATATATATAAGTATATATGATACAATAAAACCAAACAAATTCTAGCACTTTTATATATAATCATATGCAAACATATATGGATAAAAATAACAAAAATTCTATCAATTATAATTATATATAAATAATTATCAAAAAAAAAGCTATTATCAATGTAACCGATAAAAAAGTTTTTATAAACTCATACACAACTTGATATCGTTATATCTGTTTATATATGCAGCAATATATTACGATATATGTTCATATATTATACTTAGTTTATGAATTTGTTTAATAGTGTGTTGTCTGATCATATGGAAACTATATAGATCTATATATGACCATATATTCCACCATATATGATCATATGTAAGTGTATACGATACAATTAATCAATAATTATTCTATCACTTTTATATATACTAGGGATCGCGGTTATAACGCACTCGTAGGGACCTGACAATTTAAATATAGTTCGTTATAAGCGAAGTAAACATTTCCAAAAATTAATAAAATCATCGTACTTTTTTAAAATTCCCCTAGTTTTTTCAGAGCATTTTTCATTTGAAAATCTCGTTTTTTTTAATGTATTCGTTATAAGCGTAAAAATATGTAGGAAAATTCGCAAAAAAAGGTTCGCTAGAAACGATGTTCGTTATAAACGTAATATTTTGTATGAAATATGTTTGTAAATGCATCGGGACGTTATAACCGGTGTTCGTTATCACAGTGTTCCACTGTATTTATATATGGCTAAAGATATCATTATGTATAAATATTATGAAAAAAATTGTATAACTTTTATATATATTTTTTAGCATAATTAGAATATAAATTAATATCAAAATTTACTGCAAAAAACATGAAAAATTACTGTTTTTTGTTTCGTAATGATTACACACATTCACAAAATCTCGCTGATTTCAAATCTTTTTCCATCACGTCACAATTTTGAGAAAACCGTGATTATGAACTCGAAAAATTGCGTTTTTAACAATTTTTGAAGTTAAGTACGCAACACATCCGAACAGCTTAAGCATTTTTATTACGATGGTAAAGACGAGGGCGGATCAATAAATACGTGACTTTTTGAATGAAACATAGTTTTTTTTTGCAATAAAAAATAAATTTAGTTTTCAACATAATCTCCTATTAGCTCAATACACTTAGTCCAACGTTTCTCCAATTTTTGTATCCCTTCCAAAAAATAGGATTTTTCTAGGTCCATAAAATATTCATTTGTTTGATCAATAATTTCATCGTTGGAGCTAAATCTCTTTCCACCGAGCCATTTCTATAGGTTTGGCAATAGGAAATAGTCACTGGGGGCTATATCCGGAGAATATGGCGGATGAGGAACAAATTCGTAGCCCATTGAGACTGCACACGTATGCACCTTTTTTGATGAAAAAGAACTTTTTTCTTGGCCATATGGGGTCGTTTTTTTTTTTAATTCTCGTTAAATCGGTCCAATAAGTTGGCATAATATTCGCCGTTTATTGTTTTTCCCTTTTGAAGGTAATCGATGTGGATTATCCCGCATGTATCCCAAAAAACTGTTGTCAGAACTCACCTTGGCCTTCTTCGGAGCCGGTTCACCCGGAGAAGCCCATTGTTTAGACTGCTGCTTGGTCTCCGGAGTGTTGTAATGGATCCATGTTTCATCCATCGAATCGAACCCGGGATCATCTGTGTAACAGACCAACGCGCTAACCATTACACCACAACGCCCACAAATGTTCTCAAGCCATGTTATTTTTTTATAAAATAAATCTAAAAAATATAATTTCGGCGCAAAAAACCCTTTAAAAAAACGCGAATGTTAAAAAATCGAAAAATTTTGGTTTCACTTAAAAACCACAATACAACTTTGCGCCAAGCAGCGATATCAAAATTAATTTTTTAAGGAATGTATCTGCCAAATCTAGTGAGTCCATTTTGTATTGGTTTGTATCTGAATGTTAAAAACTGTGAGCAAAAAAATAAAATGAACAAAAAACATGTAAATCTCAATTCATTTTTATAATTTTTCGTCTTTTAAATGGCCATCAATTCTTTGGGTGAAGACGTTACAACGTGAAACTATGTCAGACCTTTAAAGTATAGTCAACCTACCATCCAAGCTGTCCATCGTTAATCTCAATTCATAAAACCTTGAGAAATAAAAGGCATCTAAAGTCAGTTCCAGCAGTTGTAGCATATTTTTGTAATATCTCATATGCGTTTTATTTAATGTGAGGTTCTACAAAATAATTTGTATACTATCCCTAAAAACTTAACCTAATACTGTACATAATTTAATTTCTTATTTTTCCTTCAAAAAAGGAAGATATATAAATGTAAAGAAATCAAAGAGTTCTCTCTTGCAATTGTTAAAAATCTGACTATGGAAGTAACTACAACAGAGTAATACGAGTAACAACTGAATAGAAAAGTTTTCAATAACTGACAGGTTTTTTTTTTAAATTTTATTTGTTAAGAAACTAAAAAATTTATGTAATTTCATTATTTTTCAATGTGTATTCAAATATATTTTTCCAAAACAATTAAAGTTGAATAAAAGAATACACGATGGGCTATTTCAAACAATTTCGACAACTATTTAAATTTTGAATTGATAGCAACGATGGACAGGATAAGGTAGACTATACTTAGAAACTATGTCATTCAAAGCTTCATGTTGAAAAACCTTCAACTGAAGAATTGGTGGCAATTTAAAAGTTGAAATATTGAAAGTATTACCTGATTCTTGTATGAGTTTAATTTTTTTGCTCATGTATTTTAACTTTTAGATTAAAAGCAATACAAAATTATGTCACTAGACTTACGAGACACATTCACTACAATAGTAATTTCCATATCGCTGCTTGGCGAAAAGTTGTTTAATCCCGAGTAAAAATAATATTTATTATATAATCTAATAAGTTCTATAAAATTTAAAAAAGTTAATTATGGCATGATGTACACAGAAAAAATTATCAACCTAAAATATCTAATTAAAGATTTGATTTGAATTTAATTTGTTTCTAAACAAATATTTAATTGAATCAATAAATATTTTTATTGACTTTTAAATATATAAATACATATTTTCTTTTAGACGCAATTATCATATTATTTTTTCATACACTGTATGCATAAATAGAAAATTTTCAGTATAAAATACCAAATACATTTAAAGTTAACAAACAAAACAAGCACACACACAAACAGACTCAGCATTGCAAAAACACACATCCCAACGTATAGATCACACACTTTTTTGTGAGTATAATATTTTTTTTTTGTACAAGTTATTTATAACTTTTTTTTCCTTCTTAATTTTAATAAAAGGCTTAAATGATAGTATCATTGCCGTGATAGGCGTAAAATCAATTAAAATAAAAATTGATTCAATAAATTTTTTAATTGAAACCCGTTTTTAGTTTTTTCTATGTATAGCAAGATATCATTCAATCTGCCTCTGTATTTTTTAATAAAAGCGTGTATTTAGTTGTATTTTACAATATGTTACACCATATATTATTATATCAGACATATATAATTGGATTGGCAGAATTAAATTAATATATGTGATTAAACAAAATGTATTGCTGAATGTAAGACAATATTTTTTGAAGTATTGGAAAAATTACCTTTACAAATTTTAAAAATTTTGAAATTATCTTAAATGAACATCGTAATTTAAAATATTAAGCACGAACAATTTTAGTTTCACATAAAATAACTCTACCAGGTATTGTTATGCCGGTTAATAATTAATTTAATTTTTAGTATATCCATTTACATAATTTGATATGATTATGTATGTACTCAGGCTAGGACCCAGGGGGAGGGAAAATGGGACATTTCCTCAACCCCAAAAAAATATTTCAGTACAAAAATGTAGAAAATAAATAAAAGTTAATTAAAACCACTTTAAGTTCCCTACCCAAGACTTTTTCTTTTATCCGCGCCTGTTGTACCATATACAGTTATATCTTGTAGCGTATACTAATTAATATTGGTTATATGGCTTATACACTCATAGAAATAAACCTGTAAAAATAGCAGAAAAATCTACTAAAAAAAGTTTATTAAGATTTATTTTTCTAAATATTAATAAAATAAGAACAGCAAAAATAAATCTGTTGCAACATTTTAGTTATATTCTAAAGGGTCCGCCAAATAACTTTTTTTTTTTTGAAAATGCAAAAAAAAAAACTACTGAATATTTTCTCAAATTTCTTTTTTTATTTGAAAGTACAATCCTTCCGGTTAATAATGGAAAATAATTTCATTCAAATGGCTGCCTCGGCTGGCCATGCAGTAGCCTACACGATCGGTCCAATTTTTAAGCACATCGATTGTGTGCAGCTGTATTTCACCAATGGCTTCACGAATATTGTCCTTTAAAGCGTCAATTGTCTCTGGCTTGTTGGCGTAACACTTATCTTTGACGGCACCCCACAAATAATAATCCAACGGTGTCAAATCGCAGCTCCGAGGTGGCCAAACGACATCAGCTCTGCGGCTGATAATGCGCTCTTCAAAAACAGGTCGCAAAAGTGAACAAAAATTCGTTCAACATGGTCCGATAACGATCGCCATTGACTGTATTTTAACGACGGCTAAAAGTATGCCATACTATTTTTCATATTTGCAAAAAGTGCTTAAAGTCGAACTTTACAATTAAATTAAGTACCTAATTTTGATAAAATACATTTCGGAACTACTGATTTTGCTTTTTTTTTGTGTTTTTTTTTTGTTTTTTTTTTTGTCTTTTTAAGGAAAAATTAATGAAATAAAATTATCGAAATTATTCGAGTTACTCGAGTAATTATAAAATCTTACTCGATTAAGAGAATTAGATAAAAAAAACCCAAAATCCAGCTACCCTATTTATAACCTATTTAAACGATAACAACAGAAAAAAGTTGTTCAACTGAATTGGAACGCGTTTAACTGACTTTTGTAATATATATTTTGAAATGTCAAAAATACCATGAGATCTATAAATTAATGTAACTTAAATTAAATCCAAGCAAAACTGTAACTCTAATATTTTTAATAGCATTAACCCTCTAACCGGCAAATGAGTGTTTTATAATGTTTACAAAATATTTTGTGAAATTATTTGTTTGTGTTCTGACATGGTTTGGAAGCGAGAAAGCGCTAAAGTTAGAATTTCGTAAAATTTCAAAAAATAAATATTTTGAAATAAGCAAAATTTTCCAAAATCTTTAAAACATATTTACTAGAAACTGTTCATACTTAAGTAAAACCACAAATTGGGTAATTTTTATACTGTAGTTATATCTTGGTAAGGGGAATAATTTATGACTAAATTTATTCAATTTTATGGAATAGTTTTTTAGAATTGCTTTTAACCTATTTTGGACGATATCGCCTAACATATTGTTTATTTTCCGTGTCAAACATATATTATAAATTTCATTACAAAAAAACTTAGGCCGGCATAATTCTTGTGCCGCATCGTCTAAATTATACACAAAACATTTTTCATGTCATATAAAAAAAAAAATTTAATGTATTTTCCCTCAAAGTATGAACATTTTTGAAATTCTTCATATAAAACCTCGTAACCGCCAACAAAAAGTAAACTTTTTCTAATATAATATTTTTTGTTTTTCCTGTAGTTAATACGGGTAGCATTGATGCTGCTGCTTTTTTCATTTTTTTAGTGGCGGTGTTGGTGTGGAAAAACAAAATTAACACAATTTTTGTGTTTTTTTTTTGCATATCTCTCTATTGTTTTAAACCATGTTTTGGCTTAAAATAACAAGTAAGACCTGTGCTCTGATACCAAACAGATAATATAAATGAAAAATCAGTCATAAAACAAAGGAAGCGGTTATGTGTAAAATTTAATATCAAAATCTCGTTACTTGCATGGTTTATTTGTACAATAATAATAAATAGAAAAGAATATTTGGTATTGTTATAACAAAATTTGAATTATCATTCACAAGTAATCTAGAAATGTTAAAATAAATATATATATATATATATCTATGTAATCTTAGATTGTGAGGGTGTAACTTTAATTAAAAGTTGGCTATAAATCAAATGAAATAAGTTGTAAGAATAATTATAATAAATTACAGAATATTTTTGATATTTATGTAAAATATACGCTAAGATTTTATGATTTGAAGTTATAACCTGAATTAATATTTTAATGTGTTTTTTAACGTATACTTAATATGGAATTATTATTGTTTTTAATATTAATCATACGGTAGATTTGAAATTATATTTTAAAGGTTTTAAGTATATATATATGGCGTAATAAAATAACTCTCAATTACACTGGATAACATTTATAGTAATTAAATGTGCTAAAGTCCCAAAACTTATTTAACAAATTGTGAAAAACAATCTGATGTAGGCGTGTCCCTATCCGGATTTCATTCCTGCCCAAGGAAATCTTCAGGGGACTTTGTTATTAGAATTTCTAGAGATATTTGTTATGTTAAATCACAAACTCAATGAGAATTTCTTGTCCTCGTCTAGGAGCGAGATTCAAAATTTAAAATATCAAAGAAAAAACAAAAACAACAACAAAATATTGTCACAATTGGCTTTGTCATCTTCCAAATACTACTCTGTTTTTTTTGACAGACCTAGCAATGTAACATTTTTATATATTTTAGTTCTAGTACACCCAAATAAAATGTCTGTAAAAGATACCAAAATATCTGTAGCAAAAAATAGTGCTTACCCAGAAGTGCTTCCGGAAGGCATTATTTAATTACGAAGCGCTTATAAAGCAAGTCCAGAAGGCATGATTTTTGATCGCGATGTCCCACTTGGTATGTCCCTTTTAAGCAGGTGAAAAGCGTTTATTTCATGAAGCAATAAATTCATGCCTTCTTAGTCAATAAGAAGCGCTTTTTTTTGTATGTTGACAACATTAATGCATTTTGGGAAGCACAACAGAATGCCTTCCCTAATTGCTTTATTTTATGAAAGGCAGTGAAGCGCTATTTTGGAAGCATACAATTGTAGTTAGATTAGATTAGATCAGAAGGCACTATGCACCGAGACCAATGTAGGTCTTTTGTGCTGCCTAAAGTTACCTACAGATTCAAGCTACCTATAAAGCCAATTATCCTATTAGGCAAAATGTTCGCGATGTCGGAAGGCGAAATGAAGCGATCACATAGAAACCTAAGTCTAATATCACAAAGCCTGGGACATTCGCAGAGAACATGTTCCAAGGTCTCAGACACCATCTCACAAAACCTGCACATATCCGTGTCCGATTGACCCTTCCTGTGCAGATGGTATCTGAGAAGAAAAATGCTAAATGTTACTTTTGTGGTCAAGCTGATTAATGGTGACTTATGCTCCGAATTTCTAATGAATAACCTGTCATTTAATATTCCTTAACGCTCAACGAGAAACTTCAATTTGTTATATGTTCCATTTTTTCGTCAGAATTATGCTGACGCTGATCCTCTTATTAGAATGTGTAATGATTTTAATGAATTTTATAGTTATATTGATTTTAATATTAATGTTAGGATTATTAAACGCAATATTATTTTATTTCTAAACACATAAATTTATATCTATGTTATTTGTATTAATGCAATTTGATGTTATTGTCTGTAAGGATTTTTCCATAGACTAAAATAAATAAATAAATAAAAAATAAATAAATTACAGTATCCAGTTAAATACGACGCCAGGGTCCTCAAACCCCCTCTTTCAAGCGACAAGAGTCGCCTCGACCCCCTACTGGAAAAAGAGATCAATCTCTTAGCCTAGCGCTGACCAGGAGAGTTTCCAGTAACCAGAGAATTCAGACTCTCTCCATGCCCTGAGCCTTTCCCTAACATACCCCGCAGGTATTCCACAGAATGGTTCAGGACCAATAAAGGGCCTTCGGGCCCCGCGGTTGGCAAGACAATATGCCCTCTCGTTGCCCTCATGCACCTCATGACCAGGAATCCATCCCAAGGTTAGAGAGTTGCCCCTACCGAGCCTATTGAGAGTCTGAATGCATTCCATGACCAATCCAGACGACACCTTATAAGCCATTGAGGTCTTCAGTGCAGCCTGACTGTCAGAAAGAATGTAGATGCGAGATCTGAGCGTTCCCGTTCGCAGGCATTCCCCTGCACATACACAGATAGCCCAAATCTCCGCCTGAAAAATGGACGGATATTTTCCCATAGGTAAAGCACGCTGGAAGCCTGGTCCAAAGACGCCCGCACCCGTGTCCCCATTCGACTGCTTAGAGCCATCAGTGAACCACAACTGAGAACCATCTTCCGGTTCCCAGGATTGATTGGTCCACATATCTCTGTCAAACAACAACACATCAAAATATCTATCAAAGATCCACTCCGGTGACACTCTGTCCGCAACCTTAGAAATCGGGTCATCTATTAAGATGCGCGCGATCCTCATGTGACCCCTTAGGTCCCCCCCCCTCCCCCATGCCACCTAATTTAATACAATTGTAGTTACAATCCATGTTATTTTTTGCTGGGCAGCTATTTTAATATATGGGGAACATTAAAAATGTTCGACACTTTGACTCAAAATATTTTCAAATATTTGCGAAATCGATACGCGTTATTCATTTATCTTTAACAGATTTCAAAACATATGTTATGTATAACACCACCAAAAGATATAAAAATACACCCAAAATATTTTTTTGTCATATATTAGATCTTAAAAAGAAAACCAAACTTTTTTTTTTAAAACACTAATTTCTTTACCGGTTAAGTGATTTTTTAGTTGAATTTAGTTAGGGTTACTTATTTGTAGGAAATCAGATTAAATACGTTTAAATTCGCAAAATTAAATTTATTTTATAACTATGCATTTTGAGGTTATGAACATTTTGTTTGCTCCATAAAATCTAAAGTCATTAGAATTTGTTGATACATTTTCGATTTTAGTATTAAGCTTATTAAAATCTTTTAATTGATGTACGTTTTAGTGGAATTAATACAAAGATTTAGTTGTGACAAATCAAAATTTGTTAAGAAAAACTTCTGCTGTACCCGCTATGAATAAAAAATTTACCTTTAGTCCGTTTGAATGATTCACTCTTGATACCTAACTATGTTCTCAAGACATGTTTTTTTTTATAAAAAATATGAGAAACTAAATAATTAAATTTCTTAAAAGTTTTAAAAAGTTTATACAATTTTCGCGTAAAAAATTTGTACTAGCCAATTTCAAATATAATTGTGAACTTCATACACAGAAATATACATTTTTAAAAAATGTACGTCAATTCCTTATAATTTTGTGATGGTCATATTCTGGCATACTTGGTATCCTTGTTATACCTTAAACTATATGAAATTACACCATTTTTCAAATATTGTTCTCAAAACTCAATTACATTAAACGGCGCAAAAACCATATAGAAAAAACTGCGAAAGTTTAATGATCGGAAAATTTTGGTTTCACTTGTAAACCACCATAACACATTTCACCAAACAGCGATATGGGAATTATTTTTTCAGTCAATATATCGCCCAGGTCTAGTAAGTCCATTTTGTTGTTTTTTTTTTTGGATCTGAAAGTTAAAAACTTTGAGCAAAAAAATTTAATTAATAAAAAAAAACTCTTGCAAATTTCAAGGAAATTTTTAAGTTTTTCGATTTTAAATGCCCACCAATTCTTTTGGTGAAGACGTTTCAACGTGAAACTTTCCAGGTCATAGATTTTAAGTATAGTCTACCTAACCATGTCCATCGTACCTCTCAATTCATAAAACCTTGAAGTATAAGAGGCAACTAAAGTCAGTTTCAGAGGTGTAGAAAATTTTTGAAGTATGTCATTGTGTGTCTTTAAAAGAGCTTTCATTTGATATAAAATTTGTCTAAAGCTAATTTAAAATAACGTTAGAACAAAATAATCACAAAAAACAAAAAATTAAATAATTTTTGACCCCACTTAGTAGGCTCTTAACATCAGATTGGGTAGCTAAAAAAAACACGTGCCCCTTAAATGTTGATTCTCTTTAACATATCCAATGTTCATTTATATCTCGTGATCCGGTTCCGGATAACTCCCTTGTTGGATTTTGTAGAACAAATTAAGCACTTTATGCAAGAGAAATCTGTATGCAATTTTTATTACAAATTTATTACAAATTAATGGTATTTTATATTAAAGCCATACTAAATAATTTATTAAGGAAATATTTTATAAGAATATAAAACAAAACTAAAATGCTTTGTTCAGAGTATTTATGAAATAAATTATAAGAAAAATATTGAAGCAATTTGTTACACTTAAAATCACTTAAAATAGTAATGATAACTGCAAAAAATATGAAAAGAGTTATTTTTTCAAATGCAGCAAATGTTTCTTTTAAAAGGGAAGTACACAACAAAGATGACTTGGTTGCCATAACCCAACCATTCCAGTTAAAATTTAAAAACTGTTTTGAAATATGTAACGTTGTTTTGTATTGAATTTGAATTTTAACGTCTTTTTCAGACAATTGCAATTAATACTATATTTAATATGCAATTTTATTTAATTTTAATTGTGAAAGGCGTGGTAGAGAAGAATGAGTGTATATTCTAAAAATCATAACTACATTGTAAATTTTCCATTTTCTGAATCAGACTGCGCAGTTTCTGGTATTGAACCTTCGTCAGTGACCCTGTTTTTTTTTTTGAATAATGTAATATTTTTTATGTTTTTTATATGTTCGATTGCGTCTATATGAAATTTTCTGTGCAATCACTGACTGTGGTATAGATAAACTGATTTCTAATGCCACATGCACTCGCACTACACGTTAGACAGAGCGCTTTAGCCAACTGATCTATCGTCAGGCCGAGTTTTGTTGTGATTAAAACTAGTTTTATTCAATACACGGTGTTTTTGTTCTAATTTGAAACTTACCACACTCTTTGTAATATGTGTAGTTTTATTACACTCAGGGAAATTCTGTTTTAAAAATATGTAGTTGTTTGGGTTGTAATACAATTTCTTTACCCAGCAAAAATTTTCAAAAAGGTAATCGGTTTTGTAATCAGGAATTTTGGTTAGAATGCCTTCCCAACCTGATTACCAACCTGATTCTTTTAATAGGGCGTGAGACTGAAAAGAATTGATTCTTTAGATTTGATTATATTTTTCTTTACAATAACCAGTTACCTTATTTTTTTCAGAACTACTTCGTTTGTTAAAAAAAGAAGGAGTTCTTTTATTAAAATTGTAAGTATTTTTTTTTAAGAAGCACTTCTTTTATTACAAAACTAAGTATTTTTGGCTAAAATATTAATGAGCATTTTTTTAATTATAATAACTTCTCATTTCTTATTGGGTAACTAGTTCTAATAAGAGTTTTTATAACAAAATGGTAATTGGTTACAAATTGAACTAAAATTATCACAAATATAAGTTACAAATAGTTTGTTAGTTCGTAAAAGAACTAATTATATTTAAAAAACCATTATGTGTTCGCTTTCTTACTTTAAGAATTGGTTACACAACTGTTTTCTTTTTTTACTGACTCATTGCAATGTGTTTGGTAATGCAGTTCAGCGATTATATGGCAATGCCTTGTTTTGGTAATGTTATTTTTTCCTGGGTATTTTTAATGTAAATGTCAGTCATTTGTAGAACAAATTTAATTTTTAACTAACCTTGTAGTTTATTTAAAAAAACAAACCACATCAAATGACTGTTTTATGATTTTACATTCATTTTTTACAGTAGTTTTTGGTATTTAAAAAAAAATAAAAAAAATAAATGTTTGTTTATTTTATTTACTACAATTGTTAGTCATTTTTTGAACATTAAAAAACAAATGACAATGTTAGTTGATTTTAATGAAATGTAAGTCGTTCTTCCTTTAAGTGAAATTTCAGTTGTTTTTAACTACATTTGCTGTAGTAGTATTTTAAGTGTATAAGCAAAATCCAACTTTGACACAAAAGTCTTGTGTCTTATAAATTGATATTTTTATTTTCGCATTTTTCCCTTTAATAGTAGAACAATTTACTAAAAACAAAAGACAGGCTGTAGTTAAATGCAAAAAAGCGAAAAATGCCATTAAATCATAGTTATCTAGTGAAGTTAGCAAAAAAGAAAACAAAAGAAATCAAACAGTTTTTTTTTTTATATGTTTGGTACTTAAAAATGTATTTAATCATATTTCAAAAAGATATTTTTTGAAATATTTTTAATTTTTGCATTTAAAAAAAATTCCTTGACTTTTGGGTGGTCTTTTTTTGATTGTTTTTGTTTCGTTATAGTATAAATAAGCATTATTTATCACTAAAATTCTAAAAGAATTATAACTGTTATAAATTTCAAACCATTTTTAAATATTTTCTTTAGCTTTTGTGTTGACTACTTATATGCTGTTCCCTTTTGGTATATATTTTTTAAATACTTAAGCTTCCGCTTTATAGTTGATGTAGAAGTCAATTTTTTCTTAAGAATTTTTTTTTTTTTTTAATTTCTGTAGTTAGTTAAGATTTTATTAACATTTGTCTTTTGTTAGTTTTTCTTTTATTTTCTCAAGAAGAAATTATACATGGGTAATTCCATGTCAAATCAGCGAAATAATGTAAACTACGTCCTCCGAATGTTATGATTTTTCGTAGGAATACAGTATATAACAGAACTAAAGCAAACTGGCACTGGCACATCTGGATCCGGAAATATTAGGTCTTGAAAATCGGAAAAAACTATAAGAATGTACAAAGGTTTACTTCAGGAGTGCCCAAAAGTTCCTTATGGAAGAGCAAACACCAATACATTTAAAGAAAAACTAATTTTAATTCAATATTTTTTGTTGTAAAAACCAATCCATACAAAGAAAAAAGAAAAAAATATTTCAATGTTTACCAGCAAAGCATACGAAAGTGTTGTTGCTTTGCGCTTGCGTGTATAAAGTGAAGAACGACAAAAAAACTAATAAGCCAAAGTTGTTTGTGTATTTCGTATTGCTAGTGCTGAGCGCTCTATATGTGTATTAAAACACACAGCCTATAGCTAAGTGTTTTTACAAAAACAATTGAGTACCAAGCGCATACGCCGTGGGCACCCCTGGTTTACTTACTCAATTATCATTTTCTTGAAAAGTGTTATAGGTACGCAATTCAGCAACGTCGAATTTGAATTATTATTAAAGTACCTTTGATTTGATGTTCTTTGATGCTTTTTTTGAAAGGTCAAAGGTCACTATTTTTGACCTATACTTCAGAAGGCTATAGCTTTAAAAGCGAACTTTTTAAAAATTAAAAAAAAAACATTACATTTGTGACAAATTTAATTTAAGATTAGTTATGCAACAAGATGAGTCCGTTCATGGGTTCCCAACCGATTGCTATGAAATGTGGGTATATTATGAAGAAACAAAATTATTAGACTCGTATTTTTTTAGCTGCACAATATCACATTTAGCTGTTAAAAAATGGGTCAAATATGACCTCATTTTCCGATATTCGTAAGCGATTGGACTTTAGACGAAGTGTCTCAAAACGCTATATATATAGCCATAGGGTGGCAACTCTATGGCCAAAATATAGACAATATTTGTATCAAACTTCATATTTTTTTAAATACATTACTGGTATGTAACATGTAACATTTGAGACATGCTCGCATACAAAATTTTGGGAAAATATAGTGTCTTTACAGATTTTTTGCTTTGTTATATGTAACTGTATACTATAAATCTCATTTTATTGTGTGAATTCCAAAAACCTTTCCAACGATATATAACATTGTATACATTCAATAAAAATTATAGCAGAAATACGCCAAAACGATTTCTACCAAAAATAAAAAATTCTAAATCAAAGAATTCTCTGCATGATAACAATGAATTTCTGCGTTAAATCTTTGACACTGAAACTCGTCCATTGAAACTTTTCATTAAGTTAATGCAGTTTTTCATAAAATTTATTAAAAAATTAAAATTTATTAAAAATTGCATACAACTAATAAAAAAGTTTCATTGAAAATTGTTTAATTGAATCTATGAATGTTTTTCATAAAGTTTATGAAATATTTTTTTTTCACCATCACTTTAGTGAACAAATTTCATGAAAGCTAGTCCAACAAATTCTATCTGTGTAAATTCTCGCTATTTCATAATCGTTTAACCGAATTTGATCATTTATATCTCTTAGAGAAAAACTTGTTTCTAATTGTCTAATTAAGGGCAACTATAACATAAGAAAGCATAAGAAATGTCTTAGACTTACACGTTAGAAATCTCAAAAAGCCTAAAGTGCTTCATTAAAAACCCACAACTGCAAAGTTTCTTAAATATTAAAAATATTTTTAAACTTAATGGAGAATAATATAAGTGAGTTTTGCACCAAAACCAACTATACCTGAGTACAAAACCCAAAACATATGTGTGTGTGTTTTCAAATACCACGAAAAGTTAAAAATGTTCGGATATGCTACTTTATACCGGTGATGCGAATTTCAAATACTTTTCATAAGATAACAAATTTATATATAGTTTCTTTGGAAGAAATGTAGAAAAACCAAAAAAAAAAAAGAAAACTGGTTAATTTTTGACCTCACTTTTTAACGCTTAAATTTGAGATTGCCCGGTTAAAAAAAAACAAGAGACTTAATTTTGATTATTTATAACATAATCAAATTCCATCGTAATCGGCGGGAATCACTGAACGGACTCTCATTGCTACACAGTTTTAATTTCCTTGTAAAATAACTACCTTCACATTATGATTTATATTTCTGGATCCAAAAATACCTTCACTTTGAAATTTGTCATAACTGTAAAGAAGGAAACCCACTTTAACAAAAATTTTTGTTGAAATTTTTAAAAGGTCGCTTTCAAAGATATAGCTTATCGACTAATAGGTAAAAAAGTGACCCTTGACCTTTACAAACAAAAAGTAAGGTTGTATATAAAACCAAAGGTTATTTAATAACTTTTGAAATGCGACCTTTATGACTTGCGTACCTTAAAACACTTTCAAAGAAAATGACAATTAAGTAAATACAACTTTGTACATTTTTATATTTTTTTTCGATTTTTAAGACCTATTATTCCCGGATACAGTGCCCTCAAACTTTGTATTTGTCTTATAAGGAGAGTCCGTTTATGGATTCCAGACGTTTGCGACGTTTCGGTTTACTATTAAGAATCAAAAATCAAAAGACCCATGTTGTTTTTTAGACATGTTGACATTTAGAGGTTAAAAAGTGGATTAAAAAATTACCTCATTTTCTGTTTTTTTGCGTTTTTTTCATATTTCTTTCAAAGCAACTTTATATAAATAAGATATCTAATGAAAAGTACTTGAAATGCTCATAATTAGTCTAAATTGGAATGTCCTAGCATGCTCAACTTTCCGTGGTATTTTGTACTAGGAGGTATTGCCGGTTCAGGTCCAAACTCACATATATTATTCTCACAAATATTATTCTTTAAGTGGATACTTATTTTTTTTTTTTTTTTTGATATTCGTGCGCGTGTGTTTTTTAAGCCAAGTTTCACGAATCACTATATTTTGTCACACTGTGGCAACTTTATGGCCAAACAATAGGCGATATTGGTATCAATCTACATATTTTTGAAAATACGCTATTGTTATGAAAAAATAAATACAAATATCTCAGTTTGAGGCATGATCCCATAAAAAATGTTGTGATTTATTAGATATCAAATTTATATATAGTTTCTTTGGAAAAAATATGAAAACAAGCAAAAAGCAGAAAATGGGGTAATTTTTGACCCCACTTTTTAGCCCCTTAATGTGATCTTGGGCAGCTAACAAAAACATGTGTCTCTTAATTTCCTTATGGCAATCAACAATTTGTTGCAATCGGCGGAAACCCATGAACGGACTCAACTTCGTAGTTCTGTAATATACTTTATACCTTTTTTTTTTTTCGTTAGACCAACACTCAGGGGATGCCCCCTATAATGCAATGCATTGTGTTGATATCAGGTAATTAGGTTATGGGGAGGAGGAAAGAGGGAGTAGTGTTTGTGAATATTTGATTTGAATTTCGCTACATTGTAAGTGACAGGGAAGATCTTCGCTGGGAGTTTATTCCACATACGGCTAGTACGGCTGATGAACGAATTTTCCCTGTAATGCGTTGTGCGGTTCACTGGACAATCGACTACAAACGGATGAGCTCTGCTAGATAAGCGAGTGTTTCGAATGAAAATACGGGCCCTGGGGATAAGTTCACTTATCTCAGCAGAACAATTTCCATGGTAATATTGATAGAACAATGTTACACAACCCACATTCCGACGATGCTCCAATGAGTCAATAGAGCTTGATACCCTCTCGTCATTGATGAGCGCCGACACCCTCCTTTGCACACGGTCCAGAAGCTCCAAAATAGACTTTGAAGCCCCTGCCCATATATGGGAGTTGTATTCGGTACTATTGCTTATTGCCGAGCGTATGTTAAGGGCATGGGAACACGCATTTATGTTAACTCATATTTTAAAAAATTTCAAAGAGGAAGGTTGTTTTACGATTACTTTAAAATACCTTTTTAACGATTCAATATAGTTATATTTTTTTATTTAATTATTAAAGAAAATTTTATAAAATTCTTTAAAATTTAATATTTTTCGTCTTTTTTTTTTTTTGCCTTATTGATAATATTTTTTTGGTGGCGTCATTTTTTCTAAACGTTAAACGAAAATAACAATTGAATATGACGCAATATCTTAGCAATTAGTGTTAACGAATATTGCTTAATACTTATTTCAAAATAAAGGGTCCGCCATCTAACGTTTTTTTTTCAACTAGTGCTTATTTCGTGAATGGTAACACTTAGCTCATGTCTGATTTGACAGATAATTAGTTTTATCCTTCCGCTGAACGAATATGGTCCGTATGTTCGTTGTCTTGTGAAAAAAGTGAAAGAAACTGACATCCTCATCGATAAACCAAAGCGTGAAAACCCAAAAACAGTGCGTTCATCCGAGAATATTTTGCTGCTGTGGCAGAAAGTGTGCGTGAAGCGCCATCAACATCAATTCACCGTCGTTCTCAACAATTGAACATTTCGGAGACATCATTGAGACGAATTTTGCATAAAGACCTTGGTATGACGCCATACAAAGCCCAATTGGTTCAGGAGTTCAAAAAAAAAAAAGTTATTTGGCGGACCCTTTATATTGCCGGCAATAAATATGTACGCAATTGATTGGTGTACACTAGAGATTACATAATTTTGACATTTGCTACAATTTATTTATACATATTTGTCTAGTATTGACTGTGTGATAAGTTGAATTGAGATGGTTCAACCCACATATATCACACTTGTTAGACTTAATTTGTTCACCATGACGTATGAGTGATATTTATTTAATAATTGTAACTCATACGACTTGGTGTACAAATCTTAGGAAATATGTTTTTCTTGATTTCTATAAAAAGTTTTGTTGATAAGAAAACTTTTACTAATTAAAACTTTAAAAAAAAGTTCGCCTTAGCAAATAAAAATGTACAAATCACCATAAAATGTTTGCTCCTTTCAATTAAAAAACATCATTAAAAATTTATTTTCAAATCATAATTTTTTTTTTTTTTTGTAATCTTAAAGCAATATTCACTAACATATAATATGGTTAAAAAGGTGTTTTTAGCAAATTTGTATTTTATTTTTAAATAAAGGTAAATATATATATTATCTCTGTCAAAGACAGAGTGTATACAAAATCAAATGTTTTCAATTTTTTAATTATTAGTGGAAATTTTATTTTCAGGCTCAACTTAATTCTCATTTGTTTTAACAAATGAAATAATGTTTGAGTTTGTGAATGAGGTTGCCACTGCTTTCTAAACTTGTTCTGATGATGGGGACCTAGAAAATCCCCGAAATGAAACCATCAACAAATTCTTGAAAGTGGTTAATTAATAAATTGAAAACAAAAAAACTATAGATTATTTGTTAGGACAATATCCTAATAAGAAATATAGAGTATGGCCTTGAACTTGAATAAATTTTCATTTTTAATAATTGTTAATTATTTTAAACTTACCTATATTCATGTGACATAAAGAATGTACCACGGATATTACAACCATTTGGATTTTTACGTTTACCATTGAAGATTTTATTATAATGTTCATAATTATTTAAATTGACAGCGCCATCAAAAGTAAGCATAATTATTTGCGGTATCTATAAAGAGAACAAAAAAACAAAATTCCAAAAAATAAGTTATAATGTCTTATTATAGTTTTCTAACTCAACAAATTCGTATTTTTTTGTGAAAATTATTATTATTTATCCTAAGTGGTCAAAAGAAGACGAGTAGACAATTTATTTGCTATTCAATAAAACAACATGAATTGTCTGATAACACCCTGCAACAAATTTCTATATTATTTCTCACACATGGAAAATCAATATATAACAGTGTTGCCAAGTTAGGGGTTTTCCACCTAGACATAGGCGATTTTTTTTTAGTCGTGTAAGGGGGGTTTTAGGCGGTAACAATTTGTTAGAGCTAGTTTGTGGGGTAAAAACCTGATTAAAGGAGGTATTTTTTTTTATTTTATTTATTTTATTTTTTTATTTATTGTTTATTATTTATTGTTAAAAAATTAGCAGATTTTAGGAAAAATTATTTTAGGGGAATTTTTTGATAGTAGAGATGGGTACGTGAGTGAATTTTGACTCACACTCACTTACGCTCACGAGAGAAAAATTCCACTAACCCACAATCAATTATGAGAATTTTTTAACGACTCCCGCTGACTCACGTTCACTTGATTTTAGATTTTGCTCACTCTCACATGTAATTCACTTAAATCACGCAATTTTCCGAAATAAAACCTTACCGGAAAAAATAACATGTAAACATTAAGGTAAATTGTAAATGTTTAACTTTAATTTGCTTTGAATATGTAATTTTGACATTTATTTAGTGTTTTAAAACCCGAAAAATATTTAAACGACAAAAAAGTTAAAGAAAACATTTACATTCAGGGAACTTCTGCTTTAAAAATATGTAGTTATTAGGGTTGTAATACAGATTCATTATTTTTAATGTAAATGTAAGTCATTTGTAGAACAAATAACATTTTAAACTAACATTGTAGTTCATTTAAAAAAACAACCCCCATCAAATGACTATTTTATGATTTTACATTCATATTTTACAGTTGTTTTTTGTTATTTAAAAAATAAAAAAATAAATATTTGTTTATTTTTTAGTACCATGTGGTTCATTTTTACTATAATTGTTAGTCATTTTTTTGAACATTAAAAAACAAATGACAATGTTAGTTGAATTTAATGAAATGTAAGTCGTCCTTTCTTTAAATGAAATTTCATTTGTTTTTGACAACAATTGCTGTTGTCTTTATCAACATAATATCCTAAGTGTACTAAAGCAAAAATTTTCGGTGAAACTCTACTCACGCAAAAACTTGGCTCACTATCGAAGAATTTTTTTTTACTCACACTCACTCACGTTCACGTGAGCAAAGTTTGGTTTTACTCACACTCACGCAAAATCCGCCTTACGTGCCCATCTCTAGTAGAGAGTATATAGAGGTTTTTTTGACAATTTACGGACATTTTTAAAAAGTACTGGGAAACACGGATATATATGAGCAACTAGAGACCATATATAGTTAAACTGCGTTTTCACTTTTTCGCCATCAAGTCAGAATTAATTTTATAAAGAATTTAAAGTTTCAATTTTTTCAAAAAGTATTAAAATTCTTGTACACATTTTAAGATGCCAATACAGGTGTCAAATTAAAAGTGAGAAATATTTGCTATTTAAAAAGAAAATGCTTATAAGTTTTCGTGAACATAAATTTCACAAATGTCCTTTTAAAAACATCAATATCTTTGATGAATTTAAATCCGGAATAAACACGCAAACAGTGTTGCTCAGTTTTACTTAGATAGATTCCGAGGATTTTGGTAAAAAATTAACAAATTCGGTCCGTTTTTGTTTTGTTTATTGAATAACAGTCATAAAGTTAAAAATAAATTTTTTAGATTAATTAACTGTATATTCCATTGAAACAACTTTACCGATTAACTTTTTAAATAACTATTGAACTTTTATGAAAAAGTTCTTGTGAGTGTAGTGTTCAATACACGTTATTTGTTTTTTTCCTCCTTTTTTTTTTTTGTCTATAAACAAAAACAGGGGGAGTAAACTAGACTGTACTTTGTCTTTTATACAAGTTTGATATAATTTTTATTAAAAATAAATATTATGTTTTTTCGACCTTTAATTGTGTAATGAAAATGAAAATTATTCCCATGTTTGTTTCTAAAAGAAAAATTTAAATCTGTTTATAAGAATTCATCAAAAAACTCAGATTGATCAATATTAGGTATATTTTTCAGTATAGAAAACTATAGAAAACTATAGAAAAATTTTATTTCAAACAATTTTATAAAAAAAACACAAACTATATTAAAGGATTACATTTTATAAATGACGTTTTTGAAAACTTTGATCCTGCAAAATTATAGTCAATATTTTTATTTTATATTCTCATCTTTTATTTGATGCCAATATTTAAGTCGTATTATTTTTTTTTGAAAAATTTAAACCTTAAAGTTTTTTTAGGAATTTTGACGTGATGGCGAAAAACTAAAAACGCAATTTAGTTTTACGTATATATTGTTTTGTCCATATGTGAAAACTACTGTTGCACGGTGTAATATTTGTATGTACTTTTGTATTACAGTAAGACTATGATAACTTGTGACAAACTTAATGTATAATTGAAAAATAAAAGATTTTTATCTTCCAATACATCCCATCTCACAAGTCTTTTTTATAAAATGTTACAAAATTATGTTAATTTTATAAATTTATTTTTTTTTTAAATTTGTATTAATAATTTTTGTTCACTTATTTCCATCTAAATTAATGACCACAATGACAATAAGACATAATTTTTGTATGAAAGTTATTAAGAAATATGTCAAAAACATAATTAATTTACAAGTGCATTCATACCATACAGTTAGGAATAGAGTGAAGAATTAAATAAATTATGGACATGGAAATATTTATTCGTTCTTGAAAAAATCAGAAATATGGTAAATTAAATAACGAAATATGGTATATATTAGAGTTGTCAATTATTCGCCTTTCAGCTTTGTTCGAATAATTCAAATAATTCTTTTCGCTCGTTCGATCAAACGATTAAATTTCAAAAATTATTCGATTAATCGATGAGAATAACGAATAAAAAAAATATTTTTATTAACAAAAAAATAAACAATTCATACAAAAAAACTTAAAAATAAAAAAGTTAATATTTTAATTAACAAGAAATTCATAACTAACAAAAAAAAAAAACTTTAAAATAAAATAGCTAGGTTGTTCTTAAGAAATAATCTTTTAAAAACAAAAGTTGACTCAATTTTTTTGCTTTTAAACGATTTTTGGTTTTGGTTTTTATTAAATTAGAATTTGAAAACACTCTTTCGCTAATTGTTGGGGTAGGTGATATAGTAAGAAGAGCATTAAATAGTTTATCTAATTTTTCTGTTCTTTTTTTAGATTTTTCCAAATATACCATATCGTCTGATATATCGCTGAAGTCTTTTTTATTTTCTGTATTTTTAATACTCTGAATTGAATTATTTAATTCGCATAAAAGATTATTATTTTCATTACTTTATTAGTAATGAAAATAATAATCTTTTATTTCAATACTTTTATCTGAATTATTGCGATTAATTTCAACATAAAATAGTCTGGAGTACAATTCATTAGCATATTCTTTAGTTTCACTTTTTTGGGAATATTTTAGGAAACTTTAATTGCTCGGAAAATTTTCAGAATTCAGAAATATTATTAACGTATTTAAAACTTTTATACGTCTCTCATTTATTCTTATTTTAATACGTGTTAGTAAGTCTGTTGCAAAAAGAATTATTAATTTTTTCTAAACTATTTATTAAAAAGTTGATTACTCCCTCTAATTCTATTATTAATGTGCTATCTTTTCCTAGCTCTTCAAAGTCCGTAAATGGTGTTAAACCAAAATCAATTAGTGCATGATTAACACATTTGTGAATTCTAATGAAGTTTTCCAGCATCTTTGATAATGATGACCATCTGTGTTTCACGTCATGAATAAGGCGAACTTCATTTCCTTCTTGTTGACAAATATATGTCTGCAGTTTTTGTTGTTTTCGGTGGATTTGTTAAAAATTTTGACGTATTTCCGTAGTTTACTTATAACATTTTGTATATTAATTTTTTATTGAAATCCATTATCAACGTCATAATCATTACTAAGTTCATCATCATCATCGCTTTCGTCATCCTTCTTTAAAAATTTATGAGAATAAATCAAATTAAAAGCTCTCATTTAATTTATTTTGTAATAAAAAAAAAATGTTCGATTAATTGACGTTAATTAATCGATTTATTCGTTATTCGAAAATCGTCATTTTTAAATTATTCGAACAGGAGTTTGGTTTTGTTTGATCGATTAATCGAATTATTCTTAATCGACTGACAACTCTAGTATATATACACACAGAGAAAAAATTAGCCATTTGCCAACTGAAATTCAGTTACTACTACGGTTGGACACAAAGTAGTATTAGTTTTCACAACAAAGTTCGGTTAATTGAACTGAATTTTAGTTCCAGCACCCAAAACATTCAGTACTCCAATGCAAATATCATTGTAATAACTAAATATATAAGTTTTTACCATTCATTTACACTTTTAAATTCGGTTGGCACTTTATTTCTCTGTGTGTATATATATTAGGGTGGGGCGATTAGTGTGGAAGGAAAAAAATCTTAATGGGCGCTTCGCGTTTCTGATTCTTGGGATTGTACTGATCAAAAAAGTCCACTGACCATACGTCTACGGTGAAAATGGAGCTTCCAGATTTTGACTTGCAGTTTTTTCTCAGACTTTTGTCACGTTTTTTTTTTTTGGATATTTTGGCCTATAACAGCCAAACCATTGAGATTTTCGATCCAATACTAAGACAAAAATTGTAGCCAAGACAATAGTTAAGAACTCTCTAGTACATCGCAAAAGCATTGGAACGCTCCTTCAGGCAGTTTTGGCCTTGTGAAAGTGCAAAGGGACAGGGTTACTTTCACAAAATACGGCTAAAAAGGCCTATTTTGTAATTAAAAATTAAACCCTTAAACCACACCCACAAATATGACTGATGCATTAATCTGCTACACACAGAGAAATAAAGTGCCAACCGAATTGAAAAGCGTATTTTAATGGTACCGACCAAGAAATTCGGTTAGTATATCCATATTGATATTTGGCTTCTAAATATTTTAGGTGTTGCAACTAAAATTCAATTTTATTAATCGAACTTTGTTGTGAAAACCAATAGTTAGTTGTACAAACCGACTTTTGTTATAGTATCCGAATTTGAGTGGTAGTAACCGAATTTCTGTTGGCAAATGGCAAAATGTTTCTCTGTGTGTAGAGAATCTTCCAAAGAAGAGATTGATACCATAATCTTGGATAAGCTCCTCCTACTTCCTGAGATATGTCTATCCCTCAAATTGTTACTTCCACAAAATACGGCAAAAAGACCTATTTTGAAATTAAAAATCAACCCCTTAAACCCCACCCACAAATATGATTGATGCATTAATCTGCTAGAGAATCTTCCAAAGAAGAGACTGATACCATAATCTTGGATAAGCTCCTCCTACTTCCTGAGATATGTCCATCCCACACATTGTTACAAGCAAGCCAAAATCTGTTTGCAAGTCAAAATCTGGAAGATCGATCACCGTAGACGTATCCCAAGAATCAGAAACGGGAAGCACCCATTAAGATGTTCAAATCGCCCCACCCTAATCTATATATATAAATAACACCCAGTGATGGTGATTTTACACAAGATTTTACGAAGTGACATACTATAGGTCGGCGGCTCCCATGAACTTTTACTTTACGGACCCCAAGAGGCACCTTAACTGTTTCACGGCCACTCAATTTTTTTTTCATATATTAAAATAATTGTAACAAATCAAACAAAAGTTGCATTTTTAATTTAAAAATAAAAATATCACAAACCAAACCAAATCCGATTAATATGAACTCCGAGTTTGAAGAAAAATTAATTCGTTATAATTGAGGTTCGCAATTGCTGAAGTAAAATTTCTTTACAATTTTTTACTGTCCACAAAATATTAAAACTTTTTTTAAATATTGTGAAATTATTTAATTTGATTTCATATACATATATATATTTTCTATTCTAAAATTTTTGAAAATTCAACAAAATTTTAGTAATATTCGGAAAATTTTGGGTAGTTTGTACTAAAAATATGTAAATTATATGATTATTTGTTTGTGGGACTGTCAAAAATAGTTCATCTTCACCGGGGGTACATATTACGCGAGTTTTTATAAACAGATGTTACATTGAAATTGTTAGCAAAACTTCCGGGTGTTCAAATTAGTTGAGTTTTACTGACAGAAACTTTTAGAAAGAATCATCAAAAACACAAACGTGTGAGATAAATAAGTATATTGTTTGATCGAAAAAAAAAACTCCAAATTACAGTTAATATTTGAGACATAGAATTTGATTAGTCTTTATTTATGAGTTTTTGATTAAAAAAGCTCTTTTTGATGAATTCATACAAAAATTTATATTTTTAGAAATATGTTTTTAACGAATTTTTTTAACTGGGCTTTTATATTAAATTGAAAAAAAGTTAATCAATAAAAATCATTTATTTATTTACATTTACTTATTTGTGCTAAAATGATGCGTATTATCCAGTTAATTATGGAAAAATAAAAAAAAAATCGGAAAATCGTATACTTCGCTAACCGCATTTTTTGAATTTTTGTACAAAATTTGGATCAAAAGTTTAATAATACGGAGCATGTTTTTGGAAATATATTTATAAAATTTTGGTAAACTACATCTTTCAGTTCAAAACAAATAATAAATAAAATTATTTGTTTTCAACTAAATGATGCTGTGGTGGACCAAAATTAATCTATGGAAATTTTATGAATATTTTTTTTTCTGATGTGCTCAGCACTACTAAATTTTTAAACTCTATAAGTAAACTAAAAAAAAAATGTTTGGTTTTTATCCGTAAACACCTCAATAAGTTTGAGTATGTGCCGAAATTTGCAAATTTTTAAAATTCGGGACAGACTAATATACACGTCATCAGACTTTAAATGCAGCAATATATACACTCAAAAAAATAAGTTCGTAGAAAAGTTAGTAAAACATCTTGTAAATCAGGTATACTATTTTTCAGCAAATTTTTTGCTAAAATTATGTTTTAAACTAAAATTTTAGTTATACTTAGTCAGTACTTAACTGTTTTGAACTAATATTTTACTAATTTATTTTGCTAAAAAATTGTGCTGATTAGCACATCAATAGTGTGCACGACAACCAGATTAAAAGTTATACTCAGAATGAATTAGATGTCAAGAAGTAGTAGTGACGAGGAAAATTATACTGAAACGTACAACTCTAGTAAGACACATAAAAAAATCAACCATGTAAGGTTTTGTATCTGTTTTTCATACATAAAACAAAATTGTGGATTGAAACAACTTAAATTTTGCGTTTTCACCGGCTTGTGAAAGTAATTGTCTATTAATTAAATAAAAGACAATATAAAATATTTAATAGTGTATTTGTAGTCAGATTGATAGTGTATTTGTAGTCAAATTGACTGGTCAAGTTGATAACAACTATATAGCAGGTAGACAGACTAAAGCGAAAGACATACATCTTAGGTAAATTTTATGTTTCCTTTTTCTTATTACAAAAAAGGGTTGTATATGTAGCATTTTGTTATTTTTTCGTTTCGTTTCTGTAATTCTCTGCTGCATTAGCGTTCCTTTAAAAGATAGCATCATTTATACAACCAATGATGTAAGTAGTTGAAAGATAAATTATTTTGAAAAGAATCACAAAAATATGTTTTATGATTTTCAGCAAAATAAATTAACTAAAGTAAAAAGTTTCTACAAATTTTTTTGATTTTTTTCAGTCTACTAATATTCAGCAAAAATTTTATTAATGTATAGCAAAGGTTTTTTTAATTTCTAATCCACTAAGTTTTAGCAAAACTTTAGCTGAATCTACTAATTTTGTTGCTAAAAATCAGCTTGTTGATTCTCAGCAAAAGACTTTGCTGACATTAGCAATTTTTTTGCAAGCACCCTCCTAACTAAAATTTTGCTGACTCAGCAAAATTTTTTGCTGACTTTACAAACTTTTTTATTTGAGTGTAGTTTTATAAAAATTAAAATATATTTTTTTTAATACTACACTATATGTTAATATACACAATTTTGAATTGTGTTATATGTAATATGGATTCGTATATAATTAGATTAGCCATATATAATTGTATATGTCATATACTACTACATATTGGTCGATATGTAGTAAGATGTAATTATATATGGCGTCGAATTAAAAAAATTAGAGGGACAAATCTTTATTTATAAAAATTCATATGCATATGTACTTATATATAATAGTATGCAGTAACATATATATTTGTATAAACTAATGCGTTTTTACTCGGGTTTTTGTTAGTAAAAATTTTATAAATGATTGGATTTAAGTATATCCAATTTAATCTCAAAATATCTTATTCGGTCCACCAAAAATTATTTATCTTCTTGGAATTAATTAGATTTAATTCGATCTTAATTAATCCCATGGAATTTTTGGCGATCTATCAGGATCTTAAGTTAGATAGTATTGGATCCCTCAATTTGGAGACCAATTTTGATGTAATTTAATCCAGTAATAAAAATATTTGGGGAATCTAATCGAATATTACCGGATATCCCAATTTTGAGATATACTTGGATAATATTACAATCAATCTATATCAAAAGTGATATGATATTATATTTGAGATATAACTTTTTTTTTGATCGGAAATAGGAAATTTTTGGTAAAAATTTGGTACGAGTTCAAAAATAAAATCTTTCATTTGGATACATTTGCAATAAAATTCGGGTGTGTAATGAACGAAATTGAAAAATAATTTGTTTAAGCGACCAACTAATATTTAGTGGCGATCTTTTTTTTCAAAGTAAAAATTAGATTAATTTTTTTATACCTTATATGAACAGGTCGTAAAAGAATAAATTTATTCAGTTTATCGATGAAAACCTTTTTCAGATACAATTTACATTTTTTTATTTAAATTTCTTAAAAACTTATTTTTTTCTGTTTAAGTCTTTAATTTACCTATAATTCCTCCTTAATAGTAATTGTAATAATAATATTTGTAAAACTCATCACATAAATGATTCACTAGAAAAAAAAAATAACCATCAAATCCAAACAAATACATTTTTAAAATCTACTTCAAGTAAAATGCAAATTTATTAGATGAAGAATAAAAAAAAAAAACAATTCAATATATTATACCATCTATACAATGTAAGAGCAAAAAATAATGCAAAAAAAAATATTTGCACTTCTATTATACGAATAAAGAAAATATTTTTGCATTTACTTAATATTGGACAACCAACCAGTAGAATAAAGAAAGCATTACAATCTTCAACAAGAACGTATTGGGCCGTATTTTATTGTAAATAGAGCGAACAAAAATAAAATAAACTAAAATATTCTTGAAAAGGATCCTGTCAATGCAATCGCAATAATGTTGAATGTAGAACATTTCATCACCCACCATCATCATTATTACACCGGCAGAATTTTAGTGGACGAAAAGTAATGGAAATTTTCAGTAAACTAACGAAAATTTTCTTCACAAAGTAAATGATGTTAAAATATTACAAATAATGAAAAGCTTCATGATTTTAATCAAACTACATAGTTTGTTTTAATGATACTTCTTCATTGAGAGAATGAAACTTTTAATAAATAAAATTATATGTTTTTTTTTGTTCATAAAATTTTATGAAAACTTTTCATTAGTTTAATGAAAAACTTCATTGTGAAACTTCCAGTGAAACTTCATTGCTTCTATGCAAAAATTCATTAATACTATGCAGATAATTCTCTAAGTGTAAATAGTGGTAGTGTACTACTTTCTTATTGTAAGTGTTCTACTTTTCATATTTTTGTAGTTGCGAGTACTACTATTTCCCGCTAATGTAAATGAAGACTATTTGGCGGTTTAAATGGTTTGTTTTATAATCTTTTTTTCTTTCGTATTTTTCTTTTATGGTCTCTTTTTTTTACTGCAACGTATAATATAACCTTAAAGTGCAGTTGAATGATTTTGATTTTAATGTTTTATTTTTATTATAAAGTTTTTCTTTTCAGTGGTAGAGAAAAAAATATTATTTTGACACTTTTCTTGGATTTTATTGAGCAGTAACAATTCGAGTGCATAAATAATAAAGATGAATGGAGTTCATTTGTTTGTAAGCCTGTTAACGGAAAAGTGCATTAATCTTTTATTGTTTTTGTGGTTTAATTTATTAAATTTAAAAGAGAATAAAGTTGTTTTAAATATATCACAGCTATTGTAGTATTAAATAAAGCACTTTTGATTTTCAATGCTAACAATTTTCCAATTTCTTGAAGAATATCGGGTGCTTTTAAAAACTTTCGACACACCTTTCAGATAATGGTCTTTCAAATATCATTGTACCTGGTATTCATATTCACCAAGATAAAATGGAGTTTACGTATTCTTTCGTTTTTCAAAATTCCTTATAGTTCGCGTTTAGTCGCTGCTCAAAGTTGAGGGTTTTTAACAAAATGTGTAAGAAATATACAATGTTTAATAATCCCAGCACAAACAGACATTACCAAGTAATTAAGCGTGTAAATAGCGCACAAAAGGATTCACTAGTTACCAGCCTATTTTCTCGCTTATTTAATATTTAAGTGTGAATAGTGGTTTGTTTTATGGTTTATAGTGAAATGTTTTATAAGTACAAATTTAAATCCTCTTTATTAGCGTCTATCTTCAAAAACTATCGAATTAGTAACAGAAAACGTTTAAAAAGCTTTTCTGAAAAAAAAAAAATTTAAAAACTTGTCTTTCGCAAAATATACAAGTAAGCGTACAGTGGTGCGTATGATCGATATTTAACAATATTAAAAATCACTCATACGTTCAGTAGCCCACAAATGATTTTGATCAAATACTTTTACGAATCAAGGAAATTATAAAAAGATGTCATCGATTTGTTGTTAAATATTTTTGCATACTTATTATAAACGCATATTTTTACATTAAGTGCATAATTTTCGCGTTTTTTTTTTTTATAATTTTTTTTGTGCATATTTTGCATTTAATTGCAAATTTTTTTTAAAATAAAATTGAGATTTTATTAAGAATAAACAAAAGTAAAAATGGATTAACCTTTACACATCACTAAACAAAAGAAATGACATTACCAAGTAATTAAGCGTGTGAGTAGCGCACAAAGGGATTCACTAGTTACCAGGCTATTTACTCGCTTAGTGTCCCAAAAATCATGCGTGGTTATTAACTTCTCGATTACAAAAAATATAAAATAATGAGTTACCTGATTGGTTACTCATAGTGAACCAATAACTAATTACTTTTATATAAGGAATAGGTGGTTTCTCGCAATGATATAATAAGTGGTTACCAAGGAGTTACAAACTAATTTGTTATCTTTAAGTTAATTTTTTTCCAGGAAATCTTGAAAAAAATTTTTAATAACTTTAGTTTGGAAAATTTATTTGTAAACATTTTTAAAAGAAATAAATACAATATTAAAATAAAAAAATATAAATTCAATACATACATACACTTAGAATACGATGTAGGTAAAGACGACCGCAAATGTAGTTAAAAACAAATGAAATTTCACTTAAAGAAAAGACGATTTACATTTCAGTAAATTCAACAAACATTGTCAGTTTTTTTTACTGTTCAAAAAATGAACCAAAATTGTAGTAAAAATTAACCACATATGTAGTAAAAAATATACACACATGTATTTGATTCATATTTTTAAATAAATAAAAAATTATGTATAAAATGAATGTAACATCATAATACAGTAAATTGATGTGGTTTGTTTTTTTAAACGATCTATATATGTAGTTAAATATTAAATTTCTTCTAAAAAAACTGTTTTTTCACTCAAAAATAAAGATACTGTATTACAAAACAACAAACAAATATGTACAGCAGAAGTTCCCTGAGTGTATGTAACCAATTGCCAGTAACTCATTATTTTGCAAAAACATATAAAAACTTCTGTAACCCATTGTCAGTAAGTCATTATTTTGTATTTTAAATTAATTCCATTGGTAATGCCCTATCATTACTTGGAAATCTATGCGGTAATAACCTGTCATTACCATGTGTTTGCTGGGATCATGACTTTTGAACATATCAACTGAAATTTGAAAATTTGGTGTCATTTTAGATATCAAATCCTCTTCCTGAAACAGTGTTGCTCAAAATTTAATTTTCATAAAATTTATTTTGCAATTATTTCAAATGATCACTTACAACATATAAAAATTTGAAGTTGGGAATCAGAGGGGTTAAAAATAATCGAATCCCAAAAATAATCGAATTTTCTGCAAGGTCATTTTTAACAAATTTTTAGTAGCATTTTTTTTTTTGCTATTTTTACAGGTTTATTTCTATAAGTGTACAAACTTCCCAACATTTGAAGAATTTTCTGAAATTTTTTTTGAATTTCATTAAATTTAAAGCCGAACACCATTTCTTCTCAAATATACCGAGAAATATCTATTTATGCAATTAAATCACAATTTTTAAAAAGTTTATAAAAATGTTTAACCCTCTAACAGGTAAGGCTGCCTCAGGGTAGCCTTCATAAAATTTACCCCAAATATGTCAAATGAGCGTTTTATACTTAGAAATTAATATATTCCGATAGAAAACTAAATTTGCTAAATATTTTGGGAAAATAATTTTCGTGTGCCGTCGACGGTTTGGAAGCAAGAAGCTTCAAAATAAAAATTTCGTAAAATTTCAAAAACTAATTATTTTTAAAAGATTATAGTTTTCAAAAATCTAAAAATCCAATTTAAGTTGACTAAAAACTCTTTAAATTAAAATATAAGTAAGATTGAAGCGTTATCTTTAATAATAAGTCGTTACTTTAGTGTAAGGACTCACAGGATTTTATCAGGATTCCTCTAAAGGACATCGTCTTAACTAATAAACTAATAGACGGGTTTTTATGAAATTTTGCAGAAAGAAGACATTAAGTATAATAGCAAAAGCGTTGAAGTTTGAACAATATAAATTGAAGTTTAGATACTTTTTCGCCTAATTTCGCTTTTTCCAAAAAGCGAAAATCCCGATATCTTCTTAAATAGGAGCAGAAAAAAATAGTTTTTCGAGCGTGGTTATAAATTGGTAAGAGAAATATTTTTTGTCTAAAACTTCTCTTGTATATGCTTTAGTTTTCAAAATGCACCCTAAAATATTTTGGCTCATATCGCCTAAATTAGGCAACGATAAACAATTTTGTTGAAGAACTTATTATTTGTTTTTCGAGTGGAGCACATGTTATGAATTTCGTGGCAAAACATAATTTGCCAGTTAGAGGGTTAATATTTTGTGAACAACAACAAAATTTTAAAGAAATTTTACCCCGGTTAATACGAAACTTGTTTATGACGAACTAATTTTTTGGTCCCTCGAATTTCGTTTCAACCTCACACAGAGAAAATTTTAGCTATTTGCCAAATGAATTTCGGTGAATACGACTCAAATTAGGTTATTACGAACTTCAGTTGGTTGGTAGTTAGTTTCCACAACAAAGTAACCAAAATATTCAGAACTCTAATGTAAATATTGTTTGTACCAACTGAATTTATAAGTTGTTACCAATAAAATAAACTTTTCAATTCTGTTGGCACTATATTTCTCTGTGTGTTGGTTTTACTGCAGAAGAAAACGGCATACAATTATCCGATATATTGCGAACCGTTAAAAGTTTTTAAACTTTAAATTTATATTTTTTAGTCTGTTTTTGGAATCAAATAAAGTTTAACGTTAAGAAAGATAACTTTATTGTTTTATAATTAAACATTTAACTGTAATGTAAGACAAGTATATTCAGCAGAATCTATTCTACAATGAGAGAGTTCTCTGCATGATAGTAATGAATTTTTGCATTAAAGCAATTAAGTTGTCAATTGAAACTATACATTGCAAGTTTTCATAAAATTCACTTAACCCTGCATTACTATCCTTATTCAACTTACGCCATTACTATCGTTGGGTGTAATCCACCCCTACTTATTAGTATCTGTCATTCATATCAGTTAAATTCAATTATGCAAATAATATTTTTTTTTTTTCCAATAATGAACTCCAAAATACAGAAAAAAAATGTAATTCTATAAGTTTGGCAATTAATTTATTTTAAATAAAATTTTGTTAATGTACATTTCACTTGAAAAAAACAAAAATTCAGCCTTATGGGTGCATTCCACCCAGACGATAGTACTGCAGGGTTAATGAAAACTCACTGATTTAAAAACTATTCGTTAATTTTAATAAATTTTTCGTTCACTTCGTGTAGAAACGTTTCATTAGGTTTCTGAATATTTTCATTGTATTTCGTCCACTAAAATTCTCGCTGCGTACATAAAAGGACTCAAAATATGCGTTTTTTTCCTCCAATGGGCATGGTACGGAGTAGGAATATTTAAAGAAAAAATTGCACCATTATTTTTCCTAAACAGTTATCGAAGCTAAAAATAATAATAATAATTTTATTTTAAAAAAAGCCTTTAAAATTTGTATGAATTTCTGTGGGAAAACATTATCAAAAACTAATATTTTTGAAATAAACAAATGTCCTTTAAATATAAGTTTCAATAAAGGAGAGCGATAGAAACATTTCCGACACACATTATAACATTTCTGTGTTCAAAAGGAACTTCTTTTGTGACCATATTATCTTTAAAAGGTCCTCACATGATGTTTGCAAATATTAGAGTAATCGGTTTATTAGTGTCTTTACAAATGAATTTTGAACACAAAATTAGGAGAACAAAAATTTGCTTAATTGTCCAGAAATCAGAACAATCAAATGATATTAAGATTCTTTTTAAATTATTGATGAAGGCTTCAAAACATGTTCCTAATATTGTCCCCTTTTTTTTGGAAATAGTCTGCTCCTACCAATTAGGATACCAAAGATGCCAAAAAAAATCTCAATTATTCTCTTTTGTTCTGACCAAATTTGTAAGCGAGATAATGAGCCAATTGGTTTGACAACCTTCTTTAAGATAAAAAAGTTCGTATACTTAGGCAGCTGTAAGTTAAAATGTTGTCGGGGTTTTTTCGATCTCATTTCTTACAAAAAGGATTTCATCTAATTAAAAAAATATATTTAGAGAAAAAAAGCATTTTTTTATAGATGAAGTATTCTAAATTTTAAGATTTTGGTGTATAAAAAATCATGACATGTTATACTTGCTTTTAGAAAAACGTCATTACATTCCAGCTTACAAAAAATCAGAAATATGTACTTATAAATGTCCTTGCTGGAGTTGGACAAATAATGTGTCTAAAACTAGATTTCCAAAACATTTTTATATCATTACTTTATATTTATATTTATAATATTTTCAGTATTAAAATAATTGAAAAATCAACTAGTAATTGGTAAGTCCTTACTATTTATGTTAAGTAATGCAGAGAGTAAGCTGGTGTCATTACTGGTAGTGAGAAAAGTAATGACATGTCATTACCGTTTCTACACTGCCAAAATGTCTAACAAACACAACTAGATGCTATATTCAGGGCTATAAATGTCTTCTTTTGTTTATTTTTAATTAAAATTTGAATTGAATTTTACAAAATATGCAAAAATATCCAATTTAATACGTGCGCCCCGGTAGGCTAGTTGGTAGCGTGCTGACTTACCAGTGGGGGGTCGTGGGTTCGATTCCCACCAGAGGCACTGGTCTGTTTTCGCAACAACGCTCGGTTAGGGTAATAGTACATAATTAGAATAATTATTAATTAATAAAAAAAAAATCCAATTTAATATGCAAAATATGCAATTAACCCACTTGGCGCAACCGTCCTTTTAAAAGCACATCTGACAAATGAGAGAAAAGCGCCGTTATGCACGTGCATTTCTGTACATATTTTTTTATATTATTATTATTGTTTATGCTTTGTTATTTAGCTTCGCAGCTCGAAAGCGTCAGTTGGTGAAAGCAGTTCCGGGTATTTAAATTGCTTATTGAGTGCTTTGCCAATAGTGATTTTTTCTAATAGTGCGTAATGGAAAAACAAAATGTAAGTAAATCATTTACATCCAGTTAATTTTTATTTTTTGTTAAAAAATAATAAGAGTAACATCTCAGTTAAACAATAAATAAATGGAAAGCTTGCGTAATATTGTATTGCAGTGTGCAAAGTGTACTGTCTTTGGACTTCTTTTAAAGGACACCCGATTCCGGAAAATCTATAGGTTTAAGAAAAAAAAGTTATTTGATAAATAATATTAAAAACCCCATAAAGATTTAAGTTTCGAAAAAAAAATTGAAGTTTTCAAAAAAAAAAAAAAAATTCCGGCGCTATCTGGGTTAAAAATGCCAAAAGATACAATAAAATATGCAAAAATAAGCATTTATAACATACAAAAATATGCAACAACAAATCGATTCCATTTTGTTGCAAATTCTTTGATTCGGAAAAGTATTTGGTCAAAATCGATTTTGGGACTACAAGCATACATTTTCATGAATTTCCTTGACCTAATAATGAGTTAATAAAGTAAGTTATCAGATTTTGAGAAATTAAATTTTAAAATTGAAACTAGCTAAATTTAATCACTTTTATAAAAAAAAAAATCTTTAATATCATGCTAATAATTCAATCTACATATTAATTAGTCAAACTGTTGTTATAACAACGTAATCCATCAAATAACATTTTTTCAGTTATTAATTACTTGTATTAAATTTTAAATTGCTATTTAAAATGTATATTAAATTTAGACATCGTGTTAAATTAAAATGTATCTACAGTTAACATGACTTTTGAAATTAATTTTATTAATCATTAAGGCCTGTCATATTTGTAATTGTTACGTGTAAATTTGATAATAGTAAAAAGATAACATCAATTATAATTGTGCAAACATAAATCAGTGAAGCGTATTGCGTTATCTAGGCTTAGGAACAGTTATACGTGAGTTAATGTAGTACTGACATACCCACTGTGGGTTTTGTAAAACCCACCCTGCGAGAAATTTCCAAAGTTACAACTAATATTGCTCTAGAAAAACACAATTTTTTTTGCAAAACAAGTTTTTTGACAGTATCACCCGCAAAATTCTTTGTCCCTATTGTTTTTACCAATATTACAACTATTGTGTGGCAATTAATTTTTTTTTAAATATTTTATTTATATTTATTGCGCAAAATGTCATTACTTTCCAGCTGACAAAAAATCAAAAATAAGTAGTTATATATGTACTTACAAGAAGTGGAAAATAATGAGTATTAAAATAGACTTTCAAAAAATTTTTAGATCATTACTTTATATTTAAAATAATTATAAAAATAGAACTTATGTTTAAGACATTATTTTTTGTATTGTATTGTATTTTTTTTCAGAGCTTTTATCATTACAATGATTATAAAAAATGTGAAGCTTAAAGTTTAATAGTTTTTGAATTAAAATTATTATATGAAATCATGAAATTTTAATGTTAAGTTTAAGACCCGTTATTTTTGGGTTCTTCGGCTTGGCGAAAATAATTGTACGTTCCCAGCAAACCTCGGTAATAGGTTGATATAAAGGAACATGTTACCTGGTGGTAATTAGCTAGTATTTTGAAAAACACTATTTTTCTGCCGGTTTAATGATATTTAGTTGGGGTTACGTGCGCCCCGTTAGGCTAGTTGGTAGCGTGCTGGCTTATCAGTGCGAGGGTTGTGGGTTCGATTCCCACCAGAGACACTGGTCTATTTTCGCTACAACGCGCAGAAGGCCATAGTAGCTAGTGCTCGGTTAGGGTAATAGTATATAATTTGTAATTATATGATTATTAATTAATAAAATAAAATAAAAAATAGTTGTGCTTAGTGTTACTTATTTGCATGAAATCATATTAAATATTTTTAAATTATTAAAATTTTATCAGCTCCATAAAATAAAAAGTACTTAACATGCTTTGATGTCATTTCGATTTAGTATAAAGCTCTTTAAAATATTTTATTTGGTGTAGGTTTTGTTGGAATTGATACAGCGCTGTAGTTGTCACAAAGCGAAATGTGTTTGGTACAAAACAAACGCTGTACCCACAATGAATGAAAAAATTAAACTTTTTTGCACTTTTTCAATTTAGTCTGCCGTGCAACCTCACTCTGTTTACCTAACTATGTTATCAAACCATGATTTTATGAATACAACGCAAAATTTTTGAAAAGTTGATAAGATTTTTGTGTTTAAAATTTTTAAAATACCTTGGAGTTGCTGTTTACAAAAAAGCTCAGTTCACGCTATATGCTAGCCCATTTCAAATATAATTCTGAATGTAAGACGCAAAAAATATGCAGTTAAAAACAATTTACGCCAATTCCATATAAGTTTGTGATGTTCGCTTGGTGCGCTGATATCAACTTAGCATACCTCAAACTATATTAAATTCCACCGTTTTTTTAATAATAAATAATAATAAATAAAAATAAATTCCATTAAACGATCCAAAAAACGTATGAAAAAACTGCGAAAGTTTGAATAAATTAATTAGCGATACGTAAATTTCTTTTCTAGTGAATGTATCTTCCAGGTCTAGTGATTCCATTGTGTATTGGTTTGGATCTGAAGGTTAACGAAAAAATAAAATAAATGCAAATTAAAAAACCTTCAATTCTTTTGGAGAAGACTGTCTATCGATCCTCTCAATTCATAAAACATTGAGAAAGTCAGTTTCAACAGGCATCGAGAATTTTTGAAGTAGCCCATACACGTTATACAAATACTGACTGACGTTACATGTAAACCAATTATTGTATTACAATTTTTAAATGAATTGCCCTAAAAATATAAATGGTCCAAAAAAAAAAGAATTAACTCAAACCAAAAAGTCTGATTACTGGATATAAAATTCAGCAATACGTTTTGTAATCACACACAGAAAAAAGCATTAGAAAATCAAGTAAAAACAACATTAAATTAAATAGAAACAGATTTGAAATCAAACAAAGTTATTCATAAACTTTTAAACAACAGCACAAACTAAATTTAAATAAATAGAATTGAACATTAAATTTCACAACTAACATACATTTCAAACACACTGCGGTTACAAAAATATTTAAAATTTCAAACCATACGTTGTTATTTTTATTTCAAATAAATATTTTCGAGTGCCTAATCAAAATTACCTAATTATTGGCAAATTTAACCACTTATTAGTGGTTAATTTATGTGAAATATTATTACAATAAATTTACATGGAAATTTTAGAAAATTACTAAAAGGAACATTTTAGTTAATATGAATATTTGTTTTTTAATTTTCATATTTTCCATTTAATGCTGACTTAAAACCAACAATAATTGTGTCGTTTCTCTTTCCCTTTAGCAAATTTCACCACATCATACAAAATTTTGAATACCTGTCATTAGTTTAATTTTAAAACCATAATTTTCTAAAAACAGCTTAAAACATTAATTTGTTGTAATATTGACGTCTAGGGTGGTATTCGGTATAAAATTATAGATGCGTGAGTGCGCAAATATATACTAGTTATTATGTGGAAATAGTAATACACTGTACAAAAATATACGATTGTTGAAACTGTTGTATATAAATATAAATGAAAAAAATAAAATTGTAATCTACTTTCTAATATTTCCCAGTGTAGAAACGGTAATTACATGTCATTACTTTTCGAACTACCAGTAATGCCACCAGCCTTCTCTCTGTATTACTTTAACACAGATAATAAGGACATACATACATAACTAGTTAATTTTCCCATGATTTTTAATACAAAAAATTACCCGTAATTAAAAGTTTTTATCATTATTTTCAATATAAAGTAACGATCACAAAATTTTTTGAAAATCAATTTTTGGAATCATTATTTTTTCAACTCTAGTGAGTACATATATAACTACTTATTTTTGAAAACAATCACATTTTGGCAAGCAAGTCATTCATGTTTTTATCTATGATGTACAACATGCCAAAATAGCACAGGTTCAAATCCCGTGTGGGTATATTTTATTTAAAAGAAAAATATTAAATGATTTTTTTTTTTTTATTAAATTCAGTTTTTTTTCAAAATTAATTTTTACACACAAAGAATTCCTTGGACGAGTTTTTAACGAGACTTTTTCACTAAACTTATTAATTTATCTTCATTATGTGAATGAAAAGTTCCTTATTCTTCATAGTTTTAATGAAAATATTTTTAATGAAAATTTTTTCATTAGGCGAATGAAATTTTTAATATATTTAATTTTAATTGTCAGGTTTGAGGTCATAATTAAAATGTTACTATTAAAAATAGAAAACACTAATTGCTAATAAATGTAAGAGAAGATGAAAAAAATCTTGTGGGGATCAGCGCTAGAGAGAGTGCTGCACTTAAGACCTAAGCGACTAGGTCATTTTCAGCCTCATTATAATCCACCACCCACAAGAAACTCAAGATTTGATCACGTATATATATCAACCAAAAACAAAAAATTGGTGATTTAAATTGATTACCCGAACACCATGAGTTATTTCCGTCTTTTTTTTTTACAAATTTAGCGAACAGCTTGAAATCTCAAAAAATAATATGAAAGCTTTCCTTAAATTTTATGAGAAACTGCATTAATTTAATGAAAAGTTTAAATGGACGAGTTCTAGTGACAATTCATAGTTGTAATATAAAAATTCATTGATAATATTCATTGATAGTAAGCACATAGATAACCACATATTTTTTTTAATAATTAAAAATCATATAATTACAAATAATATACTATTACCCTAACCTAGCACTAGCTACTATGACCTTCGGCGCGTTGTAGCGAAAACAGACCAGTGCCTCTGGTGGGAATCGAACCCACGACCCCGCACTGATAAGCCAGCACGCTACCAACTAGCCTACAGGGGCGTACACATATTTTCTATTTTTCATAAGGTGTTTAGTAATGATATGTCATTACTTTAAACGACATCCACATATAAAAGTAATGAGATTTGTAATGACAATTGTAAGTATTTGCATTACCAACTATGTACTTATATAACCATATATACGGTAATGCTTTTCTGCACTGGGTTGTCAAAACTTTAATAATATATGTTAGAGTGTCCTTTAAAAATATATTTGTCACTACACGCCCCAGTTTCATTGCAGTTAAAATCCGTTAACCCGTTCCGAGTTGTGGCCGAAAAGACACATATTTGTAAAACAGTGTATTTTTATTAAAAATTTTCAAAATTCGAAATTTTGAAAAAAATTATTTTCCATTACATTTATTTATGCATTTGATATAGGTACTCAATATTATTTAGATATGATATGACTACAAGAGTAAAAAGCTTTTGAATTGATGCAAGTCATAATTTAATGAAATTTGATCCGCATAGGGTTAATGTTTTCAGATTTTGATTAAATTTGGATATGTGCTATAGAGTACTAAACTAACGAACAAGCGCGATTCTTTATCGCACCAATTTTACTTTTAAGTGTTAAAAAGGTGGGGTCCAAAAAGGCCCCAGGAAAAACAAATAAATATATACCCCTGTAATGCTATTGGTAAATCGGTAGATATATCTTTAAAATAACTTGCATTTGCTACCAATTTTTTATAGTTTCTTCAGAACAAATGGCTCTAGTTTCCTTTTTTTACATTTGTTAGATTAGAACGATAAAAAATTGGGAGATGAAATTCCCCTTATATTTTATTTCTTGAACTTAAATAATGTTGCTCACATCATAATCTGGTATCTGCAACAGTTTACGATTCATGTTCTGTGAAAATTTCAATTTTGGTTTCTAAAATTTTCTATACATGCCGGTCTCCGCAAAAAAAAAAAATAAATTTTTGTAATGAAGCGTTGAGATACATTTTTTTTAAGTGTATTTAATATGTTAGTATGTTTTGTTCGGTTTACTTTAACAAATATTTATTATAGCACATTAAAAAAAAAAGTACATATATGCTGTATATACACTCAGAATATTATGTTGTTTATTGTTTGTAGTTTAAAAAAATTCTGTTGAGTTAAAAATAAATTTCTAGAACATATAAACTTCCTAGAGATGATTCTTAACACTGTTTAGGTAGCGCGCAAAAGTGAAAAATTTTTTAATTTCATTTTTTTTTTCCTTTTTTCTCCTGTTTAGGTGCATAGGTAGCAAACCCAATTCCCAGGAAGTTTATATGTTCTAGAAATTTGTTTATTGAGATCTTAGGTAAATTTTTGTAGTTGATTGTTTCCTTGAATTTTGAACGGTTTGCTACCTATGGGCCTGAACACGGGAAAAAAGGTAAACAAAAATCCAATTTTTTTAAGTTTTTTGCGATTTTGATCTGGAAGCTGAAGTTTTTTTGATTTTATATTTTCGCAATTTTTGTTCTTTATGACAAGAGCTACAACTTTGCCATAGAGAGTAAATCGAAATTCTGAACGGTTTGCAAGATATGAGCCTGAGAAAATTATCATTTTTTTGCGAAAATGATACCGAGGCCCCAAATCTTTGGCGGCCCATAAACAAAAAAGGGGAAAAATTGGGAGACACGGGTCTTTTTTTTTAGTCTTTTATCACGTAGTGGTGTCCGTATATGGTTATTTTTTTTCGTGTTGCACTGTGTAACTGGATATATCTTTTATTTTTACTGATCTGTAGTTAAAATTTGAACATTTATTTTTAACATTTGTTCTTATGGATTTATTAGTTATTTAAACAATATTTAAAAATAAATGACAAGAAACATTTGATTGAAATTAAATGAAAGTAGACCGGATTTACGAGATTTATTATTTATTTTAAATTTCATTTTTACTTAATATAAACAGCAAACTATTTTGAGTGTATTACAGCCATATTTTTAATTAATTTGTGCACTAAAAAGTACATCTTATGGAAGAGATTATTATAAAATCATTGAGTTGTAAAGTTAATTTTTAGTTTATTTTTATATTTAAAACTCATTAGAAATTTGCGGTAAAATTATCATGTTCATGAGGGGGTTTGCCATGTAATAAATTTTAGTTTTTAATACTTTAAAGTGAAATTAAAGTTATATTTTTAGCAAAAATATTTGTAATTATTAAAAGTATAAAACTTGGCTTCTTTATATACTTAATACTGAATTACGTAGTGATTTTTCTATATTATTCAGTATTATAATTTTTATTCTAATCGCATATCCTGTATAATTCCATTAATTTAAATAGTTTTCTCGTTAATTCATTTAATGTCTGACATTAAATTTCAATTTACATATTTCGAATTTATTTCTTAACTAGTCTACCTAAGTAAAAAATATTTATTTCCGGTCGAATTTCTGCAAAAGAAAATAAGCATTTTGTTTTTTTTTGCATATTTTTCAATTTACTATAAATGGTATTTAGTAATTCGTATTTGGACCTATAGTTTGTACAACAAAAACTGTCAATACAAGCATTAACAGGATGTAAAATGACACAAAATAAAATGTTGCATACTACTGTTACACTCTTAATACTATGTTCGAAAAGTAAAGGGAATTGAAAAAAAAAAAATCCTTTTTGAAAAATAGCAATAGCAATTATTATGATTGGCAACAAGTTATTATCATACACTGATAGAATTTTCCTTCATAGTATTAATGATTTCATTAATATCGATTCATTGGTTTAATGAAAAATTGTATTAACTAAATGAAAATTCATTAATATTGGTATTTTTTTCATTAACATTTTTTATGATTTTTTCGTAATTTCATAAAAAAAATTCATTAAATCAATGATAAATTTTCCAATTTTTTTCAATAAAAATTTTGACTTGTAATAAAAAAAAAAAAATTTTTTTTTACTATCAATTTGAAATAAAAAAAAAAAACTGAAAAATTTCTTTTAAACAGAATTAACCACAACTTTGATATAAATAAATTTTTTTTATTAAGTTTGCCTCGAGCTAACAGTTTTTAACGAATTTGAATAGTTAGTCACCAAATTCCAGGGAACAGATTCTCTAAGAAAAACGATATAGTTTGGTTCAAAACTAGACCTAAACTGTTATCGTTTTAACGATGTTACACAAAAACGTTATGCTAAACGATAATAAATTTTTGTTTTTTTACAACATTGTTAAAATATTTAACATTTTTATGTAATATGGTCGTAATTTAAATACAAAAAGTGGACTATAATCGTCGATCGTTTTACAGAATTCCAAGCCAGATCTATAAAATTTTTTTTTTAATATTTTGTACCGACATATACGATATATAAGAAAATATGTCATCTTTTAACACAAATTATCTTACATGTCATAATATTCCAAGCAACGAAAATTTGCTGAATCAGGCTGAGTTTAATAAAAATCTGCCATCGCTTTTGCAGAACAGCCTGTGATGTTTACTTTCGAACTTTTCGAACTTTTTTTATAAAAATATTTTATAGATCCTATAAAGACCAGACCTTACAAATAAATATCAACGAATGATAATTTCTCAATAACCACGAAAATATTTCATACAAATTATGAATTTTATTCGTTTAACACATGAAACTTTCATAACGATTAGGCTAGGATAAATGAAAAAATTTCATATACTTTATGAAATTTTCATTGGGTCAATGAAACCATTCATTAAAATTGATTTAATGAAACACCTTTCATGGACTCAATGAAACGTTTCTTTGGGGACTTTTTTATGAAAAAATTCATTGGATTAATGAAGGAATTCATTAATACTACCCCACAAATTTCTATCATTGCAGTATGATCATAATGAACATAATATAATTCCTAGTTATCGTCTTATTTGCAGCAGTGATCATAATATGATCAGTTGGGATCATATTCACTATAATAAAGATGATACTGTAATACAAAACGATATTTAAATGATGCTCCTAATGATCATGCTTGATGCTCCTAAACAATATTTTTCTATGTAGAAATTATAAGCGCTTATTTTAGCTTAAATTTTAACTTTTTCATACAAAAAAGCACTAAACGGATTCATCGAAATGTTAGATACAATATATAAAATATACTCTCTGCCATACTTATGTTTAATTGCAATAATTTTAATTATTTTCCTTATTTCTTATAGTGTTTAATACATTAAAGTCGTTTACTTTTGATACCAAGTGCATTTAGCTAACGGTCTTGAATAGGAGACTAGATGAAGAATGAAAACTAAAATAATGTTATAGTAACAATTGTTACTATTATTTCTGTTTTTTTTTTTTTTTAACCATTCAATATAAGATATCCGTTCCAGCTGTGTATTTGTATATGTTTCGATGTTTGTATATTTATGTCTAAAAGGAATAAAAGATACATACTACATTTAAACATATACATTCATACATATCTATGTATAAATTTCCTTTAGCATAAGTTTGTTGTTAAAAACTAACAAATAAATAAAGCGACTCAATGAAATACAAATGGATAAAATTGGATACAAATATATGGCAATAGTTACAGTTAGTAATCGTAGTTAGTTAACAATACTCGTTTAGTTATGGAGATCCTTAAAAGAATTACGTTTTTTTTTTTATTTAGATAAAACCAAGCTTTTTAACTCACTACACTACTTAACGACTAAAAAAACCATGGCTTTAATACACATATTTTTTAACAGAATAACATTTGCCAAATTTTTTACTATATTTTGCTAAATTTTTCGAAAGTTTTCGCATTTTAAAGAAAATCAGGAGTACCACATATAGATTTTCTAACGGTATAGAAGAATAATTTATAACTAACATATATTTTTTTTTTAAACATTTTGGAAAACAACGTTTTCGAGATACAGCGGTTTGAACCGCGGATTTAAAAAAAAAAAAAAAATGCATTTTACCATCAAGAAGTGAATTATTTTTGTGAAACAGTAGAACCATAATTTAAGTACCTTTAAAACGAGTTATCAATGACTATTGTAGCTTAAACCATTAAAAAGACATGTGCAACTAGTTTTGCAAAAACTTTTATTTTATTTTTTTCTATAAATTGCTTTTTTTTTTTATGTAAATATTTTTTTCTACTATACTTAGGACCTTTTTTCGGATTTTTAGTCATAACCTTGAATCCCGTAAGAGCTACACATATTAATTTGGCATAGTGGAATAAATTATAATTAGCATATATTTTTTTGTAACCAGTTTTTTTAAATACTGCGTTTTAAACCACGGATTTTGAAGAAATACACTTTACTTTCAAACAATTGTTGCTTATTTTATTTAAAGCACGACAGTGGCTTTAAAATAAGGTATCAAATAATCACGTAGCTGTAACCGTTAAAAAGATGTGTAGGATTAAGTACGACTAATTTTGTTAAATTTGCTATTTCTTTTCATATTTTTAAACGCCCAAAACGTTAAAACTACCAAAACTTGTACGATGACATACATACATTTGTAGTTGAAAACAAATGAAATTTCAGTTAAAGAAAGGACGACTTTCATTTCAGTTAAAGAAAGGACGACTTTCATTACAGTAAATTCAACTAACATTGTCATTTGTTTTTTAATGTTCAAAAAATGACACAGAATTGAAGTAAAAATGAACCACATGGTAGTAAAAAATAAACTAACATTTTTTTTTTTTATTTTTTTAAATAACAAAAAACAACTGTAAAAAATGAACGTAAAATCAAAAAACAGTCATTTGATGTGGGTTGTTTTTTTAAATGAACTACAAGGTTAGTAAAAAATTTCATTTGTTCTACAAATGACTGACATTTATATTAAAAATAAAGAAACTGTATTACAACATAAACAACTACATATTTTTAAAGCATAAGTTCCCTGAGTGTATATGACAGTTACATTCCATACCAAGTTTGGTTGAAATGGAAAGGGTTAGAGTTCGAAAATTGGATATTTTTTGATGGTTTTTTTATGGAATGAATCTATTGAAGTTTTTTTTTAGTGAAATTTACCCACACGGTATTCGATCCCGCGCCTCCAGGTTGTCAGTCAACCGCTCTACCATTTGAGCTATCTCGAAATGTTATAATTGATAGATAAAAACGTAAATGACTTGCTGGCACAAAATGTCATTACTTTTCAGCTTACAAAAAATCAGGAATATGTAGTTATATATATAATAGAAGTGGAAAAATATTGAGTCTAAAAATAGAATTTTCAAAATATTTTTTGATCTTTACTTTATAATGAAAATAATGATATAAATAAGTACTAAGGTTAAGGCATTATTTTTTGTATTAAAATAATGGGAAAATTAGCTAGTTATTATTAAGTCTTTACTATTCGCATTAAAGTAATGCAGAGACTAAGCTGGAGTCTTTACTGGTAGTGAGAAAATTAATGACATGTCATTAGCGTTTCTACACTGAGTAATCTCCAAAACAAATTATTTTAAGTCAAAAATTAAATTTTTTGAAACACCACAAAATATGACAGAAATATTGCATTTTGGAGGGTTAACATCTGTCATTTATTATCACTTACAATAATCACTGATGGGGTCTCTCAGATTTAAATAAAAATTTGATATGTGATAAAGAAAAAAAAAAAATAAGTGACAAATATTTATTTTGTTGGCCCAATCGTACGTTTAAGGGCTGAAAGGTAAGGCCAAAGTTAATACACTTTTGTACGGAAACATTTCTGAAACTAATGAAATTCAAAGTTTTTTGAACGCAGTTTTGATGTACTCGAGAAAACAAATACTTTGATAAAAATATTGCCTATGTAGTGTGTTAGGGTTGCCGAAAAAAGCCGAACAATTACGAATGTGGGAAAAAGCTTAGATACCCCTCGATTAATTTTAATAGACATTAATACATATATTTTTTAGCTTAATCCGACTATAATTCTATAACAAAACGCCAATTTTAATATATCTTAAAACACATTTTTTTGAATAGCAAAAATACTAGAAAGTTATAAGACATGTTTCGTATAAAGCGTTTCCAAAAGCTCCTTTATTTGGTACGCCATTTGCCTAAAATGTCTCTAAAATAATGCGGGAGACTCCCCTTGGTATTCATTGAATGAAGTAGTGTAAACATCAATGTTTTCTTTTTTGCTTCGAAAATGTCGAATTTTGTGCCAACAAAGCATCATTTGCGGGAAGTTTTGGAATTTGAACAAAAGTGTAGCTGAACCACATCGATTTCTAACCGAAGCTTATCCTGAATGTGTTCCATCGATTTCAACCTTCTATAGGTATAGGTATATTTTTCGATCTAATTAGATCCAATCAGATCTAAATTAGGATATTTTGGGATCTATCAGGGTCTTAACTACCACCAATTTTGAGATCAAGTGTGATAAAATTTATTCATGTAATATCCCTATTTGGAATAAGACCGGTCCTGCGTGTGCCACAGGATCGGTCCCTTCGTGCCAGAGACCGGTCCTCTGTTGAACCCTACCCTATGTAAACAACTGGCAACTTTAACATTGGCTTGTCATAGGAGGGGGTCATTTGACCTGCTTTAAACCACATAGTGGCATGCCACAGGACTAAGCAAAGATGGGTATACCACAAGATTGTCGCAAAAGGTTAAAACTAAACAGCTTCCAATGGTTAAAATTCCGGCCAACTGGCTTTTTCTTGTTAATAAGCATTCTGGTTAATTGGTATGTCCTCCCTTTACCAGTCACAGGATTGGTAATTTTAGGACAATTGACACTGCTTAACCCACTTCAGTATTAAATTATACCATTCCTGTGATAAGTCCTACTTTAACCAATCACTTTAAGGTCAATTGACTCCTCATTCCCCATAGTGATATTTGAATGATATTACCGGATAGTCCAATTTTGATAAGAACTTGTATAAGACTGACTACCGATCTAAATTAGATGAAACATAATATTATATTTGAGAATTACCTTTTTTTTTATCATGTTTTCTCTTAATTTGAAAAAAACGGAAAAATGTTCATGATCTTTAACCAAATGGAAAACATATCTCACATAAGTTTCAAATTTGCAAAACTTTTAAAGAAGCCATTCCTTTTATTTTTTTTCGTAGCCAACAAATTTTAAGATAAACAAATGTTGCCACTATGCTGCATGCTATGACATTCTTATTTATAGTATCTTTTGCTTTCCTCTCGAAATAAAAATGTTTATGCAACGCATTTGCAAACGAAATAGTAAATCTTGAATTAAAACTATTATTAAGGGCATTCATATTCTAAATTCGATATTTTTGTATATACTTTCCCAGTCGCAGTGTAAAAACGGTAAAGATATATCATTATTTTTGGGACTACCAGTAATGCCAATAGCGTACTCTATGTATTACTTTAATACAACTACTAAAGACTTACTAATAAGTAGTTATGTTCAACATTATTTCAATATAAACAATAATGTGTTACCATTAGGTACATATTTGTATCATTATTTTAAATATAAAGTAATGATCTACAATTTTTTGGAAACTCTATTGTTACACTCATTATTTTTTCAACTCTAGTAAGTGCATATAAAACTTCTTATTTCTGATTTTTTATAAGCTGGAAAGTAATGATATTTTGTGCAGGCAAGTACTTTATGTTTTTATCTATCAACTATAACACGTCGAGATAGATCATATCAAGGAGTTTAAATATGAGGACCCACAGAATTCACCAAACAAGACATCCTACATGACATCAAACAAAATGCATTATTTGCATATCGAATCCCATTTTTTTAAAAATGAAAAAAGAAAAACTTTACCATATACATGGTTATATAAGTACATATTTGGTATTTGAAAGTACATACAATTCTGATTACAAAACTCATTACTTTTTTATGGGAATTTCGCGCAAAATGAGACCAAAAATAGGTTAAAAAATAACTAAATTAAAAAAGAAATAAAAAATTTTATTAAACTTTTTGTACAAACATTTTGTAAATATTACAAAATTTTCGTATATAAAAATTTTTAAAAATTACACAATTTTTGTAAATAATACAAAACAAAATACGAAATATAAAAAAATTACAAAACTATTTGGTATTTTAACAAAATATCGGTTTATTTACAAACCGTTTTTTGTATGTTTATAAAATTTTGTTAAATGCACATTAAAATGTTGCTTCTTAAACGAAATATGATTTGTGCATCGAGCCCTATCCGCCAAAAAGACGTAAGCGCCACAATCATTCAGGAAATGAAATTTAAATATGTCGCAAAAGACCAAAACCTACACTGATAAAAATCCATGCGTAAAATTACGAAAAAATGTCAAAATAACCAAATTTTTTGTAAAATAAACGAAAACTTGTACATTTTACGAAAGTTTTTGTAGTTTTGACAATAATTTCGTATTTTAGTGCATGGATTATTATGAGTGTAATGCAAATACATTTTTTTTAAAGCTGGCAGATCTCACCTTTAGGGGTTTAATAAGGGGGTCTAATCTGACCTCATTTTTGTTTTTTCGAATTATTACTTGTTTGGTCCAAAGGAAATAAAGACATCTTTTGAATTGCAAATCTAACGCTGCATAATACATGATCAAGCGTGTCCAAGATATTGAGCTATTCATTAAAGGAAAATGACGTAAGCGACACTTTGCTGTCACGGAATAAGTAAACAAACTGTAGTTTGTCCTATAGGAATTGGCGCTAACGTATTTTTTTAGTTTTTATTATGAAATTCGTAAATGTACTCCTAAAGTTATAAAATTTTGAGGAATAAAGATTTTCATCAAAAACTGAAAATCGAAAATAGTGGCGGATATGGCTCGATATATTAAAAAAAATTTAGTATTGTCAAAATACCCAAAACTTTCGTAAAATGAACCACAGTTTTTTGTGTATTTTACCTATATATTGTTATGCGTGTAGCTACTAGTATGTCATTATTTTCTATGTTAAAGAGAAAGCTGGTGTCATTACTAATAGTTCAAAAAACAATGAGATCTCTTTACCGTTTCTACACTGGGATGTTATACTTGATACATTAAAACATAAAAGACTTGCTTGCACAAAATGCCATTACTTGGCAGCTAACAAAAAGTTAAATATATGTAGTGATACACGGTGTTTCATAGCTATAACTTCAATGTTTTCCAATTATTTCTTAAACTACACTAAAAAAAAATCAGTAAAGTTTTGCTGGGAGGATCCTTGCAGGCAAATTGCTAATATCAGCAAAAAAAATTTGTAAATTCAGCAAAAAAAGTTTCTGAACTTAGCTTCTTTTTTGGTGCTATTAGAAATTTTTGTACATATTACATAGAAGGGTTTTGTCGGCCACATCCGATTCGTTTCTTTATGCTATAAAGATATGGGGCGTTTCATCTCAAGTGACTCAACTTTTGAAATCGATGTCTTCCGATTGGGATGAAATTTGCACTACGGTTAGTCCTATTGGATAGTAGTTTCGACACAATTTTTCAACAAGATCGGTCGAGAACTCTCTGAGTTAGAGGGAGTCAAATTTTGACATTTTGGCCAAACAGGTGTTTTTTCTCATCCATGTAACTTATTACCTATTGTTCTTAGCAAAATTTGTCCTAAATAGTTTAGATAGCTATTTCTTCAATCTTTCGAAAAAAAAACTTTTTGTTTCAAAATATGCTTTTTTTTTGCTCAAAAGAAAGCTTAGGTCTTTTCCTTTCTGAGCTCTTTGGTCGCTTAGTGCGATCAAAATAAATGTTTTGTAATTCAATTTTTAGCATATGCACTATATTGAATTATTTCCTATTTTTGTGTAAGTGTTTCTAAAACCTTAAAAATAAAAATTCTACTGAGAAACTAGACAAATTAACCTTTCCGACGGTATGTAACATACCTAACTAAAATTTCATATCGGAAGACGTCGATTTTAAAAGTTGGGTCACTTGGGATGAAACGCCCCATATGCTTAATTAGAGGAACTGGTTCAAAGTCCTTCGTTAATCAGGTCAATTTGGAACGTGTTCATGTTACGTTTGTCAACACTGCCTATATTTTGTTGTTATCGGCTCAAAGTGGCTTTGGCTGTTGACGATGCCAACTAAAATACCAAATGCCAAAATTATTGTATTTTAAAACGAGAAATTCTATTTTCTGGACTTTTCAATAATCTTATTTTTTTTCAAATATTGTCTATATTCTATTTAATATCGGCAAAAATTATAATTTTTGTTGCAGTTCATCGATGTTAATACTCTTACACTATTTATAGTTATAGTCGTAAAAGATTTCAGTACCCAGTGTAGAAAACCGTTACCATATAAGTGGTTATATAAGTACATATTTGGTAATGGCTAGTACTTACAAATGTCATTACAAATCTCATTACTTTTATATGGGAATGCAGCGCAAAATAAAGACATATCATTCATATTAAAAATATGCGGTTACCTATATGCTTACTAGTACGGACAAAAATATTGAGTCTAAAAATAAATTTAAAAAAAAAAAAAATGTAATAAAAAAACATTTTTTGTATTGAAAAGTTTTTTTAATAAAATGTGACCACACGGAATTCGATGTTTTTAGTCAAGCTCTCTACCATGTGAGCTATCTCCTATACTTGATAAATACAAACATAAAGGACTTGCTTGCAAAAAATGTCCTTACTTTCCAGCTTAAAAAAAAATCCAAAATAAGTAGTTATACTTATATGTACTTACTAGAGTTGAAAAAAATAAGGAGTCCAAAAATAGATTAAAAAAAAAATGTTGAGATTAGTACTTTATATTTGAAAAATTATAAAAATAAGTAATGATAAAAATAGGAAACTCATTATTTTTTGGGAAAATTAACTAAAGTGATTCTCGACCGACAAATTTCACTGAAAATCAAGTTTTGTTTAACTTATTGACAAGCTGTTTTTTTTTAAAAATACATATTTCAATAAGGTGTTTGTAGCAGTTTCTTTATAAAGGCATTTATAGCTCAAAGGTCCGAATAGGGTTGCCATATTTGAAAAGTGTAAAAAGTACATTGATGAAAAAAAACAGTAATTTCAAAAAAAAAAACAGTAAATTTTGTATTTATTGTTAACATAACTTTTACTTCAATACATCACATATTTACTTAAAATAAGTTAATACACCGAACCAAACAGCGTAGGTAAAATCAACAAAAAAATTTTTGTAGATCTTTAACGAAATTTTGTCAATTTTTTTTTAAGTTTTAACAAATTTTATTCAAATCAACAAAATTTCATCAAGTTTACATCCTCTAAAGAAGAGAGGGAGATTCAAAAAATTTATATAAAAAAATATTGTACACACGAAAAAAACATGGTTACAAATATATATATTCTTTGTACAGGCAAAAAAACTTGTTTGTATAAAAATATGTAAAATATACAAAAAAAAAACAGTACAAAAACAGTATAAATCCAAAAAAAACAGTACTTTTGCGTACTGTTTTAGGTATTGTGAATAAAACAGTACATTTTTCAAAAAACAGTACATGTACTGTTTAAAACAGTACGAATAGAAACACTAGGTCCGAATCTGATTCGGATGACAACACCATAATGTGCAATATTTAACGCGGCGAATTAACTTTTGTCTATCAAAATTGTTTGTCCTCCATATAAAAAGGAGGATTATTGAGAAAAAATAAAGTATCGGCTTTAATTTGGTTGAATTTTTTTAAATTGTCTATAAATACAGATTTTGGAATAAAATCGACGAAAGTCCATATTTTTTTGGTACAAACTGAACCAAATCTACAATAAAAAAAAATAAACTAAAATATTCTTTAATGCACATTAATTTTTACCGAAAATTTTTATCACTTACCGCTTATATTTAAAATTTTCTTGAAATGACCCTAGCCATCTACATAATTAAAGATATTCAACGATACTTAACAACAACAACTTTTTATGATTAATTAATCAAAAAATAAGACACATGTTTATTATTCTTACAAAAACACCTAAGCAATCGGTTTAGTAGTTAAAGAAATAATTAAAAATCAAAATGGACGTCATAGCTATGATATGCCCTGTATATGTACTTACTAGAGTTGAAAAAGTAATGAGTCTAAAAATAGATTTTCCAAAGATTTCCAGAACATTAAAATATATTTAAAATAATGATAAAAATAAGTATTGATTGTCAACGAATAATTTTTTGCATTGAAATTAATAAGATTTTAGTAAGTCATTGTTATTTGTATTAAAGCAATACAGAGAGTAAGCTGGTGTCATTAATGGTAGTCCAAAAAATAATGACTTATCATTAAAGTTTCCACACTGAATTGTTACAAATTGGTTTCGACCTGTTATTTCTAAGTCATTAAACTACATTTTAAAAGACCAAATGTTTTTTATTAATATCTGTTAGCAAACTCCAAAAGTAAGATCAACTTTCTTTTTATTGTGAAACGCCTTATTATAGTTTAATAATCCTTAAGGGAATTTCGTAGTTATTTCTTGTTATTTTGGGATTTTAGTATTTAGCATTTACAACTTACTTTTTCAGGCTCTAATCCACCGGGAGCTTGTGTTCCATCCTTTGAGCAGAAACAGTATGGCAATTGACATTCTGAGGTATCACATCTTTGTGCTTTATCAGCAGGTGCTTCGGTTATTGTTGCTGGTGCTGGAAATTGTTAAAAAAAAAATTGAAAATAATTGTAATAAATGAAAAAAATAAGAAAAAACATTAAGATTTGTATTAAAAAATTGTAACAACAAAGAAATTTTTCTTTGACATGTTAATATTAATTATATCCTTTTTCAATATTTAAACTAACACCGCAATAAATTTTATCAATAAAACCTTTAAATGCGAGTTTAACCAATAAAAACCATTTAACGGTTTACTTTTGAAATCCCATCTAAATAAATTCAATCAAATAATAATGTGCCATTTATTTTTATTACGTGAAAATTCCCATTTTATTGTCATTCTATAAACAATGAATAAATTACATTTGAAACACCTTGAATAAATCCCCGTAAATTGGGGTCATTAGCATAATAATCATTTATCATGCCTTCAGAGAGAGAGAGAGAGAGAGAGAGAGAAGAAAAAGCAAAACATATTTTAACAAAAAGAAAAAAAGAAGAAATATACGCCCACACACACATTTATAAAACAAGGAAAGAAATAAAAAATCATTTACACCAACACATTTACAATGACACACTTAACACTTAAATAGACACTTTACTAACCCATCTATGTACTTTATTCAATCTAACTAATACATCTAAAGAAATAATAGTAATTCCATCAGATTTAGATAATAAAAATATACATATACACTTACAGGTGCTATTTACGCATCAAATGAAATGACTTTTTGATACTTAAAACAAAAATAAACAACAACAACACTTAAACCCATATGTACATTAGGGTTATAACTTTTTTTAGCTTTACCAATCACCACGTGGTATGTAATACTATCAAATCAGTTACCATTACACCATTTTTATATGTTTCAAATTCTTTCTTTGGGTATATGGAGTCACATATACTTCCTTATATATTCATATATGAGCCCTTTTTGCACAGAAGGAATTCCAAATACTCCCATATTTGCCCATATATGAAGTTCTTTAGCGAATATCAAATAACATATACTTCCATATATGCAAATATGAAATCACATATACCTCTCTATATGACCATATATGAGAACCGTTTGCATATATGAAATCACATACACTTCCATATATGCAAATATATAAAACATATAAGTCCATATTTGTCCATATACACAACCATATATGTCCACATATATACATATTTGTACATACATATATGTACTTTTTTAACCAGGACTTTATCATTACTAAACACCTTACAAAAGATTGCAAAATATGTGGTTAACTATATGCTTACTAGTATGTACAAAAATAATTAGTCGAAAAATAAATTTAAGAAACCCTAATTTAATAAAAAAATTATTTTTTTATTGAAATTTTTTTTTTTAATAAAATGTGCACATACGGTATTCGAACCCGGGCCTTCAAGTTGTCAGTCAACCTCTCTACCATCTGAGCTATCTCGACATGTTATACTTGATACATAAAAGCTCAGTGTAGAAACGGTAATGACAAGTGATTACTTTTCTCACTACCAGTAATGCCACCAGCTTACTCTGCATTACTTTCAAACAAATAATAATTACCTACATAATAACTAGTTACTTTTCAAATAATAGTGCGTTACACATAAGTATTCATTTTTATCATTATTTTAAATATAAAGTAATGATCTAAAAAATCTTTTAAAATCTATTTTTAGACTCATTCTTTTTTCAGCTCTTGTAAGTAACTACTTATTTTTGATTTTTTGTCAGCTGGGAAGTAAGGACGTTTTGTGCAATCAAGTCAATTTATGATTTCATCTATCAAGTATAACATGTCGAGATAGCTCAGAGGATAGATCTGCCTGACTGACAACCTGGAGTCCCAGGTTCGAGTCTCGTGTGGGCACATTTTATTAAAAAAAATTTTAATAAAAAAATATTTTTGTATTAAATTTAGTTTTGTTGAAAATTTATTTTAAGACTCATAATATTTTTCCATACTGTAAGCGCATATAGGCTTACTAGGATAGGTACAATTTGATATTTGCAGAAAAAGTTAGAAGTTATAACCCTATTGTACATACATACACTTATGTTAGTTTTGATCTACTTCAAATACATTAGAGTGGGCAAAAGTTGAAAATTTTGATTCTTCTAAAAATAGTTTATTGCAAAATATTAAAACATCGGAAAAACTAATATTTAAAGTCAATTGACCTCAAAGAACCTACTCCGTGACACGTACAATGAGAACTATTACAATTTGCCGTTGATATGGTTTATGTGGTGACAATTAATTTGATAAAAATGTTTCCACGACTGCTGAAAAGAGGATTTACCACTTAACGATCTATTTTTCAGATCTAATTTTTTTTGAATAACTTAATAGTTATCGGATATATTTCATATACCAGTTAATGCGTCTCTAAAAGCTATTTCATTTGTTACTCCATTTGTCTAATACTTAACTGAAATAATTCAAAACAAACCGAAAAAAAAACTAAAATTGGCGTAATTTTTTACGAGTTCTTTAATTTTGTTTTCTTTATCACATACCTAAATTTCATTAAGATTGGGAAGAACACATCGGGGGACTTCCATTTGTAGTTGAATTATCAATATTTTCGAAATAGTAAATCAATTTGCCCACGTTTTCAATCTATTAATATCAGGGATGAGAGGCAATACCGCTTAAATACCGTTATCGATTCAAAATCCTCTCTTTTGACTGCCTTTATCTCTAAAATACTGTCACCGAAATAATTGAAGCAACGTTGTCCTTAAAATACCGGTACCGATATAACTGAAATTCCAATATCCTTAAAATAACGTTACCGCAATAACTAAAATTCCGTTATCGCTGAAATATCGTTAAAAACTAAAAATCGCTGTTAATAGATATATTTTCCCAAAGTTTGACCATGAACTAGCCAGTCATTGGAATTCGGGAATTATATCGGAGTGTATTGATATTATCAATATCCTTAATATACCGATACCGAAATAACTAAAATAACGTTACCCTTAAAAACTTAATCGCTAAAATACCGTTACCGCAATAAGTAAAATTAAGTTATCGCTTAAAAAACGTTACCGAAATAACTGAAATATTGTTACCCCTAAAATACAGTTAACGGAATAAAAGACTAAAAAGGACTAAAAATATCAGTGTGCATTGATTGACATTACCTGAATAACTAAAATAGCGTTACCCTTAAAATACCGTTACGGAAATAAGTGAAAACCCGTTTTTCTTAAAATAACGTTACCGAAATAACTAAAATATAGTTACTAAAATAACTAAAATACCGCTACCGAGAAAACTAAAATACCGGTAATGCTAAAAATATCGTTACCCTTAATATACTGTTACTGAAATAAAAGTAAATGCCGATACCCACATCACATCTGTTACCATTCATTGTTTGCATCCTTCATTAATTTCCTTTTGATCAGTTGTTGAAATATACGATGTGAGCAAAAGTGAGTTAAAAATGTTATATTTTTGATTTGAATTAGTTCAATTCTTCCATATTTTGTTTTTTACTTCTCTTGAAGTAAATAAAACAATACGTGTAATGTAATGTATCCTTCAAAAATTATAATTTGGGTAAATCTTGTACTCCTTCTACATTGGTCCTCTGACGATTTTCGGTGACCAGAAATGGAACATGTAAGGACGTATCAGTAGATAAAGTCTGCGTTAAACTTGTGTATATATTAACTTATGATAAAAGATCGAAACATAAACTTTTGTGTTTGAAATTTACTCTTCGCATTTAAGCGTTCCACTATGGTTCAAAATCAATTTTTTTTTTTCAGAAATTAAATTTTTTTTTTTGAAATTGGTAAATGTTAATACATTTTTCTAATGACAACACAGCAAGCCTTTCAGAAAATATAATAGAAAAAAATAGGTGGCAGCACCGGCAGTGTGTCCAGCTTCCAAAGTTGGAAGTTTAAACACGTGTATTTAAATCCGGATTAAAACAGTTGTGCAATTATATTATCACAAAAGTTTCAAAAGGAAACTCTAAAAAGGGTATGCAATAGAAATTGATGATCAATGCAAGTAGTTTAAAATCATTATTTCTAATTGCATATTTATTGTGTTCTTGTGGTAATGTACACTTAGAATACTTTGTAAGTAAAGACCACTGCAAATGTAGTTAAAAACAAATGAAATTTCACTTAAATAAAGAACGACTCACATTTCAATAAATTCAACTAACATTGTCATTTGTTTTTTAATGTTCAAAAAATGACTAACAATTGAAGTAAAAAGGAACCACATGTTAGTAAAAAATAAACAAACATTTATTTTATTTTATTTTTTTAAATAACAAAAAACGAATGTAAAAAATTAATGTAAAATCATAGAACAGTCATTTGATGTGGTTTGTTTTTTAAATGAACTACAAGGTTAGTAAAAAATTTTATTTGTTCTACAAATTATTGACATTTACATTAAAAATAAGGAAACTGTATTATATTTATTACTAAATATTTCGTAGACAAAAAGTTATATCTGGGAATAAATCGGCATGAAGTTCTAAACGTGGAACTGTTTGACAAACTCTTTTTTGGCAAACTCCCACAATTGTAATATTAGTTTAGCACTATTTTCGAATATATTTGCCGAAATTCGTTAATTTTGGATACACATTTGATGAAAACCCACCTACTTAGAGAGAACAAAGAAATCTGAATATCACCAAAATAAATCAAATAAAATTAAAATAAATATTGTCCATTCCATGAGAGAACGTTCAAAAACAGTAATTTTTTACCTTCAGCCCTTTGATTTAATTAAAATTTGGAATACTGTAGGATGTTACTCACTACTGTTTTTAGTTCTTTAAGGTTGTGTAAACTCGCGTTTTTATTCCCATTTTTAATTTTATAAGAAATCAAAAAATGATAAAAGTAGTGAATTTTGAAGAGCTATATTTCTTAAAGTAGATGGACCTTTTTAAAGATTTAAAAAGCAAAACAGATGAAAAAAGGATGCCTAATTTACAAATTGTAATTGAAAAATAAACACTTTCTTGAGAAAATGCATTCATAATGCAAACACAATTTTGGATTGCATTTTGCACAGTCCCCCCACTTTCGATTTTTAAAACGTTATCAGTTTTGAAAAATTTATAATTTTTGGGATAAATAAAAACTTCGACTTTTTGGGACCAGAATTCTAACTATTTTAAATAGTATTTTAAAAAATAAAATTTTTTTTTAAACTACAAAACTACAATACAAACGCGAGTTTACAAAATTTGTAAAATCTGAAAACGGTAGTGACTAATAGACATCCTGGACAAGACTTGTACAAAACATAAAGGAATTTAAATGACCCCCCATCAGATTTTGGCCGATCTATCATGGAATGGGACGAAGAGGGTTAATGGTAAATATTTAGTGGCAGTGTGGTGTGGACGTTGCTTGAATGTTTTTTTTTGTTTTTAATATTGAAAAACAAAGCTCTGTCAATACTTTTCGAATTTATGCCAAATAAAAAATGTATTTGTGATCCCAATGCACTCTTTGAATATTTTCTGTTTAGATCTCCGTTTTTTAAATTTTGTACTTTGGGATTTTTTAATTGTAAAATTTCTTATTTCAAAAAATTAGATTTTTTTTTTATCTACACAAAGTGCAAAAAAATATATATTTTTTTGAAACTTGTTCATTGAGTGCATGAAACTGTTCATTGAGTACATGAAACATTTTATTGTATAGAAACTTACATTAACATAATGAAAAGTTTTAATTGACGAGTTCCATCATTATTTTATGCAGACATTCCTTAATATTCTTTCAGTGTATTCAAGTAAAAATGTAGAAACAACAAGCCACCTTTCAGAACGTATTTAATTGTTTGTTATGCTTGTTTTGTTATATTTTATATTTAAACACACATGCAAAAAATATAGCTTTGCTGTTAGTCACCCAATAAGCAAACGTTCGATAAAATAATTAAGTTTTCGAAAAAAGCCTTCGCGTGGGTCATTCATCTTGCCACTTCCATCAGACAAATTCTTATTTAGTTTAGTTTATAGTTTAAAAATTATATTAAATAATTTCAGGCCAGCACAGGCATTTCACCTCGTATACATATAACGAGTTTGTAAATATACAAAGGTGTAGGTGTAGTAGTCATAGCACTGATGATATTTATCTACAATTGAAATACAATCAATTGTATGCATTTGTTACATTTTTACTAACATATCAGCACTATAGGTAGGAATTTTATTTCCTTTGAAATCACTTTCTTTCAGGGCTGGCAACCATTTAATTCGGTTATCGGTATTAGATAACGTTATTTTCTGAGTGTTTAGTTAGGGTATTTAAAGGTTAACGGCATTTTATGTTATTTTATGGTTAACGTTATTTTAAGTTATTTCTTTAGGTTATTTTATGCTTAATGTTATTTTGCGTTATTTCGTTAAGTTGTTTTACGGTTAACGTTATTTTTCGTAATTTTTTGGAATATTTTACAAATGACAGCAATATCGAGCACACCTAAATTAATTAATTACTTTAAAGAAATAAAAACACTAAAATATTTTGAAATATGTTTTTTTTATTTAATTCTCATTCATTCCATGAGAAATCTAAACAAACCTGAAAAAGGGTGTACCGATTTTCCCAACATTAAAACAGGAAGACTCTATGGACCCATAAACGAATATTCTTCTTCTTTACGTTAGATCAACATTGTTAGGAAAATATGTTGATGTTACGAAAATATGTTATGTAAAGAAGGAAAGAGATGTATGAGATTTTAAAAACTTGCGAAACTCAAAAATATCCAAATTCAAAAATGTAATCTTTTTTAAAATCAAGGTAGACAAATGCATTTTTATAAACAAGCTATTATTTTTAAATACAGATCGTAAAGTAGACAATCTCAACTATCAGAAGCTGTTAATTTTTGAAGTAGTCAGTTTGTAAACTCTTGGTCTTTAAAGTTCACAAGTTTTAAGTTTTTTTTAAGTTTTTGAGAAACTAAAACATGAATAAAATCGGGAGTTCTTAAAAATCTCAAAATGGGAATGGGAATCCATAGAGCACTATGTTCACAATATGAAAAAATTCGTATGACATGAGGTCAAAAATACGAATTTTAAAAAGTTCTTTCATGAAGAATATGTTTGTATGTATTTGTGATTAACAAAATTTACTTTACTTTTTGAGGTAATGATGTTTTTGAGAAAAATTTAAAAATATTTTATCGAAACATTTTATGATTTTTGTTTTTAGTTTTTTTAACGTTAAAAATTCAGTTTTAAGTTTATACAAAAATTGTTCACGGTGCGCCTGAGCCAATTTAAATAAAATTTGCGTGTTACTCCAATCTGAACTCGGTTTCTGTTTCTAGATGGTCTAAAAATAATCTATATTGCGCTTTTTTCGCTGCCAATCAAAATTTTTAAAATTTGGCTTGTCTTTAGTTTAGGAACACCTCACCGATTTTGATATAAAAATTAAGTAACGACTCATTTTTATTTTAAACCCATTATATTTCAAAAGTTAAAGATCTATAAAAAGATAAAGGGTCCGCCAAATAACTTTTTTTTTTTTTGAAAATGCTATAAAAAAAAACTACTGAATATTTTCTCAAATTTCTTTTTTTATTTGAAAGTACAATCCTTCCGGTATGAGCTTCATCTGAAAATATGATATTTTTGGCAAAATCGGCATCGGAAAAAAAACGTTAGATGGCGGACCCTTTATGTTGGCCCAGAGCTTAAAATGTACTTCTAATATTCCCATACCGCTGCCGAATTTCGATTTATTTGGCTTGATATATCCAGTTTTTCTGGAAAACAAAGCAAGTTTTGCTTCATATTAAGATAATTCCAAAATTTAATAAAGAATAAAATTAAAACTGATTAATTCTGGGTCTCACTCAGGTCATACACATTTTTGTTAACATTTTTCGATAAATTCCTTATCCATAGTATTGCTGTTTGTTTTGGAATAAGTTACTACTTCAATCTGTGTGTGCGTGTGTGTGTCTTCAGATCGTTACGACAAAATTTCATACATTATTCAACAAAGTGTTTTTGTTCACTTAACGACAATGGCAGAATAAAAACAACAACAGTTACAAAAAAAAAAACACATTTGATTCAATTGATTGAAACTACTGAAGTATAAAATGCATTTTGATTTTCTTAAAATGTCAACATTCTTACATATACACACACACAGGCAGACAGAAAGTTTTTATACACACTCTCATTTATTCATTCATTCACTTTGTCGAGTGTAAAGTCATGTAATCCTTATAAAAGACAAAACATTCGATTAGAAAATAAAACAACTTTGTTTATGGATTTGTATTTTTTTGTATGTATTGTATATATGAAAGTATGAAGAAGAAACACACACACACTCACACTTTAAATAATGATACTTTTAATTGCATTTATTTTTATTGGTGCTTTTTTTGTTGTTGGTACTTTATCAAAATTAAAATTTAATTCTCTAATGGTAAAAATTAAAACTTTTGGTGTGAATTTTTTTTTAAATCTACAATATTTAAGATGTTTATATTGTAAAATTTACGGATCTCTTAAAAAATCTTGTTGGGCGAGGTCATAGGTCATATTAATAAATTTTGGCAAGATATATAAGGATTTCAAATTCCAGACAATTTTTAATTCCTGGGAATCGATAAACTATTTACAATTTTCCCTCGATTTGCTGGGATTTTCAAAATAAATATTTTTGAACAATTAAAAAAAAAAAAAATAGTTTTATATTACTCTAAATTAAAAACAATTGAAATTTTTTCAAATTCTCCATAAAAAAAAATCTATTGATACAATCAAATCTCTAGCATTTTAAAAATTCAGTTAAATTATTATAAATAATACGCGAAAAATGGGGTTTTCGTATATTTAAATAGGCTTACTTCGCCCACTTTTTGGAAGAATTGTTAAAGTTGTTCTAATTACATTAAATTACATTAAATTAGATTCAATTCTATCAATTAATGTCTAATTGTATCAGATTAGTTCTACTAAGATACAATAAGATGTTCTCATTTTGCGGATATACTTATATATACTACAAAAATTCACAATATACTTTTTGGACATGGGTACCTAAGTAAAAAAGATTTGATATATTTATTATATTATATTAAAATATATATTCATATAAAATCATATAAAATTGTATCTCAAATGTATAATGATATCTCTTTTTTATCTTACATTTTGATATCCCTCTGTCTGTTTAAATGGTGATCGCGACGCAAAAATACAATACGGACATTAATGAACATTTTCCCGAACAGTTTGGTATTTAAAATGATCAAAATTGGTCCAGTGGTTCAAAAGTTATGAGTGAAAATGTGAACGTACCTCTTAGTTTTCCATACAAATTGGTGTATATTAGTGGAATTTCGTAGGAACGTCTGGTGAATAAAATATAACTTCATATTTTTCCATCCGACGCTTAGAGGTGAAAAATATTTTAAATTTACCTCAAATTTTGATTTCACCTCAAATGTTTTCATCACAATTTTTTGTTTTTACCACAAAAATAGTTTTTCGCCTCAAAATTGTGTTTTTACCACTCAATTTCTTCTTTACATCTAAAAAGTTTTTCACCTAAATTGTTTTTTTCATTTCTAACTTATTTTTTAAAAGGATTTGTTGTTTTATTTGTAAGCGTTCATTGTGGCGTGTATGAAGAAAAAATTCGGTATGCACATTTTCCCGAAAAGTTTGGTATTTAAATTAAACAAAATCGGTCCAGTGGATCAAAAGTTATGAGTGAAAATAGTAGTGTCCGACCGAACAGTTCGGCCAAAAACCTATATTTTGTCGGTTTTTGATATCCAGAGGCAATGATGAAGAATTTTGATATTGGAAATATGTTTGTTGAGCCGATTTAATTCGATTTTGTGTATAAAATTTAAGAGAAAAGCCGAAGTTTAGCTATAAAGTTAAAAGTTCGTCCGCCGAACTATTTTCAATATGGCCGAACTTTCTGAGGCCGAACAGTGAATTCATTGCTTAACTAAAGGCTTTTCTTCAAATTTGACACTCAAAATAGCATCTAATCAGCCCAATAAACATTTTTCTTTCCGCCAAATTTGTCCATAATGCTTTAATTTACCGAATACAGACCAAATGCATTTTCTGGCCGAACTGTTCGGTCGGACACTAGAAAATAGTACCTCTAAATTTTCCATACAATTTGGTGTATATTAGTGGAATTTCATAGTAACGTCTGGTTTATAAAATATAACTTTATATTTTTCCATCCGACGCTTGGAGGTGAAACATATTTTAAAGTTACCTCAAATTTTGTTTTCAACTCAAATTTTTTTTTATCACAATTTTTTTGTTTTACCACAAAAATAGTTTTTCACCTCAAAAATGTTTTTTTACCACTCAATTTCTACTTTACATCCAAAAAAGTTTTTCACATAAAATTTTTTTTTCACCTTTAACTTATTTTTTTAATAGAATTTGGTAAAACCAAATGTAATGCATGTACTTGTTTTTGTTCTTTTTATGTTTTGTTTGGCTCATTCAACTTTTGTATTATTTTTGGTATTACCAAATCTCCCAACACTTGAGAGATAAATTTAACACATACTTTATTGGCGTGCCATCACCTAATAAATAAATACATTGTAGTACATAATTGAAACCATATTATTTTTAGTTTGAAAATTTGTGGTGTTTTTTTGTACCGGGCACTGACTTCCCACAGTGGTTTATTAAAAAAAAATATTTGTAATAAATATAGAACTACTGATTAGATCGGTACGAATGAAATTCAAAATTGTAAAAGAGGAATCAATCTTTTTCATATTGTAATGGGGTCACCCCGTTGTTGACAACCTGTAGGGGGCTCTTACAGGTTGTCAAAGTTGACTACCTAGTGTATAAAAAAGCTTTTGGGGAGTGTAACTTTTGGAAATTTGTTTAAGCCTAGAGTAATGCACATAAAAAAAAACATCCCAGTAAAAAATTTTCGTGTTCTTAGAAGCAGGATAAAACAATTGCGCTGACGTAAGTGCTTACTATTACATAATACTGAGAAGCAGCAAAAGAACCGAATAATTTTCGTATAAAAATAAACAAACAAAAATTGTGTGCCCTCTGTTTTCCCTTAGAAGGAGCAGCTTACCTAAGCAGCTTACCATGTAAGCAGCTTACCCTAATCCCTTATAAGGATGCAGGTTGTAATGCAGAAAGTTTCATATCGTGTATTATAAACGATCTGCACTAATTTTCCGAGTGATTTTCGATTGTGTTTGCTGCTTTTGAGTATGTAATAAAAAATAATTAGTCATTTAATTGTTTCTGAAGAGCTAGCACGTGGAGCGGTAAAAAAAATAAAATGATTATATTATATGTCCAAAATTTTAACAACAAAAAATTAATGTCTGTAGTATTTTATGTAAAATTAATTATGTATGGTATATTCATGTTATTACTTTTAATCGTAATAATAAAGACATGAAATATGATTTTACTGCAAGCCTTGAAATCACAGCTTTTCATAAGCGCCCAAAAGTAAAGCTTCCAAGTAGGAATTCGCCATATAAAAATCATAGCATATATAAGCAGGTTTGTAATGGATTCTTTTTGGCTTACTCCCTTACAAACCTGCTTTGCATGTAAGCAGCGTTTTTTACTGCGAGCTTATGTCCGCTACTTTAAAAGTCATTTAAATTAAAAAAGTATGCTTAATCTTCTCTACCACGCCTATCTCAAACAATTGAAAATATGTGCATATTAATTATTGTATTAATTGCACACTGTCTAAGAAGACGATGAATAAAATTCAAAAATCCCCAATAATACATATCAAAAATTTGCTCCCTGGCAACTCTTCCCTAACTACGTGAATAGCCAAACTACCGTATGTACAAAAAATACATCATAGTTGTCGCCAACTAACAAAATGTGGGAAATAGTGGAAATTAGATTACATATGATTTTCTAACAATTGTGAATTGTTGTGGTGTTTGTCTTAGCTATCTTCTGCAATTACAATTAAATGTAAAAATCGACCCCGTATAATTGAAACTGGTTTTAAGCCACAGCAAAAATCGACCTGACTTTAGCTCAAGCTGATAAAACGCCTGTCTAAAGTGTAGTGCGAAGTGCATGTGGCAAATGAAAGCAGGTTCAAGCCACGGTCAGGATTGCATTTAATAAATAAAAATTTCATATAGATGCAATCAAACAATAAAAACCATAACAAATAATTACAGTATTGTCAAAAGGATTACTGATGAAGGTTGTGTTACCAGAAACTGCGCAGTCTAATTCAATAAAAATTTACAATGTAGTTATGATTTTTAGAAAAGTATGCTTAATCTTCTCTACCACGCCTATCTCAAAAAAAATTACATAGTTTTTACCATGACTTTTTTTGGTTCAAAATGAAAAAAAATTATGAAAAATTGTAATTTTTGTTCTAAAAATATTAATTGTACTATTTTCTGAAAAAAAAAATAATTTTTGAAAATAACATTTTTTGATTACAAAAGGAGCCATATTCTAGTTAGTTATTTTAACTGATGCTTATTTTTTTGAACTGTGTATATTTAGAACTATAACGTTTGAAAATCACGTTTAAATATCATTTACAGGTATTAAGATACTAAAATCTGAACTCAAACAAAAAAAGCTATTTCCCTATATATTTTTTTTTATTGGATTATTTTAACGAAATTGTAGAATGGGTCTATAAATTTTAAATTTTCCAGCAAAACCACACATTACCAAATAATGGGTAAAGTAATGTGTCTCCATAGGGCTTCACTCATTACAATACACCTTATTTTACTGAAGAATTTTACAGGCAATAAGCCTAAAAGTAATGTGTGGACTCATTACCTAATAGGGGGTTAATTAACTGGTTACTTATATGGTTACCGGGTTCTACAAAGTAATGGGTCTATAAATATATTTCCATAAAAAACATTATTAAAAAATTTATTACAAAAATTTTTTTTAATTAAATCAAAAACGTGGTCTCGCTGGTATGCGAACTTGAGATCTTTTGGTTGTTAGTCGTGCCATAATTACATAAGTTGCTAAAAATGTAAATGAACTGTTGTGCTTCGAGTTTCCGTTTGTGATTACATATACACCTTACTCTCATGCTTACAAAAAATCACAAAGTAATGTGTCTAAATATAGATTTTCAAAAAAAATATTTTAAATAATACTTTACGTTTATATGCATTAGGTAATTGATGATCGGTAAGACATAATGTAATGTTTGAAATAATATAAAAGGTAGTGATGTATCACTACAAGGTAATGCATGAGGATACAATTATTGGTAACTCATTACTTTATGTTTCGAAATAATGCTGAAGGTAAGGAGTGTTCATTACAAAGTAGTAGATTATGTAAACCATTACTGGTGACTCATTACCTTTTGTTGGAAAATAATGTTACATGTAAGGAGTATACATTCCATTACTTTATGTCACCCATTGCCAAAGTTTTGCTGTTTTTTTTCATAATTTGTGTTTAAAGAAGACATATTTTCATATCTGGCGTATATATTGTACAAACAAATTTGGTATTTTTTAACTTCGATTTTCAATTAAGATTTTCATTTAATATAGTGCAGATTATTGTAAGACTATATAAAAAAATTATGTGGTACGAATTTGAAAAAAAAAGCAGAAAGCTTAACCCTTGGTGACCTGAGGCCAAAGTTTCCGAATTTTAAAAATTTCTTAAAATTCTCATAACAAAAATATGTTGTGTGTCGTGCTAAACACGATTTTATACATCGCACTAATGGTATTTGAGATATTGCGACTTGAATTTTGCTCAAAATGTCGTTTTTCCGTTTTTATAGACTGTTGCGACCTGCAATAAACTTCTTAATTTTCGATCATTTTTCAATTATGAAAGACTTTGGTCACAGGTCGAAACATCTTTGCCTTTATACGATTTGTCTTAAATACGCACCACATAATCTTTGGAGCTAGTTGTACAAGAACTTGCCTTATATCTAATGAAATAAAGACTTGTAGCATATATTTAATATTATTTATATATTGTTTTATCATTTTAATGTGATTGCAAAAGTGTAACCTACTAAAATTTAAAATTTTTAAACGAAGTTATTTCTTTTATTTGGAAAAACAAAAACAAATTTATATTGTTCAATGTGGGTGTGTCTATGCATGTGGGATTTTGAATAAGTGTATGAGTAAATAAACAAATTTTAGATTGTATTTTGATTTGTTAGTGTTTGTGTTAGATTTCTATTGTGTATTAACGATTTTACTCCCCTCCCCCTATTTTTAATACAAAATCACAATATCCTTTTTAGAATACACACATTCATCAATTTTAGTTCATGCAATTGAATGTTAATTTTATTGACAATCTATGTTTGAGGTAATAGATAACAATAAATGTAGAATGTAGATTTAGATTGAAATCGAAATAAAATTTATTTCAAATGTTGTTTTTTTTTTTTTTTTTTTTTGAAAATATATCTATAATGTATTGAAAAATAATTCCAAGTTGTGATAGAACAGCGACATATAAATAAAAACAAATTGTCAACAGAAATGCAAAAAGGCATTAGAAAAGATTTTCCAAAATCTAGTTTTTGATTGCTTAACATGCCCATTATCATACCACAAACATGTATGTGGAAAATCCTACCCAGCAAAAATAACCTGGATTTGGTAAGCAGTAACTACATTTGTATGCTTCCAAAATAGCGCTTAACTACCTTGCACACTATAAAGCAATTAGGGAAGGCCTTCAGTCGTGCTTCCCAGAATGCCTTCTTTGAAGCAGTGAATAATGCACACAATGAAGCAATTAAGTATGCATACCATGAAGCACTAATGTTGTCAACATACAAAAAGCGGTTCTTAGTTCCTAAGAAGGCATGAATTTATTGCTTCTAAGAGCACATGAAAGAAGCGCTTTAAAAGAGACATACCAAGTGGGACATCGCGAACAACAATCATACCTTCTTTATTTGCTTTGGAAGCGCTTCGTTATCAAATAATGCCTTCCGGAAGCGCTTCTGGGTAAGCACTATTTTTTGCTGGGTAACCTTTTACGATTAAAATTTCCAGTTTATGGGCAAATTTTAATATATCAATATTTTTCATATTCCAAAACTTGTTTTTGTGCAAAAATATTGTTTCGCCTGTTCCATATTTGATGAAGAAATGCTTCTTGATTAAATAAGGAGAATTAATAAAACAAAATTTTTTATTTCAAATAGACATTTTCAATTCTATTGTTTTGTTGTTTTGTTTTAAAAAATCTGAATACACATATTTGAAATATTTTATATAAATATATGTATATTAGGGAGTCCCTTAAAAAAAAGTTGTCATTTCACCCCAAAATTTATTACAAATGGTGCCAAATGGAAGACATCGATTATATTTTTGTTGCCGCCAAATGCTTAGTTTTGGAAAAAAGTGTATTATTATTAAAAGTTCTCCAAGTTATACATTTTTTTATGTCGTTTATTTATTTAATATACTAAAAATAAATCGGATATGGAATTTTGAATTCATTCATCGGATATCATTTACCCACTAGAATCCAAAATAATCCACAATATTGATAGAAATGCAAAAACGTCTTTTTTTAAAATTACTTTGAAAGATTTTTAAAATTTCAATTTGTAGATGTCGATTGCTATTTTAATAATATAATAGTTGCTATTAAAGACAAAAATAATAAATTGGACAAATGTTAATTCGAGTTTATGGTTGGAGCGACTGCTTTCCAGGATATTTTATTAAAATAGCTTATTTTGTCAAAAATTTTAAAAAATTTTAATGTATTTATCAAAGTGTGAATAATTTTCAGAAAAATATCACTTGAATTCATTAAGACTATAATTATCTTTACTTTTGTTTAAAAAATCTTCAACCCTTAGTGGGCGTTGTTGTGTAATGGTTAGCGCGTTGGACTGTTACACAGATGGTCCCGGGTTCTGGGTTCGATTCCCGGTGACGACAACATCAATTTAGAAAAATAATATGTATGAGTTTTCTATCACTTATATGTATCGCTGCGCCCACCTTCGGTGTTCCCATAGCACTTAACCCCACCGAAGTAAAATAATGAATCAGGGCTATGAAACAAAAAGCTTTAATAAATTCGCCAACTCTACATCAGGTGGCGACCAACAACTGTTCTAAGACTTATCATCTCGCGCAATTACATTGTTGCCATGTTTGAAGCCCTTCATCTTTCACCACCTTTAATCTCTCCACTATTCCCTTTCCAAAGAAAGCAACACATTAATTAATAGGAAGAATTTCCTGAGTGTTGATTCTCTTTAAAAAAAAAAAATATGAAATTTACAGAATAACACCTATGATACTTTTTGAACAATATCTCTTAACACGAATCCGTCGTTTGTGTCAATTCAACACGAAGGCGCAATAAGATTTCAATTGGAAAATGGTGTCAAATTGACACGCACCACGGATGATTTTGTTTAAAAAATCTTTAACCCTTAGTGGCCAGGGTACAAAGAGACCAATGAAACTTAATTTAAATTATGACTACAAGATAAGAATATAAAGCCTTTAAATTAATCAAATTTTATTGCTTTCACTTGATAAAAATAATTGCTTTGTGTAACTTGATCCATACAGGGGAAATATTTTCACTTTTCAACATAAAAGAGCAGAATAACACCTTTCAGATTTTTACTAAATTCGGATATGTGATAGAGGGTCCAAAACTAACGAACAATCGCAATTCTTTATAGTCCCAATATTATTTTTGAGGGTTACTTTTGACTCCACCTTATTCACCCTTAACACTTTCACGACCGAACTTAAACTGCTGAAAAATTTTCAATTTTTTCTGCGGATTCGTGTTTATAGACAAAACATTTCTATACAAAAGTGTCGTTAAAAATATTTTTTTTTTTCAAAATTTGTTTACGTCGTATGGCACATGTTTTTTTTAAATTATTTTACCATGCTAAACACGAATATGTAAAAAATTTTAAAATAACTTGAGTCTAAAATCGAGTTTTAACTGTATTACTAAAATATATTTTTTATACGATATTTAAAAATTGTGAAGGGATAGACAAATTTTGGAGACCATGTGGAATCAGGAGATAAAAATCAATTAATAACACTTTTTATAAATTAAAACGAACTAAAGTTGCTTAAATTTCTGTATGAACAAAAACTAAAGAAAAAAACAACAAAAATCTCCTCTTTTTACCGTTGACGACCTATGGTATATATATGTCCCATATTGTAGTGTCCTGGAAGAATAAAAATGTATTAATTACAATTATCTCAGAGTTTCTTGCAACTTGAAATATTGGTCCAAGCCCTACCAAAAGTTTGATAACCTATATCAATAGCGTTCGATAAAATAAGTACCAACCATTACGAAAAAAAAATATTCCTATTTTATAACTTTGAGGTCAACCTATTCGGCTCTGAAAAAATATTGGTCCAAGTGGTTGGTATGATCTGAAACCTACATCTCTTCTTTGTCAATACACATCACATTCGAAAATATTTGGAAAGTGTAGCTAATACAACAAAAAAAAAAAAATTGGAACATATATCAACCATTCGTCGTCAAAGGGTTAAAAATAAGCATTTTTTTTACAAGACGTTCGCCGTTACACGAATGAGTGATGACTACATGTAGTTTGTTTTTGTATTGCATGTATTTTGTTACTGGTTTTTCGTTAGTGTGAAGAAAAACGTCATCTATAAACAGGATATAAGATTGGGAGAATAAATAATTGCCCATGTTCGTTAGTTAAGTACCCTCTACCAAATATCCAAATTTATTCTGTAAATTTCGTAGTGGGTCTTTTATGTTGAAAAGTGAAAACATTAGCAATTTATGGATCAAGTAGTACAAAATAAAATTTTTTATTAAGTTTAACATTTTTTTAACCATTTAAAGGCTTTATATTCTTTTCTTAAAGTCATAATGTAAAAAAAAGTTTCATTGCTTGTTTTTGTCCCCCGGCTACTAAGGGTTAAAGGTTTTTTGAATAAAAGTAAAGATAATAATAATCTAATACAATTTAAGTGATATTTTCCCGAAAATTATGAAAGGTGTCATACAGTAAATTTCCGAGTAGATATATTTTGTTACATAAACTAATTATTTTTATCAAGGGGAGATTTTTTAGAGGCTTTACAATATTGTAGTCATAATTTAAATTATTAAAAACAAATTAAAAAAGACCCATGAAACTGGGTCTTTTTTGTCCCAGCACCACTTAAGGTGTAATATTTTTTAGATTAAAGTAAATATAAGACAATAAGTCTAATCAAATTAAAGTGATATTTTTCCGAAAATTATGCGTACTTTGATAAGAACATTCAAATTTGTGTTAAACTTTTGACAAAATAAGCTAAAGGGTCCGCCATCTAACGTTTTTTTTTCAACTAGTGCTTATTTCGTGAATGGTAACACTTAGCTCATGTCTGATTTGGCAGATAATTAGTTTTATCCTTCCGCTGAACGAATATGGTTGTGTATACGCATGTACAACGCTGGAAAATATTACTTTGAAAATCATGGTAATGTTGCAGAATGTGTGAGCAAGGAGTGGCCGTTACAGTCAATGGCGATCGTTATCGGGCCATGTTGAACGAGTTTTTGTTCACAAAAATTGAAGAGGAGGATATTGGCAACATTTGGTTTCAACAGGACGGCGCTACGTGCCACACAGCCGAAGCTACACTCGATGTTTTGCGCCCTGTTTTTGAATATCGCATTATCAGCCGCAGAGCTGATGTCGTTTGGCCACCTCGGATCTGCGATTTGACACCGTTGGACTATTATTTGTGGGGTGCCGTCAAAGATAAGTGTTACGCCAAGAAGCCAGAGACAATTGACGCTTTTAAAGGACAATATTCGTGAAGCCATTGGTGAAATACAGCTGCACACAATCGATAATGTGCTTAAAAATTGGACCGATCGTGTAGGCTACTGCATGGCCAGCCGAGACAGCCATTTGAATGAAATTATTTTCCATTATTAACCGGAAGGATTATACTTTCAAATAAAAAAAGAAATTTGAGAAAATATTCAGTAGTTTTTTTTTATAGCATTTTCAAAAAAAAAAGTTATATGGCGGACCCTTTATTTTTATAAAATGTCCTGGAAAGTAGTCGCGCCAAACACAAACTCGACTTATAATTTTGCCAAATTATTTTTTTTCTTTAATATTATGTTTCATATTATGTTTTAAAAATAGCAATGGATATCTCCAAATTAGGCAATCTAAGAAATCTTTAAAATTAATTTTAAAAAAAGTTTTGTTTTTGCAATAATTGCAAAAATATATTTTTATCAAGTGGAGATTTTTTAGAGGCTTTACAATATTGTAGTCATAATTTAAATTTAGTTTCATTTGTCTTTTTTGTCCCCAGACCACTTAAGGTTAAATATTTTTTAGATAAAAGTAAATGTAAGACAATAAGTCCAATCAAATTAAAGTGATATTTTTCCGAAAATTATGCGTACTTTGATAAGAACATTCAAATTTGTGTTAAATTTTTGTTTTCACAAAATAAGCTATTTTTATAAAATGTCCTGGAAAGGAGGCGCTTCAAACACAAACTCGACTTATAATTTTTCGAAATTATTTTTTTTTCTTTAATATTATGTTTCATATTATGTTTTAAAAATATCAAGCGATATCTCCAAATTAGGCATTTTAAGAAATCTTTAAAATTAATTTAAAAAAAAATTTTGTTTTTGCAATAATTGCAAAAACATATTTTTATCAAGGAGATATTTTTTTAGAGGCTTTACAATATTGTAGTCATAATTTAAATTATGTTTCATTTGTTTTTTTTGTCCCCGGACCACTTAAGATTAAATATTTTTTAGATAAAAGTAAATGTAAGACAATAAGTCCAATCAAATTAAAGTGATATTTTACCGAAAATTATGCGTCCTTTGATAAGATCATTCAAATTTTTGTTAAATTTTTGACAAAATAAGCTATTTTTATAAAATGTCCTGGACAGGAGTCGCTCCACACAAACAGGAGTCGCTCCACACAAACTCGAATTATAATTTTTTTTATGTTTTAAAAATATCAATCGATATCTCCAAATTAGGCATTCTAAGAAATCTTTAAAATTAATTTTAAAAAAAATATTGTTTTTGCAATAATTGCAAAAACATATTTTTATCAAGGAGATATTTTTTTAGAGGCTTTACAATATTGTAGTCATAATTAAAATTAAGTTTCATTTGTCTTTTTTTGTCCACAGGCCACTTGGGGTTAAATATTTTTTAGATAAAAGTAAACATAAAACAATTAGTCTAATGAAATTACAGTGATATTTTTCCGAAAATTATGCGAACTTTGATAAAAACATTCAATTTTTGTTAAATTTTTTATGAAAAGTCCTGGAAAGGAATCACTCCAAACACAAGCTCGAATTATAAGTTTTCCATTTTATATGGATTTTCTTTAATGTTATGTTTAATATTATCTTCTAAAAATGGCAATTGATATCTCCAAATTAGACATTTTTGGAAATCTTTAAAATTAATTAGAAAAAAAACATGTTTTTGCATTATTATCATTATTATTTGGATTCCAAGCTAAAGTGAGTTGATGATATCCGATGAAGTCAGAATGCCATATCTGAATAATTTTTGAGTATATTAAATGAAATAAAAAAATATTTTTACGAAATTTAAATTGTTGAGAATGTTCATTTGTTTGGTTCTTTTTATTATTTATTTATTTTTATTATTGTTTATTGTTTATTTTATATTTTTATTTTATTTACATACATAAATATTTTTTAATAATCATTTTTTCTTATTGTTGTTTTTTTAAAAATGATGTTACTATACAAAAGTCCATTACTTTAATTATAAGATTGTTAATCTTGTTGTTTTGGAAATCAATAGATAAACTAAATTAGTGTTTAATAATACACCTTTTTTGTCCAAAATTAGCCGTTTTCGGACAACTTGCACGGGTTAACGTTTTACAAAAAAAAAAAAAAAACGATTTCTCCATTTCGAAAAATTTATAATAAATCTTGGGATGTAATGAACGAAAATTGACAAATCGCTATTTTAAGGGGCATCCTAATGTACATAAATGTAAATTTAAATGTAATGTTACAAAACTATATTATATTCTTTGAATATTTATTAAAAATATTAAAATGGTTCTAAAAACTGAAACCAAAACAATAGATAACTACAAAATTTGTTTCCTTTTAGATTGAATTTGTTTCATATCTTTATAGATATAAAGGTTTTTACAAGGGGTGTATTAAATGTTGTGGGTGTTGTTTAGACGTATCGAAAATAGAGATGGTAAAATTTTATTTTAAAATATACAAAAATAGATAATAGTGCGATACAACATTTGTACCTATGTTTAGTGTATTATATTCAAGTGTTCTAACAGAGAGAAAATCCAATAAAACATCTTCGTCAAATTGATATAAAATAAAACAATATTTTACAATCTCTATTATTGCAATACATTCAGGAAACTTCTGCTTTAAAAATATGTAGTTGTACAGTTTCTTTATTTTCAATGTAAATGTCAGTCATTTGTAGAACAAATTTTTTTTTTTTTACTAACATTGTAGTTCATTTAAAAAAACAAACCACATCAAATGACTGTTTTATGATTTTACATTAATTTTTTACAGTAGTTTTTTGTCATTTAAAAAAATTAAAAAAAACAAATGTTTGTTTATTTTTTACTAACATGTGTGGTTAATTTTTACTGAACTTTTTGAACATTAAAAAACAAATGACAATGTTAGTTGAATTTTCTGAAATGGAAGTCGTCCTTTCTTTAAGTGAAATTTCTTTTGTTTTAAACTACATTTACAGTGGTATTTACGTGCACAGTATTCTAAGTGTACCACATAGAACACTTAGTGCACCTGGTAAATAACGTTATAATCTCAAAACTAACAAAAGAATTCTATAAATTTCTATTCAAATTTTTGTTTCATTTGAATAGGATGCTTTTTAGTTTTTAGACCTTTATTCACCATATTCGAGTTCTGGTCAGAAAGTGGTTTAAAATAAAAAGAAGCGATTTTCTTATTAAACTTATTTTGTGTTTTTTTAATAAATAGTAAACTTTTAATGTATTGAACTAAAGGTTACTCATTAACAAAAAAATTTTCTGATTTTATTTACATTGTACTGTTTATTTTTCTATTAGATGTACTGATTTTTACTATTTTAAATATGGCAACCCTAACATAGAGCAATGATTGCAACCTGTCACAAAATGGTGACAGTTTCAAATCATTATATTAAAAAAAAATTTTAACACAAATTTTTTTTTTTATTAAATTTAGTTTTTTTGAAAATTTAATTTTAGACTTATTATTTTTGCCCATACTAGTAAGCATATAGATACCCACATATTTTTTTATTTTCCGTAAGGTGTTTAGTAATGATATGCCATACGTACATAAACATATATAAATATATACATACATATATACATATATACATACATATATAAAAATTAACTCAAAATCCGTGAAAATAAAATATTTTCTTTTATTTTTGCTATCAAAAATAAAATAAAAAATTTTAAAGAACTCCAAAATACGTAAAAAATATACGATTTTATTTTAATTTTACTATAAAAAATTAACTCGTAAATTGTTGAAAACAATAGTTATTCTTTTGTTTTTACTATCATTAACTTTTTGATCCAAATCAAAATTTTTTTTAAACAGAAAATTTTGAATGAAAATAATAACTGCTACAGAAAAAGAGTATTTATTTGTAATTTGTTTTTTTGATAAATTGTAAAATAAGTTTAAAAAAATATTTTTTGTAGTTTAAATGGATATGCCGGAAAAAAATAGTTTACTGATCACTTTTTACTGTTACTGTTAAGTTGCTGTTAAAATATTGTAAGTGTATTAAACTAATTGAATAAACGGGTTAAAGGGGTAAGGGTATATTATTACTTTACCGTATGTATAAATTTGTTCCAGTAAAAGATGTATAATCATTTCCATACAACGTTATAAACTTTATTGGAACTTATACATAAATTAAGGCATTTTTTTGGGTTAGGATTTTAATGTAAGGTTAGGGTTTTAGAAACAGATTTTTAAAACTAAATTCTAAAGTGGTATAATTTGAACAAATTTGGTTATATTTTATATTAACTTTCTAACTTTAGGTTTAGTTTTAACCTTTCTTTTTTTATACAAATTTAATTTCTTTTTACACTTTTGTTGTATTTTAGACGGGAGGCTTAAGTTCAACTGTATTGTTGTTGTTGGTTTAAGAACTTTTGCGCACAAGTTGAACACGGTGTTGTTTAGTTACTAGTTACCGAACAATTGAAGATCAAACCAAAAGCCGACGGCTAATGTTGATCTTTAACATTGGCTGCAGTGATGTTAAATTATGCACTAGAGGGTGTTAGTGCATGTACAGAAGACCCTTTGTTAACACCAATGTTCACTAAAGTGAACACTAATGTAAAGACTAAGCTGGTGCTATTACTGGCAGTCCAACTGGGAGTTATTGAAGCGCTCCCATGCGAATTAGGCATTAAGTTTTTATTTTGTTCAACTTTTTATCAAAAATATTAATCGATTAAAAAAATAAAATTTATCATGGATTATTTGTCGTTTCTACTTTTCCCGTTTTTGCTAAATTTCAATAATATTGTTGGGCCCATATGAATTGCACGCACTGTATTACGGAATTTGAAATGATAACGGGTTCAACATTATTTACTCTTGCCATCCTTGCGTTTTTCTTGCATTATCTTATAAATCTTTATTTAAAATTTCCAAAGAAAATTAGCAAATTTTCTGCAAGACAATAGTATTGTTTAAAGAAAATTTTCAAACACTTAACCAAAATAAAAAACATTTTAATTTATAAATTTTCTACACATTGTATTTGAATATATGCATATAATCTATTTATTAGGGTGTAATGAAATGTATGGGGAACTTTTTGTTTTCGAATTCCAACAGAATTCTTGTGCCATTCGGTTTAGAACTTACATGGTGAAAATTTGAGCCAAATCGGATAACGTTAAGCCGTGCACTTTTGAGGTTAAAGTTTAAATTTTGGGAAATTCAGTATATTCCGCTATAATTAACTTAAAACGATATTTTTTTTTGCGTGCGTTGATTTAAGTTGACAAAATTATTGTTGCAAGTATCTTAAATGATTTTTGAAATAGTTTCATTACAATTAACCCTTATGTGCTAGCGGGTCCTAATGATCCATTGCATCAAATGCATTTTACACCCAAAATTTTCGGAATAAAAACATAAAATAATTATAGTGAACTTGACGCAGTTCAAATTTAAATTTATAAAGATTAACCCTTTAATGCACAGTGGAGTATATCACAAAATTTTTGGAAATTAATCAGTCATTTCTTACTTTGTAGTCCGATTGCAATGAAAGTTGGAGCCAGCATAATTAACGTAATTTCGAGATTATGTTTTGATTTTGGAGCTTCCAGGCTCCCCGGGGTGGAAATATGACCACCCAAAATGGGAAACTTTTTGCATATAAAATTTTGTTTACCGATTTTTAAAAATAAACGGACCATATTTGGAATTTCACATTTTCAAATGGGAATATTTCGGGAACTTTTAGATATAACCCACATATTAGCAGATTACAAATATGTTAATTTTTTGAAAATCGGACTAGAAACAAAAGAATGGCGAGCACTCAAAGTTTTATATGCAAGATTTTTCTTACCGTGGGTGGTCAAATTGCCGCCGCCAGGAGGTCTGGAAGGTATAAAATGTAAATTTAAGCTCGATATTACGGCTCTTATGTTCCAAATTTCATTGCAATCGGAGTACTAACTAAGAAATGGCCAAATTATTTCCAAAAATTTTGTGATATATCCCACAGTGTTATGTTACGAAATGCAAAGTGACCAATTTAAATATTTGTTTCGATTAAAAGCAGACATGGCTCAAAACCATTACCACAACTTTAATAATGACGTAAGCAAGATTATTCGAGTTCAGGATCATTATTTTTTTGATAATAAAAATATTAATAAAAAACAGTGTACTGTTAAATATTATAAAATACTATTAACTAACAAATAAAAATTGGAGTGCGCCCCGGTAGGCTAGTTGGTAGCGTGCTGGCTTATCAGTGCGGGGGTCGTGGGTTCGATTCACACCAGAAGCATCGAACTAATTCAATACAAAAATACAACATTTCTTTAGTATCACTAGCGTTTGCACCAAAAATGTTATGTTGGTGCTACACAAAAGGGTTAAATAAAAATATTGGAAAACATTAAGCTTACTTAAAACAAAAAGTATGTGGACCAACAGATCCTGGGAGCCAGAGCGGGGTTCTCAGATATGGTTCACAGATGGCTCAAAGCATGCGAATGGTGACACTGGTGCGGGTGTCTATGGACCAGGTTTCCAACGGGCCTTACCTATGGGTAGATACCCCTCCATTTTTCAGGCAGAGATTTTTGCTATCTGTGTCTGCGCGGAGGAGTGTCTACGAAGGGGCACTATTAGATCTCGTATCTACATTCTTTCCGACAGTCAGGCGGCATTAAGGGCTTTAATGTCCTATGAGGTGTCATCTGGTCTGGTCATGGAATGCATTCTGGCTCTTAACCGACTTGGCAGGCGCAACTCGCTTACCTTAGGGTGGGTTCCTGGTCACGAGGGGCATGAGGGCAACGAGAGGGCAGATTGTCTTGCTAATTGCGGGGCCCGAAGGCCCTTTATTGGCCCTGAACCATTCTGTGGTATACCTTTGGGGTATGTTAGGGAGAAGCTCGGGTCGTGGAGGGAGTCAGAATTCTCTCTCTATTGGGAAAACTCTCTTGGCCAATGACAGGCTAAGAGATTGATTTCTTTTTCCAGTGCAGGATCGAGGAGACTCTTGTCCCTCGGGAGGGGTGACTTGAGAACCCTGGTGTCTTACCTGACTGGACACTGCAATCTCAGATACCACCTGCTCAAAAGGGCTCTTTCGGACACGGATAAGTGTAGGTTTTGCGAACTGGTAGCTGAGACATCAGAGCATGTTCTTTGCGAATGTCCGAGGCTATGTGAAAGGCGTGCCAAGTTTCTTGGCAATCGCTTTGTCTCCCCTTCGGACATTATGAAGATTTTGCCTAATAGGATTATTGGCTTTATAGGTAGCTTGAATCTTTAGGATAACTTTAGGCAGCACAAAAGACCTAAGTTGGTCGCGGTGCATAGTGCCATATAATCTAATCTAAAAACAAAAAGTTTGTAAAGATTCGGTCAACATTTGCATCGTTTTTAGTCAATTAAGTTCAATATACTGAATTTGAACTTTCACCTTAGAGATATCCATTGGGTTAAAATTTTCACGATGTAAGTTTTATACGAAGTGTCACAATAATCTGCTAGGATTTGTACAAAAATCCAAAGTTTATTTTTGATTGCTACCCTACTATTTATGTATTGTTATTAAAATATGAAATTTATAAAATAGAAATTCTTTTTTGTTAAAAAGAAAATATTTATTTCATATATTAAGGTCGCACTGAAAAGATAATTAAAAAATATTTTCCATATTGAAGCAATAAATTGTTTATATGTTGAAATCTTAATAAAATACTAACTTAATTGTTTTATCTTAAGTTCTATTTCAAATAAACAAGTTAAACATTTTTAACTTTGTTACATTTATGTAACAAAAAACTTAAAACAAATACTTTAATAAACTACTTCACATGTGTATAAGATTTTTATTTTATACAAACATACATTGCTGTTCATTTTGCTGTTCAACAACTCCGAAGCTTATTTGTATGTGTGTGTTTGTAGTTTCTTTTAAATTTTAAGATCCTTTCATTTTTATGGATTTCTTAAGAAACAGTTCATCATTGTAATACAGTTTTGACAGTTGCATGCTATAAACTTGACAAATTATATCGAATTTTATACGAAAACTTTTTCTTCATCGTTAAGTCTTTGAGTTTTTTTTTGTGGTTTATTGAGAAAAGTCTTGAGATTTAGTTTTATTTATTTTTTGATAATAAATATTTTCTTAGAAAGTTTGACAAAAATTAAAGAGTTTAAATTTAAAGTTAAATTGTAAAATAAGAGAGCATTTAATATTGTGAATCCAGGATATAAAGAAGTTTAATTGATTGGTTTGAGGGGTTTACATTCACGTCAGTACTATAAGATATGTAGTTTAAAAATAAAGTTTTAATTAACAAACAATCAACAAACTTTAATTTTATAAAATGTTACGACTTTAAGTTAAGGAATACAACACAGTTTAATATACATACTGTGTTTTTGAAATGACACAATAAAGCCAAGACAAACTCTTTTAAAATAGTGATAGCGGAAATTTAACTCAATGGCACTTGACAGATTTGATAGATTCTTGCAAAAACACAAAAAAAAAAACGAAAGGAAAAAGTCCACAATAGGGAACATTCCGTTGTTTTATGAAAATTTTATAAACTTTGATTTTGACGCTTTCTCGCTTCTAAACCGTGTGCCACGAACAACTTCTTCACAAGTTTAAGTATAAAACCTTGATTCGAGGTACGAGTATCTTATTTGTGGTTAATTACACATTTTTTTTTTCATTTTATTATGCTTTACCTGTGTAAAAAAGATTAGATTTGATATGTTCAAATCAGAACTTAGTAGTTATGATTGAATCTGATTATATATGATTGCATTTAATTAGATCTGGTGCCATATCAGATTATATATGAAAAGATATGGCACTTGTGATACAATTTATGCCCATTTCTTATTAGATCTAGTACCAGATCTCTTCATATATGCAGGGATCTGGCATATTAAATAATTTTCGTGTCCAGATATGAGTAGATCTGGTCATATTGGACCATATCGTGTCCCAGATCTGTTCATTAGTGTCACCGAACACTTTAACACTTATCACTTCTAAGTACTCTATATGTGAAAGGCCTCACATTTGCTGCCCAAAAAACTGCAAAAAAGGGTAAAATCGAAAAAATTGGCTACAGTTATATTAGTTTTTTGTTTTTATATACATCGAGATTATTTTTATGTTATTTTCAATTTATAACGAGCTTTCAACCTCCGTATATTTACAAAAATAAAGCAAATCAAACATATTAGCTAGGTTGATACTAGTATTTCGATCTGGCTAAAGATCTCATCAGAACCCGAAGTTGGGTTTTAACACATTAACATCTTATAACCTGCCATCAATATGTAGGTGGCACTTCATCAGTACACATACACAGAAAAAACTTAAAACGATTTTCAATTAAAAAATGTATTGAAGCAATTAATATCTTAATTGATTTTGCACCTATCGCGTCAATGATAATATTAATTAAAACTTTTATTGAAAATTAAAAAAGAAAAAAATCTCTAAATAACTATCTACAAAAAAAATTATGATACTCAAAAAAAAAAAAACAAAACCAGTGTGGATATGAGCTTTTAGTAATGATGCATCTGTTTGTGTATTTGTGTTTGTGCTTGTTTTGTTTGTAAACTACAAATGTATTTGGTATTTTATACTGAAACTTTTATATTTAACACACAGTATACGAAAAAATAATTTGGTAATTATGTCTAAAATAAAATATGAATTTATATATCTGAAAATCAATTAAAATATTAATTGATTCAATTAAATATTTGTTTATTCGATATTTTAGGTTGAGAATTTTTTCTGTGTTGTAAATTCCTTCAAGTGTAGTAAGTTCATATTATACGACATGGAATCCTAAGTTTCAAATAATATACCCTTTAGAATAAAAACCGCAAATTGTTTTAACCGGGAGTCGTAATAATATAAAATCAGCCATAAGGGATAGTAGTTACAAAATGTGTCTAAATATTGATTCTTCTTGCATTCTAGTGCTATTGCAGGCTCTGGTATAATATAAAACACATTTCGATTTCCAAAGACCACTATGCTATGAAGGGCTAATACTGCGAGTTGTTTTTTGTCATTAAATAAAACACATTTTTCATTTGCGCACATACATTTTCAAATATTTTCTGGCAAACTATTTAAAAATTTTAAATAACTTATGAAAGTTTTTGTGGGGTTTGTGAAAAACGAATATTGATACAAGTTTGTTTTGTTGTTTACCGTTGCTACACTGGGATTGCTAAATATTTTTCATTTTGTTGCTTTTGTTTGTTTGGGAGCTTCCATATTTTTGTTTGACATTTCCCACATATTTATTTTAATCGGTTTTTTATATACTTACTATGTATTTCATTTAACAACAGTATAAGCGATCTAATCAAAATCTTTTTTCTAACCGACCTGGAAGATGAAATATTTAAAATAAAAGATAGGTGTATGTTTTTATGCTTTTCTATATTTATCTTTAAATTTCGGTCTTCTCTTATTTTCTTGTTGTCATGTTTTGTTTTATTTTTTGTATTTAAACACACAATGAATATAAATATGCTGTTAGCCAGCCAACACACATGCCCAACGTACGCTCAGACTTTTTAGACTGTATATTCAACAATAGAGCAGATATTTTTTAAACGCCACCTAACACGTCACAACGTGTCTAAAATGATTTAACTTTTGATTTATTTTTCTAAGTACAATTTTTTACTAAAATTTTACTAAAATAAGAAAGATTATTTGAAAATTGCTTACTACTAACAGATTTTTTTCTAAAGCATAACTTAAAAAAAATAATTTAAACAAGTTTCTCTTAGTCAACAGAATTATTCATAGTGTTTTTTTTCAATATCAAAGACCATAAAAGTTTGGCTTTAGTTTCAATTAAAAATATTCCTTATGTCCTTTAGAGCATATGTATCTTTACAAATTTATATTATGTATAAAAGATAAAGTGTATCTTAATATTTCAATATCATAAAATACTGCAGTATTTTATGAAATTCTAAATTCTTTTAGTTTATTTTCTGCTGATTTGTTAATATTTTTTTTTGTTTTTTGTTTTAAACCTTTCACAGTTTATATAGTACTACCTTATAGTGTATATTTCCGGCTTTGTCTGTTGGGTTAAAATATGCTCTATTTCCTGTTTTATTTATGCTTGAACACTTTTATTTTTTTAAAATCGAGCATATATAGACAGTACAGATTAAATGATGATAAAGAATCTGTTAGATACACACTTTTGTATATTTTTCATGCTACACATGGGCATTTCCATGGTTACATACGTTACAGTCGTACGGTTCAATAAGAAAAACAAGACAAAACATATTTTTTTTTTTTTGTACTTCTATATATTTTTGTGTAGAACGTAATAATCAAGAAAAATAAAAGTAATTCATATTAAAATAAATGCAATTTAAGCGGGGACATGATGTGACAGAAATATATGTTGGTTTTTTGTATTTTACAAAAACGCAAAACTCTGCAAATTGCGCAGTATTTTTTATATAATTTGGAATATTTTAGGTTTGTTTTACAATTTGTTGAATTGAGGAGGCGAATAATAAAACCATGAAGTAAATTGTTCGGGAGACAAATATTTTTTTAGCGTGGTATATAAAGGGTGGTTAAATTGTAAGGGCCGATGTTGAATGTGAGCCACACCTAAACGCCAAGTTTTTTTCCGAATTTTATTTGACATTTCTCTATTTCAGACTTACTCAATTTGAACCATGGAGAGATACACAATCCAACAACGTGTTAAAGTTATCCAGACTTATTATGAAAATGGGCGTTCAAATCAAAATGCATATCGTGCACTTCGTGATTTTTTTGGTCAATTTGATCGTCCAAATGTGCGTACAATCGCAAAAATCGTGGAAAAATTCGAGCAAAACCGGGTCTGTAGAAGATGTGAGAACACCAGTGCATGCTCGTACAGCTCGTACTGCAGAAAATATTGATGCTGTTCGCGATAGTGTGGCTGAAGAGCCGTCCACCTCAACTCGTCGTCATGCCCAACAATTGCACCTCTCACGCTCGTCGTTGATGAACATTATGCATAAAGACTTGCATTTACACGCTTACAAGGTGCAATTGGCTCAAGAACTAAAGCCTCTTGACCATTCCAAACGTCGTGAATGGGCAGAATGGTGGCAAGAAATGGCAACAGTGGATGATAAATTTTCGAAGAAAATCATCTTCAGTGATGAGGCACATTTTCACCTCAGTGGATTCGTCAATAAACAGAATTGCCGCATTTGGGCGAATGAGAATCCAAGAGTGATTGTCGAAAAACCGATGCACCCAAAAAGAGTGACTGTTTGGTGCGGTTTATGGGCTGACGGCATCATCGGGCCGTATTTTTTCCAAAATGAGGCCGGTCAGGCAGTTACTGTGAATGGTGTTCGCTATCGTGAGATGATAACGAACTTTTTATGGCCCGAATTGGAAGATATGGATGTGGACGATATGTGGTTTCAGCTGGACGGTGCCACTTGCCACACAGCTAACGAAACAATGGCTCTTTTGCGCAACAAATTCAATGGCAGTGTTATCTCACGTAATGGCGATGTCAATTGGCCGCCAAGATCATGTGATTTGACACCGTTGGACTTTTTTCTTTGGGGTTATTTGAAAGAAAAGGTGTACGTCGATAAGCCAGCAACAATTCAAGAGCTAAAGGATGAGATAATTCGGCACATTAACGGCATAGAACCTCCATTATGCCTCAGCGTCATCGAAAATTTGGACCATCGGATGGAGGTGTGCCGCCGTGGTCGCGGCGCCCATTTGGCCGATATTTTGTTCCATACATAATTGAGTAATACCAATATATCATAATGAAATAAAATTACAATAATTTCCTAAATAGTTTGTGTTTTATTCAAAATCAACATCGGCCCTTGAAATTTAACCACCCTTCATCTAGAATACATTTTGTATAATAAAACTAATATCAAATTGCAGAAATTTAAAATTAGCAAACTATTTAAAAAGGGTATACAGGCCAATTTATTTTGGAAAATTATGAATTGGTACTTTATTTATTATCCGATTTTGACGAACATCGGACCTATTACCAGAACAACGTAGCGTGATGTGACATAAATTTAATATTAGACAAATGTTAGCAATTATTTAAAAAAAATGTGTATGAAGGGGACGCACCCTAATGTGACCTGACACCTGTCATTGGGACTGTATAAGTGTGGCATTTGACATTTTTGGCCATAGATAATTTTCTTGTGGCAACTCATTTAAAAAGGTTATATTACAATTTTCAAAATGTACCCTAAAGTGGACCTGAATTAAAAAAACTATCTAAAAGCAGATAAAATAGAAAATGAAGTAAAATATACAAAAAATTGTATTTAACCGTTGTACACAGCAGTGTAAACTTTTTTGAAAAAATGTGATAGTGTAGTAAGACTTAATATTTTTGCTGTAATATAAACATTTGGATCTTGATATTTAAAAAAAACCCATCATATGCATAAACTGTTCATCAGCGCAATATAGTCGCGATATTTGTTTACAAAGTCCTATTTTTTTAATCTGCCTTTGTCTCCGAAAATATGGGCGTTTGGTGTATCACCTAAACCAACAAAGCTAGAATCAAGTAGCTTCATTTAAATATCATGAAAAAATTCGATTTTCGGAATCATTTTTTGTTTGTTTGCATACATGCAACAATTTTTTTTAAAATTTGAAGATCCGTAACAAGAATCTGAAGTTAAAATAGAAATATATTCACAAACTAGAAGTCGGTAGTGAAATAAATGGTTAAATTGAAATTTATTTTAATTTTGTTTATTAAAACGTTTTATGTATTTAAAGCTGCTTGAGGGTTTACCATGTATAAACAATATTTTTTGTTGTGAAACATGTTGAAAAATTCTCCAATATAGACAGTTAAAGTGAGGCGTAAACCATTTAAAAGGAAAAATTCACCGCACATCAAACCTCTTGACAAGTATACTCATGTATCAGGGTTGGAAAGCTTGTTGCCTGTGCAATTGAATTAATTTAAATGATATCCTCTGTAATTCTCGAAAATAAATTCAAACATAAAATTTATAATATTTTTTAATTATATAAATTTTTTTAAATTAAAAAATATTATAAATTTTATGTGCTGAAATTATTTTTTAGAATTATACTCATAGAAATAAACCTTTAAATATTGCAAAAAAAAACTACTTCAAATTAGTTAAAAATGACGTTGCAGCAGAAACTGCTAAAATTAAAGATTTTGTTGTTGTTAATTATTAATAAAATATGAACCGCAAAAATAACACTGTCGACTTTACAATATTTTATTTATATTCGATTTAACTTTTAGTTATTTAAAAATAGCAGTCTACTTTGCTAAAATTAGCAAAAACTTTTAGTTAATATTTGTAGACTAAAAATTGTAAAACCAATTTTTAACTTAAATTTATTAGAAAAATACTTTTTGCTAAAATCAAGATTTTCGCTTAAAAATTGTATACTTAATAAATTGGATAATTAAAAATCTCTGTTATTGCTGAACCAATAAATCTAGAGGGCTGAAATTTGCAAATGTAGTCAAACCTTTTAACATGATTTTTTTTTTTTTTTGACTAACCTATTTAAAACAGTCAATTATATTAAAGAATACATTTTTAAAATTTTTGGTCATGAAATAATACGACACATAATTTTATGGAATAGCAGAGATTATTATCTTTTATCTGATATTCATATTGTCAACATTTTATGAGTACACATATTTAAATAATTTGTTTAGAAATTTAACTTTAAATAACCTTTTGAAAGGACATTTGATGTGATAACGAAAATCGCAGTTTAACTGCATATTGTCTCCTGTTTAACATGCATATCGATTTTAATATTCATGTCAAAAATATTGAAATTTGTCGTAGAGTTCTATACGAATATACAAAATTGTATTTTAAATATCAATAATGCTTTCGAAAAAAATCCGTTTATTTATGAACACCTCTAATTGCCGACTTGAAATTTTTATGTTGTAAATGGCACTTTGAGTTAATTGCAAAATAAATTTCAATAAAAGCAATTATCAGTTTTTTTTTTAAATATTCGCGGATTCATGATATTTTTTCAATTTCCTTATTCTTTCCGCAAAAAAAAAATATTTTTGTGCAATACTTTTTAAAGAAGAGGATTTTATTTTTAAAATGATACCAAATTTTTAATTTTCTGTTCTCGCGTTTAAAAGTTATGATAATTCAAACAATATATAATTTTGACGCATTTGTTAAAAATCCCCCACTTTGAGCAGTGACTAAACGCGAACTATAACGTGTTTTAGAAAATGAAATAAACATGTAAACACAATACTAACTAGGAGAGTGTTTATACCAAGCTTTACTCAAATCAGAAGAGGTAATGTTTTATTTGTGACTCAGTGCATTTTGAGTTTTTTTGTTTTGGGCCAAATTGACAATTTAAAAGTTCCAAAATACCATTGATAGGGCCACAGGAATGATAAAGTTAGTACTTTAGTACTTTTTTTGGTACTATTTGATGCGGAAAAGCAACATGGTACTCCTTTGTGGGCGTTTTGGTGTAATGGTTAGCGCGTTGGACTGTTACACAGATGGTCCCGGGTTCGAATCCCGGTGACGACAACATCAATTTAGAAAAATAATATGTATGAATTTTCTATCACTTATATGTATCGCTGCGCCCACCTTCGGTGTTCCCACAACACTTAACGCCACCGAAGTAAAATAACGAATCAGGGCTATGAAACAAAAAGCTTCAATAAATTCGCCAACTCTACATCAGGTGGAGAGCAACAACTGTTGTAAGACTTATCATTTTGTGCAATTACGGTGTTGGCATGTTTAAAGCCCTTCATCTTTCACCACCTTTCATCTCTTCACTATCCCCTTTCCAAAGAAAGCAACACATTAATTAATAGGAAGAATTTCCTGAGTGTTGCTTCTCTTAAAAAAAAAAAAAAAAAAATAAAGATTGAGTTTGAATTTTAACGTCTTTTTCACACAATTGCAATTAATACTATAATTAATATGCAATTTTATTTAATTTTAATTGTGAAAGACGTGGTAGAAAAACATGAGTGTATTTTCTAAAAATCATAACTACATTGTAAATTTTTCAATTTTCCTGAATCAGACTGCTCAATTTCTGGTATTGAACCTTCGTCAGTGACCCTGTTTTTTGAATAATGTTATATTTGTTATGTTTTTATTTGTTCGATTGCGCCTATATGAAATTTTCTGTGCAATCACTGACCGTGCAATCTAATGCCACATGCACTCACAGAGCGCTTTAGCGCACTGATCTATCGTCAGGTCGAGTTTTGTTGTGATTAAAACTAGTTTTATTCAATACACGGTGTTTTTGTTCTTGCATACATAATCTCAGAAGTACAAATCCAACAACACAACAGTTATATTTTTAGAAACTTCAAGATTCAACATTTAATTCAATTACCCATTTATAAATTATCATTTATCATATGTATTTATTTGGATCCAATCGTTGTAAATGTAATTGATTAAAGATGATTTTATTTGAGTTCGAGTAAAAAAAAAAAGTGTTCGAAAAGTGCAAAATAAATATCTTAAAAAAGTAGAATTAAAAAAAGGCTATTGCCAACATCTTAAAATTTGCATTGTGATTCTAAAATGGAATGAGTAATGAAATAGATTTCCTTGCAAAAAAAAGGTAAATTTAAGAAATAGTCTGATAATTTTTATAAATTCTGTAACTAAAATCAACTAAATTTTGTTTTTATATACAAATAAATTTTAAAAACGTTAATTTATAATAAAAACTTGTAATTAGTACTATGAGGGTCGAAAAGTACTATTTTTTATGCTGGTTGGTACTATTTGAAAATCCCGTTTATCATCCCTGTAGGGCCATATTTTTTAAAAAATTCGATTATTAGATTTTTACTAAAATAAAAATAATATTAATTTGTTAATTAGAGTTCGTCATTTTAATGCTTTTTTAAAAATGCAAGACAAACCCCTCTGACAATAAAGTTTAACATATTTTATGAATTCTCATAAATTATTTCCGCACTTGCGATAACATAACATTTTCAAAAAGCCTCCAAAAACACATTTTTTTAATAAAAAATGAATTGCGGCACTTCTTTTAAAAATTTGGACAAATATAAAAAGATTTAAAAATGTAATCGTCCTGCATTAAAAAATTTTAAAACCTGACCTCCTGGTACGAAAATATATGATTTTGAATGCGATTTTTATAAAAAATTAAACAACTCCCCGTTTTTCATTCTGTAAGGAACTAGCATATGCTCTCATCGAATAAAAAAAATCAGGCAAATTTCATAAAAGTCTGAACTAAACGGTTTAAAGTAGTTAGTTCAATTTTGAGCTGAAAGGGCCAAAATAGATAAGAAAGTACCACAGGGCCATCAAGCAGTCAAAAGTGCCACAAATGGCCCTATTGTGCCACGTTTTGCATCACTGTTGTGACTTAAGAAAGTCTGTTTTTAATTTTTTATCTATACAGTCTCTCTTTTTCCTTCCTCTTGTTAGCTAAGGATGCCATATACGTCAAAATATAAATATAATTTTAAATATCAATATTTTACTACTCAAAAGTTTTGACGTGATGTGAAAAAGTTTAAAATTTTAATAAAAAATTAACTCTGCTAGATGTATTCCACATATTTTTTATATTAAACTATTCACAACAAACTTGATTTAAATTAATTGTTTTAAACACCAGCTACCAGCAACGCAGAAATAATGAAGGTACACACTAAAATTTTTTTATTTAAATAGAACATTTTTGGTCTTCAAAGTTTAGTAACGTCATGATGCTTGTTAGGAAAAGACCCTAACCACGTGCTTGATTACTAAGAAGACAAGAATGGAGAAAAATTTATTATTAATAGGTTTTTTGTTAAAGTTCTGCCTATTATGGAGGCTCTGGCTTTTCTAAAACTTCGGGTTCTGATGAGATCTTTAGCCAGATCGAAATACTAGTATCAACCTAGCTAATATGTTTGATTTGCTTTATTATTGTAAATATACGGAGGTTGAAAGCTCGTTATAAATTGAAAATAACATAAAAATAATCTCGATGTATATAAAAACAATAAACTAATATAACTATAAAAGAAAGTAAATATTGTTTAGCGGTTACGAACATGACATTAGAATGTCAACGAGAGTAAATCAAAAATGATCCTTATTTGCTTTGTTTGCATTTTTTGGAGTTATTTATAGATAGGAAAATACTTGCACCCTCGATCTTAAAGAATTATATATTTAAAAGAAAATATAACTGAAAATGACAAAAAAGATGACAAAAAAAAAAAACATGAAAGCAACTTAGCAGTCCATTTTATTATCATGAAAACTAAAATGTGCTTTGGAATTTTTAATTTAATAAAATTTAAGTATTTTTCTTTAATAATACAAGTCGAAAGGAGTTATGTGTCCACTTTTAATTTTTACATCACACTTAGGGAACTTCTGCTTTAAAAATATGTAGTTGTTTGGGTTGTTATACAGTTTCTTTACTTTTAATGTAAATGTCGGTCATTTGTAGAATTACATTTTTGACTAACCTTGTAGTTCAGCAAATGACTGTTTCATGATTTTACATTCATTTTTTACAGTTGTTTTTTGTTATTTAAAAAAATAAAAAAAAAATAAATGTTTGTTTATTTTTACTACCATGTGGTTCATTTTTACTAGAATTGTTAGTCATTTTTTGAGCATTAAAAAACAAATGACAATGTTAGTTGAATTTACTGTAATGTAAGTTGTCCTTTCTTTAAATGAAATTTAATTTGTTTTCAACTACAATTGCAATGGTCTTTACCTACATAGTATTCTAAGTGCACAGTTGAAATTTCTATGGAAATGCCCGTATACAAATGCATCTAATATTATTAGAAAGAGTGTATTTTATATCACTTAGTAAGAAAAATATTAAAGATTTTTGTTGAATACCAGTGTACAAGTATGCATGGGCTTTTATGTTTTTTACCCTTTTTTCTCTTTTTGGAATCCTTTTGTATATCAAGGCATGTCCCATAAATGAATTATGCGACATTTGTTGGAAATTGCTTCCTAATCTCTAACATCCTTTTGCTTTTCATATGTCTGTGAATGTATTTTATATGCATATATAAAGACTTTAGTAAATGTAGAAGAATTTTTTTTTCTTCACTTGTATGCTATAAAAGACATGTATATATGAATTTAAATATAAATTTATTTATATATATTCTCGTACGTATGTATAAGTACATATTTGAGAAGCAATTTGAGTGTATTTGTAAAATGCATTAGTTAGCCTTGCAGTTTAATTTGTCTTTTAATGCTTTTCATTTCAAACACTTTTATGATTTCATATGTGTATTCTATTAGGGTGGCATTTTAATTAGAATATTACAATTTTTTTTCAATATTCAATGAATTGTTAACTACTTTTGGAAACATTTGTACACTCACAATAAATTTTCTGTTACCGATTCAAGTTTATTTATAAAGTTTTAACGTAAAGTTTGTTTTCAAATGAAAAATCAATTCAAATACATAGAAATATTTTTTTCAACTTTTTCTGTCGGTAATTTAAAAACCAAACTATAGAAATATACGTTCTTTCGGTAGTAGTTAAATATTGGCAGTTAACCCCTGGTTTCTACAACACGTTCGCCTCTACACGAACGGGTGACTACATGAATTTTGTTTTTGCATTGCATGTATTTTGTTATTGTTTTTAGATGAACGTGAAGCAAAACGTGTTCTAGAAACAGGGTGTAAATTTTAAATTTTATTTTTTTTCTTTCAAAAAAAAAAAGTTCAATAATTCCCATAACTTTTTTTATAAAAAGAGTTTGGAATTTCTATGAAATTTACAAGAAATTCAAACATACCAGCACATAACAAACATACAAATGAATAAAAACATTTGTTTGTGTATTTGTTCAGTAATTACAAAAAAAAAAAAATAACTTTTAAATTCGAAAAACAAAGGGTAATAAATCGTTTTTTTTTACGTTTTTAAAGGTTATTTTAAAAGACTTTCTGTTGTTTTTACTACTTGTGTCGGTTATTTAAACAATGTTTAAAAATAATTATCAAAATGGAATTTTAATATACATACCAATCAGTAGTTCTTTTTTTAAATTCTGTTTTCCGTTAGTTAGTTTTTAACGTAATAATATTGTGAGTGTATCCATCCTTCAAATTTTGTTTTTTCGTCCTTATAATTGCCGCCTTAATGTGCATCCACTTGTATACCATAAAACCTTTACCTTAACCAATAGATATTTTGAATGCACAAGTGGCTGTGTTTTTCTTCAGTTGCTTATGTTTTTTCAATATAAATACATACATATACTAGCTTAATTCATATATTTCTTTTATATGTATTGGTTTATGTGGTCTAACCATATTTGTATGGTATTTTGTATGCATTTCAGTATTCACTACTCATAATAACTGTATATTTAAATCTATTTTATTGACATCCCAGCAAAAAAACACATTACACCAACATGAAAAAAATTAGTAACAATTTTTGCTAAAACTTCAAGAAATTAGTTCAAAATGACATTGCAGAAAATACTGGTAAAATTACAAATATTTTTTTGCTAAATAAGAATTGCAAAAAATTTGCCTGGTGAATCTACAAACATGTTGTTATATTTGAGCTAAATTTAAGTTAATTGAAAGTTACAATTTAACGTGGAAAAATCAACAAAAGATTTGTTAAATATTAGTAGCCTTTTTTGCTATTTTTACAGATTTATTTTTATGAGTGTACCATAAAAATCTAAACTCGAAGGTTTGGACGTATTAACTTGTATTTTATATGAAATGTCCCAAAATTAATGAGTTATTACTTCCAGCCTTTCAAAAAAAACCAAAAATAATTTGTTACCTGTATGCATTTAAGACGATAAATAACACTGTGTAACAAATTTGAGGTCACCAACAATATGCTATCAGTAGATCAAAACCCCTAAGAGGTTTTGGAAACTCAGATCGGATTTAATTGTTATGGTCTTTGGAAGTTGGGTTTCTTTCAGGCAATTGCACAGTGGTAAAAGACGGTCCTACACTGAGAGAATTATCTTCACTTCAGTAATGAATTACTTCACAGCTTTAATCAAAATTGTCACTGGAACTCGTTCATTAAAACTTTTCATAGAATCTATAAAATAGGTTTCATTAAAGTCGATTTTTATGAAATATTTATAGAATTAATGAAAATCTTCATAAAACTAATGAATCATTCCGACAATGAAGCTTTTATAAAATTTATGTAACTGTTTCATCAAATTTTTTAATATTAAGAAGTTTCCTTGAATAAATAAAACTCTTCATGAATGTCCTGAAAATGGATTGGAAGTCAATGAAAATGGATTGGAAGTCAATGAACCGCTCAATATGATTTTTTTAAACAATTTCATTGAATTCAAAAACTAATTAAAGACATTGAAATAACTTATAAAATATTTTGAACACTTGAGAATTAAATCTTAAAACTAAAGTTTGAAATGTATGAAAATTGATGAAATTGTGAAATTTTATGAAAAATAAAAAATTAAGTCTTTGAAATAATTTCATAGCTCTAAAGAAAATTTTCGTTAAATTTATAAAGAGATAAATTATGAAATCGAATAAATTTTTTTTATGATACTATGAAATTTTATGAAAAAAAGTTTATGAAGAATGTCTTAAGATTAATAAAATTTCTTGGATACAATGAAATTCTTCCTTGAATCTACAAAAAAAATTCTGCGAAATTGTTTCATTAATATCATGAAGCATAATTATTTTAGTGTAACTCTTTAACTTCTTTGTTTAATAATTTAAATAACTGAAATTTTATACATGAAGAAAGGATATACTTTCATATATGCGACCTTAATTTGGTTGCTATATATACAGCGTTTGGCCAACCTAGTATGGACATGACATGTGGACATTAAATGTATTGAAGATGCACCCAGATGTTTTACAATTTGTCTGATATTTGGGCGAACTATTTATAAATTTACCCCAAAGCCTGATATAAAAAAATTATCAAAATCGGTCCATGCATTCAGAAGTTATGTTTAAAAGTATGAATTTTTAGATTTTCATGCATTTTATGTAAAACTTTTATTATTTGGACCTAGTTTGGTATAAATTGTTGGTAATATAAATAATAAGTCGTTTTAGGGTGAGTCCGAAAATGAAACTAGAACGGCAACTAGAACGGCAACCCTAATCAAAAGTAAATTGAATTTTTGAGCTAATCGCATGATTTTCACCTTAGAAATGATTTTTTTAATACGATAGTCTTAAAAAAATAAATGATTTTCAGAAAATATTTTGAAACCAAATAAATTTTCACATTTTCACATATATTGTCTTAGTACATAGACCGATTTCGATGAAATTATTTTGAATTATATACTGATGCGAATAAATGTTATGCGCAAAATTCGGAATGTAAAGTGCTCGTCATAACATTTTCAAGTGGTAGTCAATTTTTCGCCTTAAGGTTGTCGAACCTAGGCTCTTCGTTCTGACCCCCGGAGGTTAAATTTTGACTCATCCGACCATAAAAGGGTTTTTCTTTGTTATAGCGACCAATTTCAGTGGTCATAAGCTACGGCAAGCCAGATTTTTCTATTTTTTTTCACACATAACGTTTTTTTTGTACATCTTTAACTTCTGAGACCGTATTTCTAGCTCTTATTAAAATGGTGTATAGACTAAAATCCTGCTGAGTTTCTTGTTTAGCTTCTTGGTGAACTACTTTGGGATATTTCTTAAAAAAAAATTTTAATTTTCTATCTTTTCCTACAGTTGTTACACGGGGTTTCCTCCTTTATGATGTTGTCACTATTAACTATGCCACAAATCGTTGATTTGGGAATTGATAACGATATAAACAGTTATTCTTTAGTAGTCCATATAAATAGACATTTATTTGTTAAAAGTTAAAAGTTCACAAATTATTATTACGAAGATTCCTTTATATTTTTATTTTTTCACCAAATTATACAGAAAAACCTAAAAAAATATAAAATACTTGCGAGTCGTTGAGAGACTTAGCTACGATAGTTAGTTCTCGCTTTTTTGTCAATAGACCGTTATTGGTTTTGCACACTATATTTTTAACGATTTTCTTCAAAATAAATCTGAAAACTAATATTTCTTTTGACATATTTCGTCACTTTTAATACTTTTTTATGATTTTCAGTTCTTTGAACTCAACATTTTGGGTTCGTTGTAGTTCTGGGAGCTTTTCGGTTTACAGCTCTGTTTGACCCTATTTCATAATATTTTTCAAATTTTTTTGTATTGTTTGCTGAAATAATGAATCAAGCCGAAACTGAACAATACTAATACAGTCATAAAGTATATCTTATTTACAGAAAAAAGAATGTGTCGTAAACGACACAGTTTGATTTATTGGTTGTGCAACGCAGGTGACATATAAGGCGACTCTGCAATTCCACCATTACGATAGCTTTATTGTCAGGGTCGGAATTTTTATGTTTTTTTTTTTTAATTCCTCAACAAATTTTGATATATTTATATACAGTTCAGAATGCCCTTTAGTAATTCACTTTAAAACAATAATCCATAAATATAGTGGAGATCTGATTTTACGAATGTTTCATGAGTATCAATATTGCTCTTTTAAAACTGGCCAATTTTATAATAAGCTAATTCTATGCTTTCTGATTGATCGCAATGTCCAATCCATGCTCCGATTTGTAAATTAAATTATTAAAAGTATGCTAAACTTTCATTAAAATTTAAATTTTGTGTGTTTTTAGTTGATCTTATACATTTTATTGAAGACTTCATTACCAAGGTGGAAAATTTTGGAATCTTTTTCATTTTCTTTGCTGGTTTGCTGTCTAAAAACAATTTTATAGCCAACCATGTAAGGTTTTCGGGATTTTAATAGACCAATCTAATATATTAATAACACAACTTTTAGTTTTTATGGATTCTACCGTTTTATTTTCATACAGCTAAAAGCAACCTCCGATTTTTTGGTAAAAAGTGTTCAAAACGGATTGGGTTCCCTTTAAGCTAAATAGCGAACTTCGCTTTGCATTACTAATTTTTTTCGACACATAAAACTTTCCGATTTTTGTGTTTTTAACTTTTTGTTTCATAAAGTTGTGATGAAAATAAAATGTAAACATTTTTTCGTAAGCAGTCTTTATTTTAATGAAATTCACTACCCAGACAAAAATGGGACTGTTTATAAACATATATGGCCACTAATGGACTTGCATATAATTATATTGTATATAAAAATGTTTCCTAGAACTACTAAAAATTAGTTAAGAATTACGTTGCAGAAAAAACTGCTGAAATAAGCAGATTTTTTTGCTACATATTAAAAAGATTAGAATAGCAAAAATAAAACTGTTGAATCTACAAATATTTATTTATATTTTAGCTAAATTTTAGTTAACAAATTATTCAGCTAAAATCAACAAAAAATTTCCTTGATATTAAAAACTTTGAAATTTTTAAAGCTTTTAAAAAGGCCGCTAAAAAAAATCCAAAATTAAAAATAAATTGCAGCGAATCCGATTTTCCTAAATTTTTCCAAATTTAAGAGTATTTTGATTCCAATTTTAGGCGATATTTTCCAATTTTTAAGTGTGTTTTAAATTTGGCGATTTTTTTTTCAATGTCAGCATTTTTTGTAAATTGTGGCGGTTTTTTATATTTGGACATTTTTTTTTAAATTTTTGAGATTTTTTAAAATCTTTTAATTTAGGCGATTTCTCCAGTATTATCGATTTAAATAAATTTTTGCGATGTTTTAATTTTTTCCAATTTTTTGTGGTTATTTTTTGCAATTGTAATCAAAGTTTCAGTTGTATTGTATATACCAAGGTTTTTTTGAATTTCAAAACAATATTTAATAAAATTTTTAATAGCTATGATTAAAATCTTAGTTGAAACTAAATCAATTAAATAGTAACAAATTATTATTTGTTACCACAATTTCCTTAATAGGAGGGAATTCAATTAAACTTTTAACTGAATCAACAAATATTTTTATTGAAAATAATAATAATAATAATATTTTTCTCTGTGTAGCTTACAAAAAAAAAACGAATTACAATGAGATAAAAAATAGATTTTCAAAAAAATTTGCCATCTTTATAGTTTGTCTTGAGGTAATGAAATGAGAAACCTGTTATTGGTTACCAATTATTTTTTTTTTTTTTTTTTTTTTAACGACTAATTTTTCGATAGTCTCCGATTTTGATAAAATTTGGTGAGAATGTTTAGCAGTGAAAGCATATTTCAAAAACAATTTTTTTTGTCTTCAAAACTGTGGCAACTCTGAAGCTTTAAAATATCGCAAAATTATGAGTTGGCACAGCTTTCAAAAGGCCATAACTTTTGTAGTGTGAAAGATATTGTAAAAATTATTTTTGCATAGGAATAGTGGACATTTTGTAGTTCAGAAATATAAAAAAAATTTTTAAAAATTATTTGAAATAATATGTTTTTATTAAAATTATTTTTGAAAAAAATTCTCTTTTAATGTTTTTATATGTTTTATACAAATGCCTAAACACCCTGAAATAAGGAATCTCTGCTACTTTTTGAGATATCAAAAAAAAAAAAAAAGACACGTTGAGTACCAAATAAAAAAATTCTTTTTCCGTAGCATACTATACATTTTAAATAAAAAAAATCGTTTTTGACAATATGCGTTCACAAAAAGTACTCATCAAAAATCGGAGACTGTCAAAAATTAATCGTGCAAATAAAATGAAATAAAATGGAAATCAATTTATATATTTAAAAGTAATGCAGAAGGTAATAAATACCAGGGTGTAGAAACGGCAATGACATGTCATTACTTTTCTAACTACCAGTAATGACACCAGCTTATTCTCTGCATTACTTTAGTACGAATAATAAAGACTTAATAATAACTAGTTAATTTTTTTGAAAATCAGGTTTTAGACTCATTATTTTATCAGCTCTAGTAAATACATATATAACTACTTATTTTTTTTGCAATTTTTTGTAAGCTGCATAGTAATGATATTTTGTGCAAGCAAGTCATTTATATTTTCATTCATCAAGTCAAGTGTGTGGATATAGCACAGATGGTACAGCGGTTGACTGACAACCTGGAGTCCCAGGTTCGAGTACCGTGTTTGCACATTTTATTTAAAAAAACAAAAATTAATAAAAAATATTTTTTTATTAAAATTTTGAAACTTATTATTTTTGTCCATACTAGTAATCATATAGGTGACCACATATTTTGAAATTTTTTGTAAAGTGTTTAATAATGACATGTCAATATATTGCGCGAGTAATGAGATTTGTAATGGCAATTGTAGGTAGTTGGCAATTGTATATAACCACTTATATGACAATGCTTTACTATACTGGGTACTCATTACAAGTTAATGTATAAAATAATAATATATTAAAACCATGTTGTTGCTGGGAGCTACTGTCTGTTTAATATAAATGTTGTATTTATATACATACATATATCTAAATAAGTAGTATTTTAAATATAAATATATTGAATTTATAATTTGGAAGCCTTTGTGAATCTTATTGCTTGTTAGTTTTACCTAATTTTATGTTTTTGTATTAAAAACATTATTATTAAATATTTTGTTTAAAAACTTACTTGTTGGTAAAGGTCCACATTTAGCTTCATCCTTGAATGTACAGTATTTTTGTAAATCATCAAAGAAAAGACCTGAAGGACAGCGATTTAGGTAGGGAAAACCATCGACGCACTGAAATGAACAGAAATATTATAAATAAACTAAAAATTATGTTTAATATGAAAATAAAAAAAAAACATCTTAACTCTTTAGGGGGTTTACTAGCTTTAGATTTTTTGTTTTTTTTGTTTCATATTTAAATAGTTTGAACTTGTTTCTACATGGGCTCTATGCAATAAGTCCCAGGTGCAAAAAGTCCCCGTGAAAATGCTCCCAATGAAATAAATTCTAAAAAAATGAAGTAAGTCCCCTCTCGAAAAAGTGAAATAAATTCAAAATAAAAATGAAACAAATCCTAGGTTTTGGTTGTTATTTTATCATGAAATAATTTCCAAAAAATAAAATGAAATAACTCCCAAAAATAGTCCATGCACCACAAATGAAGTAAGGGCGTGCCGTTATATTCCTCAAAGTCGTATTGCTCAAAAACCAAAATGATATATTGCCAAAATGTCCGCAAATCCCCCAAAATTTTGGATGTTAATATATTATAACGAAATCAATGACAGAAAATCCAAAACTTTTGTTTGGGTGCTATGGCATTTTATTTTGAAAAAACTTTTTTTTTTGGGCGCTATGACGGTAAAAAAAAGAAGTTATTGCCCAAAATCATAATTTCTTGTGTGTCGCACGCAGAAAAAACTTTATTTCGCGAAGCCGCGTTCTACAGAGGGAAAAACCTACTTAGGGCGGCCGAAGGCCGCCACCCAGAAGAACTTGTTTTTCAGATCAGATGTCGAATCCGTTGAAATCTTATATTTTTAAGACATCGAGTAACATTTATATGACCTGTCATAACTTATTATGTCCCAAAATACCAACCCACACCAAGATTTATTGTTTTTTAATGATTATTTTTTTAAAAGTCAATTTTATTGAAAATTCTACGTATATATTTTTGTCTAAACGTTAAATAAACAGAAGGCCAATGCTCTACTCTTTTATTTAAGATAAAAAACAATCAATTAGCTGTTTAAATGACAAAGCTATGACTGGTCAAATTATATTACTTATTGTCTTAAAAATAAAATTTCAACGGATTCGACATTGGATTTGTAAAAACAAGTTTTTCTGTGTGGCGGCTTTCGGCCGCTCTTAGGGGTTTTTCCTACGTAGAACGCGACAGGCCACTACGCGAAATAAAGTTTTTTTCTGTGTGCGACACAAAAAAATAAAATTGAAGCAATTTTTTTAAGTTTCCTTAACACTCTTTTGTTTGATTTCATGAATCAGCCTTGACATTTCAGGTCTTATGACATTAAAAAAAAAAAAAAAATTATGATATTGGGCAATAACTTCTTTTTTTACCGTCATAGTGCCTAAATTTATTTTGGCCAAACAAAAAACCGTCATAGTGCCCAACAAAAAATGTTATTTCGTCCAAATCAATGTCGTATTGCCCAAAAACAAGAAAATTTTTACGACGACAATTTACATATAATTTTTATGGGTTCTATGTCGTTTTTTTCTTGGGCAATATGACTTTGGGAAATATAACGTTACGCCTTCAAAATTTGTTAAAGAACATATTAAGTTAGGTCAATTTAAGAAGATCATCAAAATATTTTGACAGGTCCCGTTATAGGAACCGTTTAGAATATTAATAATATTAAAAAAATAATGAATTTTTGAAAATGAAAAACTCCTACTAAAAATGAAATAACTCCCACAGCAAATGAAATAACACCGAACAAGAAAATAAAATGAAATAAGTCCCACGCTAAGTTTTGTTGGGACTTATTTCATTTTGGAATTACTGCATTATGAAATAACACCTAATAACAAAAATGAAATAACTTCTAAAAAAATGAAATAACTGCAAAAGAATTGGGTATTATTTCATTTGAAATTACTCCCAAATTTGTATGAAAAATTTTTGGGACTTATTTCATTTTTTTTTTGGACTTTTTTCACCTGGGAGTTATTGCATAGAACCGGCATTTTCAAAGTTTTGCATAGGATTTTTTTGGGTGTTTTTTAATTTTTGCGTTTACCCTCGTACCATATTAATGAAACAAAATTATTTTATTTTTCTCAAATGAGTACCCAAGACTCCACGATGGCACCCGATTTCGCCTTTAATGAAGAGGGTCTTTAATGAAATGGTTACCAGCGTTGCCATGGTAGTCCGAATTCTAAATTACTTCATTTATTGTATTTTGCTATCGCAAAAAGAATTTTTGAAATAAACCATTTATTTAATTTTTTATAATTGCTTAAATAATTTAGTTTTTATTGATTTCTAAAGCTAGTAAACCCCTTAATGTATAAATTTGAGCAAAAAATCGATGCTAATTGAATACGAAAATTGTTCCTAAAAAGAAATATAACTTGTTTAGAATACTCGTAGTATGCGGAAATATTCTCAAAATTTATCAAAATTTAAAAAGTTCTCGAAAGTATTAGGTGCAGGGAGTTCGCTTATATCGAATACCGGTTGGATTGAACGTTATAATGAACGTTTTTTTTTTTATGACGAACATTTTTCTGGTCCCAACTCATTTACTTACATATTTCATACTAGAGGTCTGCATATGTGTGGTTAAACGACACATCAATTCACATATCAGACTAGCCAATAGTGTGCTGTAAGTGATTTGAGAATCATACACAACTTATTGTGTGTGAGAAATACATACGTGTGAAAAGCGTTCAATTATTTATGTGAGTGTTGTGAGAAAAATATTTGATACAGCTATAAAGAAAAAATATGCTCATTTCTACAAGTAAATACTCTTGTACAGCGATGTACATATTGTGTTTTAGCAACACAATATGTGTTTTGTATTTTCGAAATTTTTTTTATTGTATTGAAAACAAAATATTAGTAAAATGATATTGCATTAAAAAGTGATACCAACTTTTTAGAAGGAAAAAGTGGTTGTTTAAAATATATGTTTTAACAAATGAAAACCTTGTTATAAACTTGAAAAAAAGAAGTTCGTTTTGTTAAAAAAAATGATAAATAATAATCTCTTTCAAAAAAATTTTAATACACATGACTTGTTTTGTTAGCGCCGCTGAAAGCCAAACCGCCTTAATTCATTAAAATAAAAACCAGGACAATGTATTGAAAAATAATCAAGAAATTTATCCGTTTCACAATAACTGAATTTGAATTAAATTACGTTTTCGCGCCGTGCTCTCCAATTCAACAAACAGACTTATATAAACCCTCATCATATAAGGTGGGGCAGTTTTTTTTTTTTTTTTTTTAAATTAAACATTTTTAAAGTCTAATATAAAAGGATACTAAAAATAATTTTTAATTAATTTTTATTATTTTAAGCGATTTGATTTCAGAGCGATTTATTTAGCAAATTGAAATAATTACGTGTACATTTTTCGCCTTCCATAGACCTCATTCCTAAGAGTCGACTTATAATTTCTATCTTCAGATAAATGCGAAACCTTTTAGTATCATCATCTTGCAGCACAAAAGACCTACATTGGTCGCGGTGCATAGTGCCTTCTGATCTAATCTAATCTAAGAGTCGACTTATTAACTTTGCATCTTTTATATAGTGGACAGTTAAAGATATGTATGTTTTTCTTAAAAAGTTATCAGTCCAGAGATCAGACGTTAGGCCAAATCCTATACTTTTAATTGGTGTTATTTCAGTTTTAATTTTTTCGAAGTAACTTTTGTACACTTTGCTTATATTCCGTAAAATAGTTGTTGGATGTGGAAAAATGCTCTTTAAATCAACATTAGGTCCATATTGCGCTCCTACTGAAATAAGATGTTGTCCGACTTTTTCGAACCTGGAATCTTCTACAATTTTAAAGGGTCTACAATTTTCAATACTCCATTCCGTTAAAGTTTGTATAGTTTTCTTCTTAGTTGAAGCGTCTACTTCTATTTTTGAAATTTCCTTATCGGTATTGAATTCAATAAAACATTTGTACCGTACTAAATTTGAAGTTGCAGAGCTGCTGAATTTATAAACATTCTTACAAATCCGACATGCAACCACATTTGGTATTTCTTCGCCGAATGCATTATCTATTTTACCAAATACATTCCAAACCTTGCTTCTGCCTCTTTTGTTGTTGATTTTAAATTCATCACTTTTAATTTTTGATTTGATTGTTGGGTTTGACAAAAAGCTACTTGCATCGGCACTTGCTACCTCTGCTACAGAATCGTCCGCTGACACCTATTTATATATATAAAGTGTTTTTGTAATAAAGAAGGCAAATTAACACAAAAACACTCACTTGTGGATAATTAAATAAGTTAAGACAGAATAAAAACTAAGGTACACTCAAAATAGTTTGTAGCTTAAATAAATTAAATTATTTAAAACGCGATCTTTTAACTTTTTATTTATCTCAAAAAACTTATTTTTAAACGTTAATAGATTCACTTAGTTTCGAATCGTAGCTTTAATCATTTTTTTTTTTTTTTTAGAAAAATCTGTTTTAAACAAAACGTTTTAAATAAATATATAAACTGTAATCGAAAATTCATATTACTATGTAATTTTAATTTAATCATTTAAAAATAAATTACGAATTACAAAAGTACAGTCAGTTACTATAATAATATTTTGAGTGTATTTTCTTTTTTTTTGCCTTGAGCACATGCGTGTGCGAAATTCCGATTTTAACAATACAAGAAAGACAATAAACACACGAATGATTAGTGTGCTTTTTAACTTTACTCTGGTTTTTTTATTGTAAGATGTATGAATTTGAGTTTAGCCACATACACTAACACACAATGAGTGTTAGTGTATGTGGCTAACTTTTACACGAACAGTGTTGTGTTGATCTCTCATTTAAAATGATTGAGTGTGTATGACTAGCTCTCATTTTTTTACACATTTGATATACATTTCAAAAACACACACAACAATCATTTGGCTACCAAATATATTTGAGCAGACCTCAAAACAATACAGTTATAATGAACATCGTTTATACTATACTTTTTATATAACGAACCATACGAATTTTCATAACAAGTTTTATGCTTAACTACAACAAACACAGAAAAATTCGAGATTTGTTAATGAAAAATGTGATGCACTTAATGAAAAATGTGATGCATATCTTGAAAGCTTAACTGAAACTTCACCAACAATAATTAAAAATTGTATGAAACGTAATTTAATTGAAGAATTGTTTTAATATTGCAAACAATAGTTCTAAAATAAAGAGAACTTGAGAAGAGAACTTGAGAAATTTATATAATTTTTTGTTTTGGAAAATGTTTATCACGCTTATAGAGAACTTCGCTTAGATTGAATTAAATTGTCTGCTTCATACGATTTCGATGTAATCGTACTCCACTGTACTTGAAACAGTTTAGATTCTGCATTATATGTTAAGTAAAAAGGTTTTATTAAATACTTCTAATTTTGAAAAAAAAAATACTAAATTTTTGTTAAATATAAGATATTGAATAGATTGAAAATGGGAAACATTAATGAAGGGATTCAAGAAAGGCCTCGTATATGTTAAATAAGTACATAACCCAAATTTTCCACTACATATAAGTTTACATGAGTCCACCTATTCATTTTATTGTATTCGGTATATATTTAACTTAACTTACCTGATAAAAACGACGACAAGTTACGGGATCAGCATAATTGCCATTACCAGCTTGTGAGTGACATTGAAAGTCTTCTTTTTGCGCTATTAAAAAAAATCATTTATTATATTAGTTTTACAATTTTATAAAGTATAAATTCATAAAATATAGTTAAATATTGTTTTTCAATTTAATTACCGTACATTTTCTTTAATCTCTACAATTTAAATAATATTTTAACTACAGCTTCAATAGTTTAAAAACTTCTCAGAAAAATTAAAAAAGAAAAAAAAAATAACATACCAATTGAAACAAAGTTTACTTTATGTTTTTATTTCCTGTATAGAGGGAGTATAAAATAAAACACAGCATCTATAGAATTAAAATTTTTTATTTTAGCCTTGAGATTGTTAAAAAAAAGTTTTTTATTTGTATGCTCTATACATAGTGTATACGATATATGAGGTAGTTTTTAATAAATGAACACAAACAGAAATTTATATCGCACTTGTTCAACAAAACGGTCATAACTCAAAATCCATTTTTTTTTTTGCCAGAAAAGGACTTACAGTGATATACCCACTGCAAAAATCTTAGATCGGGCTATTTTTGTTGCTAAATAGTACGAAGACCAACATAAGATTTTTAATGTGGGTAGAGATTACATCTACCGTGTATTTGTTACAAATGAAACAAACATAAAATCAATGAAAAAAGCATTACCGAGGTGAAAAAATTTTTTGTGAGGTGAAAACCGGTTTTGGGAGTAAACAAATATTTTTGTGGTTAAATAAAAATTTTGTGGTGAAAAACTGTTTTTGTGGCGAGAAAAATGTTAAGGCAAAATTAAAATTTGAGGTGAATTTGAAATATTATTCACCTCTAAGCTTCTAGTGTTAAAATATGATGTATATAAACTTCAAAAAGGGTTATGCAGGAACTTTTTTGACAACCGCGAAAATTAAATTGCGTTTCTTTATATTTTTTAATGGACTATATAAAATTTCATAATTGCAAAAAAAAAAAAAATCAATTTGTCATCGCTAAATCGGCTTAAAATTCAATAAGTATCAAGAAAATACGAGTATATACTTTATGATTAATATATTTACTTTATGGGGAACCCATATTTCAATCAAAGATATATGAAACAAACGTTTTTTTTTTTTTTTTTAATTACCGGTTTTTAATATTTTTTGAAATAATATCGTTGTTTTTAACCAGTTTTTAAAATAGCCACATGTCATCCCTGATGCTATCAGTTTTATAAGGTTAGTATAATTTTAATAAAAACCATCCATTATTTCTGTTTTGAAAAAATCATCGTCCGATCAGTGAGAATTTCAAAATTATATACTATCGTTCAACAAAGTTTTTGCATAGAAATGTATTTTTAGATTTTTTCATCAACAGAACAATTAAAACAACAAAAATATGTTTTTATATTTTTAAAAAATAATTGAAAAAGGTTCCTTCAAAAAGTCAAAAATTAACTTTATTAAATAATTATTTGGTGACTCTGGATAACAATTTTCACATTTTTGTTAACCATTTCTTTAAATATTTTTAAACCACTTAATCCTCTACGTCCCCAAAAAAAAAAATTTTGGTATTTAAAAGTGCTGGTCAGAAAAGGAACACTGTTTCAAATAGGAGTTAAACCTTGAACTATATTGACTTAGTGTTGTCCAATTGATGTGGCATAGCTCATATTTAAATATAAGTAACTTTTTAACTACTGCTTTCATACAAACTATGTTTAGTCATTTATACTATAACTACTAAATATATTCTAACTACAAACTATACAAAATATACAATATGGTGGCATTTATTTTTCTGCCAGTGCACAAAGGTAAAATGTGGCCAAAACTAATAAATTTTTTTTTATATTTTTTTTTTTTAGCGATATTGATGCCAAACGAAAACATATATTCCGTATATAAAAAAATAGGTAAGTTTTTAATTGTAAGTTAGCCATTCCAAATTTAATGATACTTCAAAGTTGACATTTTTCTTATATCGATTTCCTAATTTAAAAATTTAATTTTATAACTATGAAAACAAAGTTGAATATAGCAATCCTTTTGAATTTAGTTTTTTATAAAATTATTTTTTTATTAAATTAGTTTTGTTTTCAATCATTGCATGGCAGTCCTAAGTATTTCTACTGCGTATTTCTATTATTTTTTTAATCCTAAAAATAAGATTTAATCCTAAAAGTAAAATTACTAAATTTAAATAAGATACAGAAAATTCTTGGGACTTGTTGGAGGTTTAGCCTTTACTTTATTTGATAATATTAATAGTCGTTGTGCGCCCCGGTAGGCTAGTTGGTAGCCTGCGGGCTTATCAGTGCAGGGGTCGTGGGTACGATTCCTACCAGAGGCACTGGTCTGTTTTTGCTACAACGCGCCGAAAGCCATAGAAGCTATTGCTCGGTTAGAGTAATAGTATATAATTTGTAATTTTATGATTATTAATTAATAAAAAAAAATAGTCGTTAGTAAGTGCTATAATTTGGCGCTGGATTTTTTGGAATTTGTTTAATTGGTTGCATTTTTTTCATCTATTGCATGTAATTTATAAGTAAAGGCACCACAAAAGCTCCAAAAAATATACATGGAATGTATTATGGACAAAGCATTGCATCATGTCAGTAGATATTTAAAATAAAAATTCATCAAAAGCGGTCCATGTACAAATGTTAAAACTAATTTTGTTTTCAGAAGTTTTCTGGACCTCTTTTAGTTTTTTTAAGACTATTATATTCAAATGATCGTGTTAATAATTCTTTCCAAGATGAAAATCATGCGAAAATCTCAAAAATGGAACTTACAACAAAAAAATATTGTTTGTTTACCACAATTAAAAAAAATTACCATTACATATGTCAACCCTTAAAGCAGCTTTAAGCCGAAAAATACCCAAGGAGTTGGTCTTTAAAATGCATTTGTATTTGAAATATTTCACGTAGTTTTTTTATGAAGTTTAAATACCAGGTATTGAGCCACATTATAGAACATTCCCTTACGAAATTCTGATGCTGACAAAACAAGTTTCACCCTAATAATCATTCATGTACACTAAAATAAAAAAGTTGGTAGAAGAATTAGTTAAACGTTATATATTCCACGTTAAAAGTATTTTGTACTAAATTTTTCCTATTCTCTATTTACAAAATATTGCATTACCCGAGTAAAAAAACATATGGTGTCATAAATAGCCATATATTATTATATGTTTCTTATGTGGTAACATATCTAACGATATATTGCTTTATACTAACCTTTATAAAATTAGATATTAAGCATGTATGCTATACATAATTAGATACTAATACGTTCTCATATATTAAATAATATGTAGTCATATATGATGAGAAGTCACTAAATGGCAAAAGCCGAGGTGTTTATGGCAAAAATAATATTGAAAAAAGGCAAAAAAATAGCAAAACTACAAAAAAGGAAAAAAATATCCATTTTAAAAGAAATAGCAAACGAATTTGAGAAAAAAAACATTTCTAGCTAAGAAAATTTGAAAAATAAGTTAATACGATCAAAAATGGTAAAAAAATAGCAAAAAAGCAAAAAAAAAAAACATGTTTGTTTTCTCTGATGATGACATATTAGCTATATAATTTTAGATATAATAATATACACTGTGTTATAAAAAATATTTTTTTGTGTGTGCTTATATATGAAGACATATGTGTAATACAACTTTCGATATAATTATGTATGGTGCTAAGTTAGAATTTTGTATGATTTTAAATATGACACAATATTAACAATTTTGTTTGAGATATAATTATATGTGGTATTACATCATTAATATTTTATATGCGTATAAGATATAATTATATATTGCTATATATATCCCAATACTCCTGATGACTAATTTTTTTTTTTCTTTTTTCTTTTTTATATTTTTTTTTTTTTTTTTTAATTTATTCAAAATGAAATATTTTTGGAATTGAAGTAGATCCAATTGAATCTTAAAATATCTTCTTTGATCTACCAAAAAATATTTGTCTTTTTGGATTTGATTAGATTAAATTAATCCCAAGAAATATTTTGGGATCTATCAGGATCTTAATTAGATATTATTGGATCGCCCAATTTTGCAATAAGTATTGATCTATTTATTCCAGTAATATATAGAGGGATCTAATTGGATATTTCTGAATACCCCAACCTTTCACTTTACTAAAAACTACCGATTAAGTTTTGAGTAACAATTAAATATTTTCCTGTAAATTTTACAGGCATTTTTACTTGAGTGTATGTGCACTACTACCAGTTGATACATAGTTACCTATGATTGTTAGTAAAAGTTAAAGTAAAAAAAAACGTTCTTTTAGAATTAGAATAAATGAATAGACTGCTATTACTTGGTTAAAAAAAAAATTGTTAATAAAAAGTTAACTTTTGTTTAATGACCTCCAGGCTTAAAATTGTTTTATTCATGTTTTTTTCTTTTGTATTTAAATTTTTGTTACTGTTTTTCATATAAAATTGCATATTTTGTCTAAAGTAAGAAAAAAATTACATTATAATTTACCCAGCAAAATCTTTCATTACCACGTAAGTGGTTATATAATGAAAATGAATGTCTTAACTTGTTATACTAGTTATTTTTGTTTGACGCAGTCGTTTTTATAAACAGTCAAGAATACGCGAAACTAATTATTTTATTACAGATATAATGTCTTTTTGTCAACTATTTATTTTTTAATTACTGTGAAGTATATGCGTAAGCCTTATTATTTGAACACTTGTAACCACATATTATTCTAGTTGCTTATAAGTATACTAATAACTAATTATTTTTGTAACCACTTATCTTTTATTTTTTTTGTAATACAGCAGCGGGTAAACGAGGGTGAAAATTTTGAGCATTTTTTCATGAAGCAAATATGTAAGACTACCCAGCCAGAAAAATACGAACGGCAAAGCATTGGCCCAGTGCTTTCAACGGTGGTCTGAGCGTTGGCAGAGCGTTGGATATCTGAAGATTTAAGTGCTTTGCCAACGCCAAAATGATAACACCGGGCAGGGCTTGGCCGTTTCTTTTTTAAAATGTTGGCAAAGCACTGGCAATAAGCGCTTTGCCAGTACCAAAACCAAAAACGACCAATAAAGTCCTACTTAGTTATTCACTTCTGTAAAGAGTTGTATTATTTCTTATTAAATGATTTTGGTAATTTGAATAGAAATAACAATAGGCTTGCTTCAGCTAAGTAAATTACAAAATAACTGAATATTTTTTTATCAAATTATTTTTGTGATAAGTTAGCACGATTTTTCACTACAATTTTACTAAAGAAAGAAATTTGAAAATAAATTTCTTAAGTAAAATTTTAGTACAAAAACTTCACTTTGTGCTGACTATAATAGAAGACCTTAACATTCTTAACTTCAAATCATAAATTGCAATTAAGTTTTGAATTTTTCCACTCTTGTTGTGAACAAGGGATGTGGCAACGGTTGTAAATTTTGTAAATAAGTACTGGCAATGCACTTTTTGCCAATGTTGGGAAAGCGTTCTAAGTCAGTACTGTGCCAGTGCTTTTTTATTTTTACGGTTGTAAATTTTGTAAATCAAGTACTGGCAAAGCACTTTTACTACCATTGGCAGAGCGTTCTGAGCCAGAGTTGTGCCAGTGCTTTTATTATTTTTACTGTTGTAAATTTTGTTAATTAAGCACTGGCAAAGCACTTTTCACTAACGTTGGCAGAGCGTTGTAAATCAGTGCTTTGCCAGCACTTTATTTGTTGGATCATTGGCAAATAGTGCTCTGCCAGTGCTTGATTTTCAGACCATTGGCAATTTCTGGCTGGGTACTTACAAAAACGACCTCGTCGAACAAATATAATGTGTTTTTACTGCTTATTATTTATATACTGGTAATGGAAGCCTATAGATGAGATTTTGCTGGGTATTTACACTGGGCTTAACATTACGAAAAATTTTTAGAAATTATAAAAATACAAATAGTAACGTCATGATGCTTGTTAGGAAAAGACCTAACCACGTGCTTGATTACTAAGAAGACAAGAATGGAGCAAAATTGATTATTAATAGGTTTTTTATTAAAGTTCTGCCTATTATGGAGGCTCTAACTTTTCTAAAACTTCGGGTTCTGATGAGATCTTTAGCCAGATCGAAATACTAGTATCAACCTAGCTAATATGTTTGATTTGCTTTATTTTTGTAAATATACGGAGGTTGAAAGCTCGTTATAAATTGAAAATAACATAAAAATAATCTCGATGTATATAAAAACAAAAAACTAATATAACTGTACAAAAATTGTATTTAGAGACTGTTGTCGGAATGTTTTAAAAAGTCTATTGCTTCCATTTCTAGTCATACATAATATGATTAAGTTATATCTGACTTTGAATCGTGTCACATTATGACGCACCAATGTACAAATAAATCTGATATATTTTTAGAGAACATTTTTACATGGTACTTATTATTATTATATCGTATGTCCCCAAATCTTATATTATATATAACGACATAAACCATATTATAATAAATCGGTTAAAAAAGTTCATACATGTAGTAATATGTTCATATATAGACATATATGGTTGCGTGTACGGACAAATATATGAATATATGTTTCATATATGGAAGTATATGTTCATATATTTGAAAACGGAGTCATATATTATCATATATATTTGCAAAAGGTGATCATATATCAACACATACTCAAGGAAAAAAGTTTCATCATATTTATAATCGTTTGCCATCAATTATTCATCATATTTATGAAGTTTTCGTAGATATGATGAAGAGTTTCATAAAAATGTTGGTCAAATATTTCATAATTCTTCATCATTTCATAAACAGTTTCATAAACCGTGTGAACATATTTTTGTTTGTTTTGCTATCAATTGAAATTCAGAATTTCCTTTTGAAATTAAGAACTCATCAATAGATATTAAGAATTTTAATTTAAAGTTAGGAAGATGTAATTTTTAATTTACATTTAAAATTGAGAAACTATCATAAAATCAATTGAAAGTCAGAATTTCTAAGCAGTTGATGTATTCTGAATTTTGCATGGAATTTTGTAAATATAAATTTAATAGGAAGTTTGATATAATTTTTGTTAAAAATAATGATAAATGATATAATTTTTATTAAAAATTTAATTTCTATAAATTTCAGTGGAAACGGAAATTCTTAACATCAAATAATGTTTTCAAATTCAAAATTCTTAACTTAATTTATTTTTTCTAATTTTAAATAAAAATTAATTCAATTTATATTTCTGAATTTAAATTTGAAATTCTGAATTTTATTTCATATACAGGGTGACTCAGTCACGATCCGCCGAATTTCACCAGCGTATTCCTTGACTCATTTCATGAAAATATGTCCACTACGACCATCCCCGAAAATGCAAGTGTGCGAAATGGCAGCGGTTTGAAAAATTTGAATTGGTGGTCGGAGGGTAGTAGGGTAAAATTGAACCAGTGGTCGTATTTTTTTGGTTTTGGGCTTGTTGGAAAGGTCGCCGAGATACAGAGCTTTAAAAAAATATTGGAAAAAAAAGAAATAAAAACTTGCACATAAATAACCTCAATTTTGCTCAGCCAGATGGCAGGTAACTTTTGTTTTTTTTTTCTCTTAAAAGACAGCCCTTTTTACCTTTCCAAAATGCCCTAAACGTAGCCTAGAGGTCTTACCGTTCCAAAGTTATGACCATTTGACTGAAATGCAAAATTTTTTTTTTGTTTTTGGAAGCGAAATAACAGCACACATTCATTAGTTTTTGTAATTTTGAATTAGCCTCCAAGATTGTGCGATGTAACGCCGCTGGACTGTTTTCTGTGGGGATATGTTAAGTCGCTAGTCTACACCGATAAGCCCGAAACTATTGACCACTTGGAGATCAACATTCTACGCGTTATTGCCAATATACGACCACAAATGTTGGAAAAAGTAATTGAAAATTGGACCTCCAGATTAGACTACGACCGAGCCAGCCGTGGCGGTCATATGCATTGTTCCATTGTTTTGTTCCATTTCAAAGTTCTATACCTCTATAAAAAAACACCCTCTACAATTGGGGGAAAAAAAGTACGCGCACTGCTGAAAACAGTACAACTGGCAAGCCTAAGTACAATATACCGACTTTTGTCGTTACTTGATAAAATTTCAAAGCAAATAAATTGCAAAGTACCAACTTTTGTCAGTATCTCTTGTCATATATTAAAAAAATACCGAATAACAAGTTCGGTAATTCAACCGACAATTGTCGTTAGTTAAAGAAATCGATAAAATCGCTAAGAAAAATAGTGAATAGCACTACATTTGTGTAAATTTCTTCTGATCAAATATTAACAAAACTCATAAAATTGTGTGTCATTTTTTAGTAAAAAAATTATATATAACGATATATTCTTTAATTTAAAAATATATGATCATATCAAATAGCATATGTATCAATATGTATTTATATATAATAATATTTTCAAAAAATTTCACTAAAAAAAATAATATTCTGAATTTTATATATGAGTATACATGGTTGATAAATTTGATTAAATGTTTATAAAATTAGATATAACCCAATACATAATTATATATAATGCAAACATCAAAAACGTTTTCTGTCATTTTAGACATACTTATATATAATCCAAAACTGAACAAATTTCCTAAGTCAGTTTCTATGTAACTATATATAATTCAAAAATCGCAAACTATTTTAGTAAAATAGTTTACAATTTTGCGAAATCGATTTCCATTACAAATAACGAACCTTCCATCAAAAATTATTAGAACAGATTATCTCTTAACCTGTTCTAGAACAGCTTCCGGTTACATGGAACCGTTTCTAGAACAGATTCATAGATGTCAAATTGTAAGGTTTTACTGTCCCAGAACCAGTTCTATAACTGGTTCTAGAACCGGTTCTTAAGCAACTTGTTCTAGTTTGGAGGTAAAGAACCTATTGCAAATACGACAAACTCCATATAAAAAGAATCGGTTGTAACACAGAAATTATAAGCTATTATAATACAGTATAAGATTTCACTGGGCCATTTTAATATTGACAAACACTTTTTTTTTAAATTAAATTAAAATTAACAATATCGTTTGAAATGAAAATGTGATGTCCTAAAAAAATACAAACTAAATTTAAGTTATTTTCAAATTTCAATCACGCATTTTGTATTTTGAACCCGTTTTATGGAGGTCAAATATATGGAACTTAATATCTTTTAATTTATATATATTTGGATTATTATGTATAATTGTATCTAATTATATCTAATTGTATCAAATATAATATAACTATTGGGATAAAACTCCGATAGAATTGGATAGTTTTTTTTTTATTAAATTGTATCTATTTAAATATAATTAGATCCAAAGTGAAAATTGTATCACTAGAACCATTTTTCGGATCAAATTATAACCTCTTATGTTTGCGGAAAATATCTCATCATATATAGTTTTATATAAACTTTTTTACTCGGGTATCCAAGTAAAAAAGGTTATACATATTCAGATATAATTTTATGCAAGTAAATGTTTCAATGTATAAATTTATATAGCCATATTAGCATATATGTTAAAGCATAAATATTTGTACTTAATGTACCTAATTATATATTACTATATATACAATATAGGATTATATATGCCTTCATATATAATTCAACATAAATGTACATATAATTACATATAACTTCATTTGAACCAACATTATTTTTTTTTTTATAATTATTTATAAAGCCTTATTCATCGGTTGAAAATTAACAAAGTTCTAGTACTTTTTCTAGTTCAAGTTTCATTCAGATCTGCGGATTCACCACTGTTTATTTTTCTTATTAGTTTATCTCTCGATTTAAATAAGTTACGTTTTGCCAGGCCCCCCTGTATTTACTTTTAAATAGCTTTTTACAATTAACCAATTTAAATTTAACTTTATTGATTACAAATTAATAATTCCATGAAAAGTATTTGTTTGTTATTTTTTCAGCTAAATTTGCATAATTACAATTAGTAAAACGTTTTTGTTTTTGTTACATTATTTGTTAGTTTTTAATCAAAATCAAATGCAGTTATTCAGGCATATGTAAATTATTTTTTATTATTGATTTTGTATTTATTGGATTAACACATACATAATTTATTTTAATAATGTTTTTATTAATACAATCGAAGAAAAAAGTTAGTAGACAAATTAGTAAAGCCGTTAGTAATCCAACTTTGCAAGTTTTAAACTAATTTTCAGTTGAAATTGAGAATTAAGTTAAAAATTTTGCAAATTTAACTTGATGAAATACTAAATTTTTAACTATTTTTTTTTGCTGAATTTACATAGTCTAAAAATATTATTTTGATAGTCAAAACACGCAGAGGTCGTTGTTATCGATATTTGAGTTTCAGTATTTTGCGCATTTTTGTATATTGCATCAGTATAATAATATAAGAGTGAAGTGAACACGTCGTAGTAGAAAAATATTTGGAAACATTTATGCAAATGGTTTTATTATAAACTAATAAGAAATAAAACTATAAATAATATTCAAGAGTTTTTTTTTTTTAAAAAAAGTTAAAAGGGGAAAGATTTTTTTCTGTATTGAAGGACTATAATAAGTGGTTTTTATGTTTATAAAATAAATCTGTATAAAAATATTCTACCATTTTTTGATTTACGATTAAAGTCAAGATATTTAATTATTTTGCAGTTTTTAAACCACTGAAGTACCTAGTGCAGAAACGGTAATGACATGTCATTACTTTTCTCACTATCGGTAATGGCACCAACTTACTGTATGCATTATTTTAACACAAATAGTAAGTAGTTACTAATAACTAGTTTAGTTTCCATTATTTCAATACAAAAATTAATGCGTTACCCATAATTACTTATTTTTATAATTATTTTAAATAAAAGTAATGATCTGAAAAATTTTTGAAAATTTATTTTTATACTTATTATATTCTCACTTCTAGTATGTACATTAGAGTGGTTTTATAAAATCGATCTTCGATTTTTATAGGTTCTCAGGTCTAGGATTGTGTCATTTAGTGTAAAAATGCTATTGTGAAAGTTTTAGCTCAATCGAACTATGCCTTCCCGACCCCATTCTGCCCTAAAGTTTAGAAAATTTTTTTAAATGTCGTAAAAGTTTTTACTGAATAAGGTAAATTAATCGAAATGAAGATATAATTATGTTTTCAAAAAGGTATAAAAACACAAAGTCAGTTAAAAACTAGCCCAGTAATAAATAATGCCCCAGACTACTAAGGTGGCAATTATTACTTGACCGAGAAATTCGAGCACACATTTTAAAATTTTTTAAATTGATTACTGAAATATATTTTTTCTACTTAAAAGACTGAAATTTGTGAGATGTTGAAGAAGTTTTTTTTTTTTTGGATTGCGTTAACCTGTCCTAATGTGATGTCAAAAACGGACAAAATTTTTAGGGTGTTTTTCAAATCTCCAATTTCAAATTTTAAAAAAATTTCTTCAACAAAATCGCAAAAATTGAGATTTGGACTCCAGTGACTTTTTTAAAACATGTTAAAGATCGAAAATAAAAAATTTTAAAAATATACCCTGGCATACTTGGGTAGGGCAACGATTTAATTTTTGCAAAATTTCGAGGAAATTGTGTTTTTTTGGTAATTTTTACCTTATTTGTTGTCATAAAATATTTAAAATCAAAAATAAGCTACTTTAGTACCGTTTGTTGTTTTTGTTTATCATCATGACTTAAGGTTGAAAATAAAAAATTTTGGACACCATTAACACATGTGGACCAGAGGCCCCAAGAGACCCCACACTTAAATATTTCAATTTACAAAAAACGTTGAAGATTTTTTTTTACTACTTTTGAATTTTAATAAACGTGATGTAAAATATAATAACACAATATTTGAAGATTCTGTGCCAAAAGTTTTGGGCATATTAAACAACGTTAACCCTTGCCGAGCCGCATTAAGATCAAAGAAATTACTGCGAGTATTTATATATATTTGAACAAAAAGTATTTAACTTCTTTTTTTTACAAACCTGGCATAGACCAGTACTTTAATCATTTAACATATATTTTGGACTAAATTAACCCTTAGATGCTCTTGGTGTCAAAAAGACTCATAGTTGAAAAAACTTTAAAAATATGTTGCGTTATGTTAACAAAAGCATAATAATATTTTTCTCTTGTTTTTAATATTATTATGCTTGTGTTAAAAGTAGCTAATTTTCGATTTTAAATATTTTATGACAACAAATAAGGCAAAAATTACCAAAAAAACACAATTTCCTCGAAATTTGCAAAAATTAAATCGTTGCCCTACCCAAGAGTGTCAGGGGATATTTTTAAATTTTTTTATTTTCGATCTCTAACATGTTTTAAACAAGTCACTGGAGTCCAAATCTCAATTTTTGCGATTTTGTTGAAGAATTTTTTTTAAAATTTGAAATTGGAGATTTAAAAAACACCCTAAAAATGTTGTCCGTTTTTGACATCACATTAGGACAGGTTAACGCCATCCAAAAAAAAACTTCTTCTACATCTTACAAATTTGAGTCTTTTAAGTAAAAAAAAATATATTTAAGTAGTCAATTTAAAAAATTTTTAAAATGTGTGCTCCAATTTCTCGGTCAAGTAATAATTGCCACCTTAGTAGTCTGGGGCATTATTTATTACTGGGCTAGTTCTTAACCGATTTTGTGTTTTTATACCATTTTGAAAACATAATTATATCTTCATTTCGATTAATTTACCTTCTTGAGTAAAAACTTTTACGACATGTTTAAAAAATTTTACAAAAACTAAAAAAAGTGACTTTTTCGCCTTGTATTCCGTTTTCTAAACTTTAGGGCTGAATGGGGTCGGGTAGGCATAGTCCGATTGAACTAACACTTTTACAATAGCATTTTTACACTAAATGACATAATCCTAGACATGAGCACCTTCAAATTTCAAAAAAAAAAAAATTTGCCCATATACACTAAAACCACTCTAATGTACATATATGACTACTTCTTTTTTTGTTTTTTGTAAGCATTAAAGTAATGACATTTTGTGCAAGCATGTGATTTATATTTTTTTCTTTGAAGAATATTATTGTCAGACTGGCAAAGCCGTTTAGAGTCGTTGCATCAATATCCGCCCAGAAGTATCTGTTATATTAAAATGTTAACAAAAAAATATTTTTTTTTAAATTTTACATTTGACCTTACGCAGGGACAATTTAATGTATCTCCATTTTATCTAATTTAAAGGATTGAAATATATGATCTTGTTTAATCAAATTTCAACCTAAAGCATATGGTGTTTAAAAAAAAAACAAATAAAAAAAATTCGTAAAAGTTAAACAAGTGGCAAAAATCTAAGTTTTCTTAAAATCCGCTGAAATAAAATCACTACCCTAGACATAGTACAAAAGGAATTCCTTCAATTTTCTCAGGTTTTTATCCATAATATGTGCCTAATAGAACCCTAAAGTCTAATCATTGATATTCTAAAATTCTTTAAAAAAAATTAAAAATTGGAAATTTTGGAAACAGTGTTTGAAAATTTTGACAATTTTAGCAATAGTTTAGAAAGAGTTAGCGAAACACTAGATGAAAAATACTTTTTATTTGAGTTTTCTCAGAATTATAGAATACAAAAATATTCTTGTAGTAGATAATTTTAATAGATTTCGGATTTTGGGCTTGAATTTTTTGATTAAATGGCTTGCAACACATCAGTTGGCGGGGAAAATTGTAATAATTCGGTTGTTATTTAACCGATTTAAGTTTGTATTGCTTCATGACAAAGACAATTCACTCCGAAACACGATTTCAATTCAAATTCATTTTAAAAATATCAAAATTTTTGAGAAAATTTAAAATAAGTCGCATTTTCCCCTTGTAATCCGGGTTTCAAACTTCAGGGACGATATGTTGCTGAAATCAGCAACTAAAATTAGTAAACTAATTTGTTATTTGTAAATATAGAATAGAAAAAAATGAATAAATTGGGTTATAAGAAATGAATAAATTGGGTTATAAGTCTACTAATTTTTTTGAGAGTAGCAACGAGATGATGTTTAAATATGTGATATCGATGGACGAAATTTGCTAACACTTTTTTTTAGAATCAAATCCAAATTACAGATTTTCGTCCAAATCATTGATTTTTTTCGGTAATTAAAAAATTTCTTATCTTAACATTCCTCTACTACAATACCAAAATTATTTATTACAATATCGCCACCATAATTTGATATAAAAATATCCATAAAATGCTCATATATCGTCCTGAATAATAAATTATTTACACTGTGAGCAGAGAGAGATATTTGGTATTAAAATAAATCTTGTCTGTGCATGGTTTTGTTAACTGCTCGATATACGTTCGGTAGTTAATGAATGTTTGTACAATTTATTTAAATCGTAAACTTTTTATACTGTAGTCCATTTTGTTTTCTCTCACTGATTCACATTCCCCTTTGACAATCGACAGCATGAATAAGTTATTTTGCGTTAAGTGTTAATGTTGGTAAAAAAAATTACACAAAATACGAAGGGAAAGACCAAAAAATTATTGCATAATTTTAAAATTCTTTTATTTTTTTATTGTATAAATATAAAAAGAATTGTTGTTTTCATAAATTTACAAAATACCAACTTTGTTTTTGGCTGGTTTGAAGTTTTTTTTAAATACATTTTTATGGGCTTATTTTACATCCTGCTGCATACATTTTCACAGATACTTAAAGTTTTTGTTATTTTTTATTTTTTGTAACCAACAGCGAAATTGTAATAACACATTTATACTGCCAGAAAAAGTTTCACGAGACTTTCTTTAAAAATTTCAGCCCTTTCTCTATTTTGTATCAATATGGATATAATCATCTTTGATTGAATTTGACAATCTCTACGACAGAGAAACGATTTGGATTTAAACTATAATAATTTTTTAGGTCTTACCCATCATTTAGATGGGTCAAGATTGTAGTAGTGACAAGAAAAATTATACTAAAAAGTACAACTCTAGTAAGACACATAAAAAAAATCAGCCATGGAAGATTTTGTATCTGTTTTTCATACATAAAACAAAATTGTGTATTAAAACAACGTAAATTTTGCGTTTTCACCGGCTTGTTAAAGTAATTGTCTATTAATTACATAAAAGACAAAATAAAATATTTAAATTTAAAAAAGTTTAAACGTGTATTTTTTGTAGTCAAATTGTGTGGTCAAATTGCAAACAAATATACAACAGGTAGACAAACTAAAGCGAAAGGCAAAGATTTTTATGTTTCCTTTTTCTTATTGCAAAAAAAAAGTTTTGTATATGTTACATTTTGTTATTTTTTCGTTTTGTTTATATAATTCTATGCAGCATTAGCGTTCCTTTAAAAGATAGCATCATTGAGACAACCATCGATGTAAGTAGTTGAAAGATAATTTTGTTTATGTTATATATAATTATTTCTATTGTTTTTACATATTACATTAATTCATGTAGTCAATGAACATTTTGTAACGTATTGTAAATTATATTAAACAGAATCACAAAAATGTGTATTCTGATTTTCAGCAAAATAAATTAACTAAAGTATAAATTTTCTACAAATTTTTTGAGTTTTTTTCAATCTACTAATATTCAGCAAAAATTTTATTAATGTTTAGCAAGGGTTTTTAAATTTCTAATCCACTAAGTTTTAGCAAAACTTTTGCTGAATCTACTTATTTTGTGCTAAAAATCAGCTCGCTGATTTGTAGCAAACGATTTTGCTGACATTAGCAATTTTTTTGCTGACTCAGCAACATATTTTGCTAACTTTACTAACTTTTTTATTTGAGTGTAGTTATTTATTTAGTAATGCGTTTGTAGTTATTTTAACTGCAATTGCAGTTGTTTTACTAAGAAAAATAATTTTTAACGTTTTTGAGGGTTGATTTTTAAACAACTTACCAAAATTACTACATTACGGCAACAGTCATTCATGCAGTTGCTTCGACTTTTTTACAAAGTGTGCGTGTATCAAAACTCAAAAAACAAAATCAAAGCGTCTGATAATTATACATTTTTTCTTTTTTATCATTAGTATAAAAGGGAATGTTAAAGAAGATAGATAAATAAAATAAAAACGCTGTAGATTTTATTAAATAAATAAAATAATTAAAATATAAAGGTACACTCAAAAAAAAAAAGTTAGCAAAGTCAGCAATAACATTTTTTGAGTCATCAACATTTTAGTCAGAAGGGTGCTTGTTAGAAAAAGTTGCTAATGTCAGTAAAATCTTTTGCTGAAAATCAGTTTTTTCGCAACATTTTAATATTAAACATCATTAAATATCATAGATTAGAATATTTGATTGAGCCGCTGTACATTTTTCAACCAAACTTACCAGATATTTAGAACCACGGTTTATTAAGAAATTGTTTGTAATTTTTGTTGCCGTAAATCGTCCTCTAGTAGAAATACTGGCAACAAAGTTGAAACTTTGACCGCATATAAATCCTAGACTATTGAAAATATTTTAAAAATTTTAATTTTGTATAATTTTGTGAACAAATTTTATTAAAAAATATGTAAAAAACATTTTTTTTTCATTGTTAACCGCTTTTTATTTTTTTTTTCGGAAAAGTCGTGGTTTTTGATCATTTTTTAAAATTGCCATATGGCAACCCTGACTATATAAGTTTTATAAGCTTAGCAGTATTTTACTAAAAACTTTTTATTATTTGTGTTTTGATTGAAAACGGAATAAATTTTGCAATATTTCAGACTTTGTGTTTTTGAAAAGTTCATCGTTCGCGCGGAAGATTTTCAAAAAGTATATACAATCAAAGAACTGGTTTATAGCAGGGCAATACATTTTCATATTTTTTCATCAGCATAACACTCAAAAATAAAAAGGATTAGTCTTTTTTATATTTTAATTAATATTTCAAAAAAGTTCCATAAAAAAAGGCAAAAACAGATTTTTTAAATTCTTGATTGTTTTTTAGAATTGTCTAAAAACGGGCTTTTAAGGTCCAGTTTATTATATAAAATAAAAGATTATTTCATTTAATGGTCCATCCGAATTAAATTAGTTACTTAGAAAGTCTGGATAACAATTTTTCACAATTTTTATTCACGACTGTAGTAAAGATGTTGAATACTTTTAGGGTTTTTAAATCACTTATTTATCTTTTTCCAGTACAAAAATATAGCCGTTTAAAAGTTCTGGTTCCAAAAAGGAAAACTTTGTCAAAACTGAGTTAAAATAAATCGATTGATAAAGGCTTTATTAGATTATATGTTTTCGGAAACAATTTATAATCAATTGAATTTTCAATTTCGATCGAAAGTGAATTTCATCACATACCAGATTGGGTTTAATGGTAAAGTTCGGTTAACTCAACTTAATTTTATTTGCAACACCCAAAATATTCCGAAATCACATTTGAATACGGTTTATTGGTTGTAGCCACCAAAATACACTTTTTAATTCGATTTGCAATTTATTGTTCGTGCGTACCATTTAGATAATCTTTTAATCTTTAATCTTTTCTTAATAATTTATTTTGATTTCAATTTTGTAGCCAGTCTAATCGCAATATTAAAGTATATGGGCCTTTTTGGTTTTTTGATTTCCATATATATATTTTTTTTTCGTATTTTAGTGCTGTATTTTTGTTTTATTATTAAACTTTACTGTATATTTCGTATCAATATTTATTTACACAAAAGTATATATATATCCTCCTCTTGTGTGGTCTTTTTAAAGGCGATAAACCACTTAAATTTGTATGCAGATTTTGGTCGATTTTTTCAATTTTTATTGACCAAAATTACCAATATTTCCATGCAATATTTTTTTGTATATTTTTTTCGGTGCAGTTTATAATTTTATTTACACTTTGTTTAATTATTGTTGTAACGAATAATAAGCAATTAAAAATTTTTTTAATAATTAATTTAAAACCAGAGAACGAGACAAAATGGCAACGATTTATTTTTAAAGCTAATTATCTTTAAGAAAAAAAACGACATATTTTTAATACTTGACAAAATTTACTTAATTTATTATCCAGAATTTTTGAAAATAAATTAACCGCAATAAGAATGTGCTGTTTATTGTATTAAACATATGACCTACTTCAAAAATTTTGGACATCTGATGAAGCTGACTTTATATGCTTTTAATTTCTTCACGAAAAGAATTGATGGCCATTTTTAAAAATATACTTGAAACTTTACAAGAGTTTTTTTTATTAATTTTTTTTTGCTCATAGTTTTTGGGGCTTAGTGGTGTATTGGTCAGCTCGTTTGACTGTTAATGGTCCCGGGTTCGATTCCCAGTGACGACAACATAAATTAAGGGGGGACATTACATTCGCGGCAGAGAAAACAGACCTTTTTTTAAAAATTCATAACTCAGTCAAAAACAAACATTTTTCCAAAATTATTGTAGAGAATTTAATAAATTACAAGAAAAAAAAAATTCAAAAAAATATATTTTTCACTCCAACATGGTTTTATAGAGCTCCAAACTGGGCGGCAGAGAAAAAAGCGGTGCCTCGTGGTTGCAGTGCTGGGAGTCGCAAAAATTGTCCGATCTGGAAAAAAAATTACTTTTTTAAATCTTAACAAAATTGGTTATCGTATGACACGATCTTTTTTTTTAAATTTTTGGTGATGTTCCAAATTTAAAAGTGTGTTTTCTTTCGAAAAAAATGACTTTAAAAATTCATAAAAAATCGAAAATAAAATTTAAAAAAAGGTCGTGTCATACAATAGCGAATCAAGTTTAAAAAAATACAAAAAAAAAAAAAAAAAATCGTCAAAAAATGAACCCGCTAGTGCCGCAACCAGTACGAAAAACATGGTTTCGAGATAAACACGTTCAACGTTTGTGAACAAAGAACAAAAGGTTACCTTCAATCTGCCATGCCTGCTTCGTACAGTATGCCTTCGTTATCTTGTGTTGTGCTGTTTCTTACAGTTTTTTGCAATCGTTTAGCAATTCGGGCTTCTTTTGAAACTTCATATGCCTTCACTCTGGCGCATTTCAAACGATTTGCATCATTTCCTTTGCAAAAATTCAATGCTGTAACTCCTATGGTGATACCAAGTAAAACAAGTATATACCAGCTGCCGTACGTAGGTAGCGCGAATTTTTCCATGAAATTTTTTTTCTTTGAATCTTAAGAATATTTACTAAAATACAAAATTATAAAAAAAGTCGATTTCAAAAAACGGCCAATGTCATGTCCCCCCTTAAAACAAAAAAAATATATGAATTTTCTATCATTCATATATATCGCAGCACACCTACGGTGTTCCCTTAGCACTTAACCCCACCGAAGTAAAATAATGTATCAGGGCTATGACCAAAAAGCGTCAATAAGTTCGTCAAATCTTCATTAGGTGGCGAGAAGCAACTGTTGTAAGACTTATCATCTCGCGCAATTACAGTATACGTTGCTTTCCAAAGAAAGCAACGTATTAGTAAATAGGAAGAATTTCCTGAGTGTAAAGTAGTTTCCATATCGCTGCTTGGTGAACAGTTCTTTATTGATTTACAAGTGAAACCATCATTTTCCGATTTTTAACTTTCGCAGTTTTTTCTATAGGGTTTTTGCGCCAACGTTATGCCAGCGGTGGCAAGTTTGCTCAAACCAACGGTTGGCCAATTTATCAATCGGGAAACAGGACGACAATAATGTCATGATTGTTACTCCTACGTTCTACCAACGCATAACCGACCATCGCTGACGCTTTGCAAACACTGTGCCGATTGTGTTTTTCTGCCTGGGTATGTATATAGACTGAATCTTTATGACGGAATAAATTTAGAAAGTGCATTAAAGTTTAATTTTTTTCATTCCTAGCGGATGCAGCGGCAGTTTTTTCCCACCACCCTTCGCCTTGTGACAACTTAAGCGCTGTATCAATTCCGCGATAACGTACATTAAATAAAATATTTTGATACTAAAATCGAAAAGGCATCAACAAATTTAAAGGACTCAAAATTTTATAGAGCAAACAAAATTTTCATAACCTTAAAATGCATTCTCATATAAAATTTTTAATTTTGTGTTTTAAAAAGTATTGAATGTGATTTTCTGCAAATAAGAAACCCTAACTCCAAATAAATATCACAAAACCGGCAAAAAATGCGTGTTTTCTAAAATAATCCTGGTTTTTTTTTTTTAACAGAGAAGCAAACCTCAGGAAATCTATATATATATATATAAAACTCATTTTCTGTTTGTTTGTTCTCTATACAAATTTGCAATATTCAACGGATTTTCCTAAAATTTGGCATGAATAATCCACGGACCTCAACATCGACCACGACCACTTCTACGCATACTTTTGACAAAAAATGTAAAATTAACATTTTTTCACCTTTTTCAACTTTTTTCGTTTTTTTCGAATACAAACTTCTAAGAAAGTTTTAACGGATTTCTTTGAAAGTACTCACATATATTCTACGTTTCCCGAGGAAGGCCTCAGTAAAAGTTTCATTACCATAGCCCACTTCAACACCGACTTATGGTCAAAAACGTCAAAATCAAAAAATTCCACTATTTTTAATAAAGCTTATTTTTATAATTTGAAAGCATTAAATCCAATCAAAACATTTAAGGAGAAACCATTTCGTTTTTAAGAATTTTTTTTCCCACCTATCATATACCTACTGATTTTTTCGCAATGTCTTTATGATTTCATTTTTTTTAAATTTTTTTTTCCTTACCGTTTTTGGCAATAACAAGTTCATTAAAAAAAAAAAAATCTTTAAGGATAAACTTTTACGAAACCATGCACTAAAATCAATATGAGATATTTTTATTGATAAAGCACATTGATTTATAGTCGGGAATTGCTACTGAAAGCATTATTTTGTATTCAACGTCTTTAAAGAGAAAATAATTTATAATTTTGTAACCTTATTTCATAAATTTCAAATGGAATCTTTAATTTCAAGTTTAACGTTAAAATCCTAACTGATTCTGCAAAACACAACAGAATTAAGTCGTCTATTTCGTAGCTTAAAATTTTTTCTGCATTCAAAAATCACAGTTGACCCGGGAAATACCGGGCACTTCAGCTATTCTTAATATTTATTAATGTGTTGCTTTCTTTGCCAAGGCGTTAGTGGAGAGATGAAAGGTGGGGAAAGAGGAAAAGCTTAAAATATGGCAACACTGTAATTGCGAGAGATGATTATTTTTAGAACAGTTGTTGCTCGCCATTTAATGGAAAGTTATCGAACTTATTGAAGATTTGTGGCTCATAGCCCTGATTCATTATTATGATACAATGGGGTTAATGGGAACACCGAAGGTCGGCGCTGCTATACTTATGAGAGATAGGAATTATTTGTTCAATGATGTTGACGTCGCCGAGGATCGAACTAGAGACCATCTGTGTAAAAATCCAACGCGCTAACCATTGCACCACAACGCCCAGTGTGTTTTTTAGTTTATGTTTATATTTATGCTTGAAATTTAAAACCGCCATATTTTTTGAGCCACGCCGTTAAAGATAAATGCTTAACGGGAATGGATTTAGCATGCTTAAACATCATGTAACACATACACAAAAGGTTATTCATGTCATACAAAAAAAAAAATTTTTTAAATATTTTGCCGCAGTGTCGAAAAATTTTTAAGTTCCCCATATACTTAGTGATATATTATATATTTATTTTTTTTATATGTACGAAGAGAATTTTGTTGGACAAAAGATAATTAAAAGATAATAAATTTTAAATTTTCTTACAATTTCATAACAATTTAAATAAATTTAATGAAAAGTTCCAATGGACGAATTTCATTCCATTCCATTCCACTAACGAATTTCGTTAATATTTTAGCGATACTTTCATTTCCTGCTTAAACAAAAACTCACATGTTTTCAGTCTATTTGAACATAAATAGTAAGCGACTAACCATGGTACATTTAATTCTTTGGTTTGCCTTCCGTAAAATTAAGGCGCTACGAAATAACCCCCAATGAAATAACCCCCAACTGCCAAAAATGAAATAACCCTCAAAAAAATTGTATAAAATTGTTTGGGGGTTTTTTCATTTTTTTTTTTTGGGGATTATTTCATCTTACGGTTTGGAGATTATCTCATTATGAAGCAACCCCCAATGAAATAAAGCCCAAAATTTAAATTCTTTGGAGATTATTTCATATGCAATTATTTTGGGGGTTATTTCATATTTTTTGGGGGATATTTTATTTTGCTAAAAGTGAAATTTTTTTAATATTTGTTAGTTTTTCTGCGTGGCGGCCTGCGGCCGCTCTTAGGGGTTTTCTCCTCCATGGGACGCGGCAGGTGGCTTCGCTGAATAAAGTTTCCCTGCGCGCGTCACACTAGGGAAGATAATGAGACGCGCGCAGGAAAACTGTATTCAGCGAAGCCACCTGCCGCGTCCTATGGAGGAGAAAACCCCTAAGATCGGCCGCAGGCCGTCACGCAGAAAAACTGAACAGTGTAACAAAAGAATCGAAAATATGAAAACAAAAAATAAAAAAAATTTGGGACATATATCATTTCTTTGGAGCTTATTTCATTGGGGGTTATTTCATTTCTTCCTTTGGGAGTTATTTCATTACGAAACAACCCCCAAATTTTGGGTGTTATTTCATTTTCACCTTTGGGGAATATTTCATTTCTTTTGGGTATTATTTCATTTTTTTTTTGTTGGGACTTATTTCATTTTTTTTGGGATTTATTTCATTGGGGGTTATTTTATTTTGTCGTTTGGGTGTTATTTCATTGGGGGTTATTTCGTAGCGCCTAAAATTAATAATGATAGTTAAATAACACAGTGCAACAGTGAAAAAAAAATGCACGGACTCAACATTATAGGTTCGATTGTACTGCCAAAGGATAGTAAAACCCTCGGTTTGGCCAGTTTGAATACCAATTTTTTCTTTTATGGACCTCAAAAGATTTTGAAAATCAGTGCACCACTCAAAAAGAGGCGTCCTCTGTTTTTGGCCTACAGCTAATTCAGACTTGATGATATTGCTTAACAAAAAAAGTAAACAAAAATGCAATAAAAGTGTAGTCTAGTCAAAAACGACTGTTTATAAGGTACAAAGTGGTCTTTGTTAGCTATTTCGGATGTCTAGACACATTCAGATAGTATTGATATGTTGACAAATGTTGTTCAGATTTACAATGGCTACACATATTGTTAGTGAAAAATGTTGTTAGTGAAAAATTATGAGTCCCTGTAACTTATGTTGAAAAAAGCAAAAAAAAAAATAAATAATTTTCTCCTATATTTTTTCAAAAAACTGCAGAAAAAAATGATTTTTTGCACATAAAATGTTTATAAAGTTATATTAGTTTTTTGTTTTTATATACATCGAGATTATTTTTGTTATTTTCAATTTATAACGAGCTTTCAACCTCTGTATATTTACAAAAACAAAGCAAATCAAACATATTAGCTAGGTTGATACTAGTATTTCGATCTGGCTAAAGATCTCATCAGAACCCGAAGTTTTAGAAAAGCTAGAGCCTATATAATAGGCAGAACTTTAACAAAAAACCTATTAATAATCAATTTTGCTCCATTCTTGTCTTCTTAGTAATCAACCACGTGGTTAGGTCTTTTCCTAACAAGCATCATGACGTTACTAAACTTTGAAGACCAAAAATGTTCTATTTATATAAAAAATTTTTAGTGTGTACTCTGGCTCAAGTAATATTTTTTACAGTTATATTAGTTTTTTGTTTTTATATACATCGAGATTATTTTTGTTATTTTCAATTTATAACGAGCTTTCAACCTCTGTATATTTACAAAAACAAAGCAAATCAAACATATTAGCTAGGTTGATACTAGTATTTCGATCTGGCTAAAGATCTCATCAGAACCCGAAGTTTTAGAAAAGCTAGAGCCTATATAATAGGCAGAACTTTAACAAAAAACCTATTAATAATCAATTTTGCTCCATTCTTGTCTTCTTAGTAATCAACCACGTGGTTAGGTGGTTTATAAAATTTGTTCAGTAGACTCTTCACTACATTATTGCCAAATATAGTTAAGCAATATCACAAGTCTGAATTAGCTGTAGGCCAAAAACTGAGGACGCCTCTTTTTGAGTGGTGCACTGATTTTCAAAATCTTTTGAGGTCCATAAAAAAAAAGGTAGTCAAACTGGCCAAACCGAGTACAGGGCTTTACTAACCTTTGATAGTACAATCGAACCTATACTGTCGAGTCCGTGCATTTTTCCAAAAGTCTTCATTTGTTGCACTGTGTAATGTTTTATTTATATGTGGTTATATAACCTTTTTCGGTTTTCATACCTTAAATGTTTTTCACTATCAGAAGAATTTTTAGCAAATTAAAATATCAATAATACAATTTTGGGATATTCTTGATATGTTAGGTAGCAGAAATGTTTGCATTATGGTAAATAAACATTAGTTTTACTGCAAAATAAATAAATCTACCCTTTAAATTTTATAAAAGTTCTGAAAATTTAAATATTTATTCAACAAACGTCGTCTTTTAAGGACAGAAAATTACAAAATTTAGCAAAATTATTTTCATAGTTATACATACATATTAATGCTTCACAGACCATAGTATGAAAAAACGCGTTTTCGCTTTATATCCTTTATATTTTGTCACTGTTTTTTTGTTATAAACCCATTATTTGTGTTGAAAACAAATTTATTTACATTTGAATTCATATTTCTGATTTTCTTTGAAAGTTTTTTTTTTGCTACAAGATAATAAATTTTAATTAGCGTATGTAATTGTGTTAAAATTGTTATTTTTAAATTAAAACCCCATATATTACTCTTGAAAAAGTTTTACAGTAAAAACAAGTAAATTAGGACAAAATTTGCCCACACATATTGACAATGAAGACCGATTTGTCGATTTTCATTCATTACACCTTCCTGGTTTTTTTCCAAAGGGTTCCAAATGGGAGTAGTATTTTTTTTTTGTTTTTTGGAAAACGTTAAACCATGCAAAATTTCGCCCGAAAATGGGAAACTAAAAAAGTTACAGTAGTTTTAGCATTAGGTATTTTTCTTAGTTTTGTTTAAAGTGTTGAACTTTGAGATGCTATAGAACACGAACTACATCGAATTTCGAAAAACTTAATATATCATCGAACGTTGAATACCATTTTACTCACTTTCAATGAAATCGAAACACATCCATTCCAAAAACGACTACAATCGAATCAAAATTTTTCAGAATGTCCCAGTGTAGTTTTATTAAAAACTTCCAAACATCGATTTATTCTTTTAATGTTCTTAAAAGTATTTATATATGAAATTCTGTCTTCATTGGATATCATTAACCCATTTCAGCCTAGTATCAAAAGTGACACACAAATTTGATAGAAATGCAGAAACGTCTGTTTTAAATTAGTTTTAAAATTTTGTTAAAATTCCTAATTTGGAGTTAAAAATAAAAACAAATCCCGATCAAAAAAAAATTTATGTCTCAAGTACAAAAACAGATATCATTTGATATAGATCGATATTTATTCTTTTTCAAGCTTATCTCAAAATTGGATTATCCAGTAATATCCAATTAGATCTCTCACATATATTACTGGAGTAAATTAGATCGAAATTTATCTCAAAATTTTGGGATCTAATTTTATATTATTGAGGATCCTGATGGATTCCAAAATATCCCATGGGATTAACTTAAATCTAATTGGATATAAAGGGTCCGCCAAATAACTATAAAAAAAACTACTGAATATTTTCTCAAATTTCTTTTTTTTATTTGAAAGTACAATCCTTCCGGTTAATAATGGAAAATAATTTCATTCAAATGGCTGCCTCGGCTGGCCATGCAGTAGCCTACACGATCGGTCCAATTTTTAAGCATATTATCGATTGTGTGCAGCTGTATTTTACCAATGGCTTCACGAATATTGTCCTTTAAAGCGTCAATTGTCTCTGGCTTGTTGGCGTAGCACTTATCTTTGACGGCACACCACAAATAATAGTCCAACGGTGTCAAATCGCAGCTCCGAGGTGGCCAAACGACATCAGCTCTGCGTCTGATAATGCGATCTTCAAAAACAGGGCGCAAAACATCGAGTGTAGCTTCGGCTGTGTGGCAGCAATATTCTCGGGTGTACGCACTGTTTTTGGCTTTTCACGCTTTGGTTTATCGATGAGGATGCCAGTTTCTTTCACTTTTTTTCACAAGATAACGAACATACGAAGCTGACGGTGCTTCTCTTCTTCCAAAATCCGTACGCAATTTTCGCACACATTCTGCAACATTACCATGATTTTCAAAGTAATGTCGCAATATTTCCCAGCGTTGTTCAAGCGTATATACAACCATATTCGTTCAGCGGAAGGATAAAACTAATTATCTGTCAAATCAGACATGCGCTAAGTGTTACCATTCACGAAATAAGCACTAGTTGAAAAAAAACGTTAGATGGCGGACCCTTTAGTTATATTCAAAAAGAGATTAAATTGGATTTACTTAAATCCCATGAAATATTTAAATCCCATAAAAAATTGTACAAAAAGATTTAGTCATCAAGCGTATATATAATTATGTTTGGGGTTATTTAATGTCATATATAGTGTTATCTTCAGTTGTATTATACTTATGACACCATATAAAAGCATATCTTATATGCCACAATAACGTATTTTTTTAAGACTGTAAATATAATTATATCTTAAATTATGTAGCTTATATGTCACCATATATGATTACATATTATGTTATATATGAGAATGTTATATTGTATATGGCAATATATCAATATATTAGTTTGTGTGTTTTTACATTACAATTAGTTTTACATACAATTATTTCTTATATCTTTGTATTGATAAAATTCATGTTGGAGAAGGAAATGTCCCATTTTTCTTCCCCCTAAATCCGCGGCTGGTGTGGAGAGATTCATTTAAAGGAGTTTTTACAAAAATTTATTCTTTTTTTAAAAGTTGAACAATATTTTTACCAAAGTTTGCATAATTTTTCGAAAAATATCACTTAAATTTTGATTAGACTAAAATAATTTTTATTTTTAATTAAGAAATCTTCATGAAAATTAAATTAGTTTGCAATACTTTTAAGTTTATCAAATAAATTTCAGCTTGATAAAAAATATTATTTTATATAATTTGTTATTGTTTCCACTTTTGAAAAAAATACAAACCAGAACACTTACTGAATAACGTCTTTCAAATTTAGATTAAATTTGGATATGTGGTCGAGGGCACTAAATTATAATACATGCGTAATTCATACCAATCTCATTTTCATACTTAAAAAGGAGGGATAAAAAATGATCCTACACAAAAAAAAAGTCGGTAAATTTTTTCGATGATATTAGCAATGTTTTTTCCTCCTCCCACCAAAAATGTTGCTGATTTTACTGAATTTTTTAAGTGATTGATTTCTCTAATACGTATGCACATTTATGCTTCACTGGTATATATTGTTAACCCATTATTGACTGACCCCATATCGATGAAATTTCCTTCATTCAGTATCTAATATCTTAGAAGTTATTTGGTATACTGTTTTGAATACTTGGGACTTATGAATTAACCACTGATATACAGTAGTTCCTCCATCTTTTTTGAATTAAGCATTTATTTTGTACGATAAAGAACTCCTAAGACTATTACCTAACAAGAAAGTTTCCCGATATTTTACTTTCCCAATTTTTCAGAGGCATTATCGTGTAATTCCTGGTTCACACACGGCAATTATAATTGCCCAATTCTTCTACAATTCTCCTTTGAACTTGCTCTTGTGTTCACACAGGAAAAGTTTGTTTCAGCAATTTTCGTATATCAACCTGCAGTATTGAAAATTGCGAATGACAAAACAAAACGGAATTCGAGTACGGGCAATTCTGTACCCCATATCATTCTCTTTCCCTCCCTCTTCTATAAACTCAAGAATTGCGCAATTATAATTGCCGTGTGTGAACCTAGTCTAATTTTTCCGACTTTGTAAATTTTGCAGACTTTTGAACCGCTAACAACCCCCAGGAAGGTTGTGAAATTTAAAAAAAAAACATTTTCCTAAAGTAGTTTTATCCATTCTCTACCTGTCTGTGAAAATCAATTCGATGTAAAATGTTTAATTTCTGGAAAAATTTTAATCAAAACTTCATTTAGTTTTTTGTGGGAACTTTTTAAACGACCGCGTAAAAGTAAGATCATGGCAAATTTATATTTTTGTAAGGACAACACGGCTATTCCATGTAATTTTTGATAGTTGCAAAAAACGGTAAGAGTTATAACCATAATATTATAACTTGTAGCATTGTTAATTGTTCGTGCTTGTTAATAAACATGCATTCATAACCATACATCTCCATACATGCTTCCATATACCACCATACACTAGTATTAACGAAATGTGAGTAAATATCTACATAGATAATCATTTGTGTTCATACATGTTCATATGTGATCGTACATGTACAATGTATATTGTACATTAGAGCGGCATTTTTGTTTTTACTTTCTATTTACTTAATATTTTGTTGCGATTATTGTAGTACTAGGTCTAAAAGTTATGTGTTGCGAATTTGAGAAAACTTGGATGGCCATAACCCGTGGCGCCCCGCGAACAAAATTTTCGATTTCGGAAATTTTTTTTTAAACTGCTTTAATAAAAATATGTCTTGCGAACATAATTTTCCATTAATTTTGCCATGTTAAGCTCGAATATATGAAATTGCACTAACGGTTTTCCAGATATTCCAACTTAGTTTTTACTAAAAATGGAGTTTTTCCTCCATTCTACAAATTTTTTAAAAATAGTTCAATTTTTTTTTTATTTTTGCTCTAGCAAAGAAGATAAAACTGCGAAAATCAATTTGATGCATCTCTTCCCTTCATTTAGCTCCTTTAAGCAGCATATGTTAACGGTACTTGCTATAGTTTTTTGTCATTATTCGCTTTTTTATCTCGTCTACATTAACCCATTATGAAATGTTGGAGTAAATGATTTTTTTTTTATTGAATATGTGTGTAAAAGTACACTCACAATATTTTTTCCGTAAAGACTACTGAATACACATTAAATTAACTGAAAATCAGTTAGAAACAGGACTACTTACTTTTCGTTTAAAACAATTGTATTTTTTAGTTTATTTTCAACTGTTGAAAAATAGATTGTTGTTGTTTATTTCAATACTCAATATAATATAACAACTTTTTGTTTTTAATAGAAAATTTTAACTAAATATTTTAACTATTACCGAAAGTCTGTTTTTTTTGTTTATTTTGTTTATTGAATAACAGACAGAAAGTTAAAAAATATATTTCTTTGGTAATTTAACTGTATATTCCATTGAAACAACTTTACCGATTAAACTTTAAAATAACCGTTGATTTTTTATGGAAAAGTTCTTGTGAGTGTACACTATATATATAAAAAGCTTAAAGGTATTTTAAAGATCTATCTAATAGGGTGCATGCTAATTTGCATTGCTTAAACTCAAGTGAAACATAATTTTGTATAAATTTATATATTTAAAAAACTTTCAGTATTTTGCGGTTAAATTTCGAAAACTTAAACAAAACATACGTAAAAATACAATGAATGATATAAATATAAAAACCGAGATATTTTAAAAACTGCAAACGAGAAAGGATATTGACATATTTGGATTCAGCGTACACTAAGAGAAATATCTGCATAATATCAATGAATTTTTGCATTAGATCTATAAATTGTCACCGTATTTCGTCCATTGAAACTTTCCATTAAATTCATGCAGTTTTTCATAAAATTTTAGGAACAATTTATTTATTAAAAATTTCATACTCATAATGAAAAAGTTTCATTAAAAATAGTTTCGTAAAAATAATAAAGATTATTCATAAAGTTTAATAAATCTTTCATTCATTTATGACGAAAACTTGAATCGTTATGTCAACATTTTCATTAACACTCGTTAAAAAAAATTCTCTCTGTGTACCAAAATTTATTAAAAAATATGTGGTTTTGCTAAAAGTTTAAAATGTTTGAGTTGTGTAAATTTTTAGATTTCTTTGTAATGCACTTTTAAAAATTGTAATATCAGGGTTGCCATACTACAATTAAAAAATTATCAAAAAATGATCTTTTAAACAAAATTAAAAAAATTTAAATTTCATTTAATTTTGAATCAAGTTTTTCTCATAAAATTTTACAAAAGTTAGTCGTTGACTTTTTTTTACTATGGTTGCTGACTAGAGGGAGCTTTAAGCCAGAATGAATTACAAAAATTTCGTATGTATTCACAAAGTTTGGTTGGAAAATGTCTAGCTGATCTAATCCTTTATAAGTAAAATTTAATGAATTTTTCTGCTAAACTTTGTTATTAAACAATTTCTTTGCAACCCTTAGCCCGAAATAACTCTAAAAAGCTTTTACTGTATTTTATAAAAAACTAGTTTTAACAAGTTCATTTTGTTTTTAAATTTTTTGTTATTGTTAAATTTTTTTTTTTTTACAATTAACTGTTAATGGTAAACAACAACAATTACAACACCATATTGTATTTTATATATATTTTTATTTAGTTAAATAACTGCATTTTAACATATGTAATGGTACAAAAGTGTAAATAAAGTATCAATGCACATTCATTTTGTGTAAAATAATTGAGTTTATTAAAATTAACAAAAAACTATACGATATGTAGAATAATTTTTATATAATAAAATCGATTTAACAAAAAATATACAATAATAAAAAAAATATATATAAAAGCAGGACACATGAATAATTGTAACATTATACGATAGAGGTATAACTTGAGCAAAAATTCACAAAATCTTAATGTCTGAACATATTGTCCACATTAGATATTAACTTTGATATTATATGTGCGAGAACGCCAACAGAATAAAGGAATTAAAATATAAAATATGTTCATATTAATGTTTACTTACAGTAACAGTAATGTGTGGTCCACACGTAATATAATTCTCTCTGAGATTGAATTTGAAGTTTGCCGACAGAAAAATATTAAAGTTAATATCTAGTGTGGACACTATGTAATGTTAATAACGTTAAGCAAAAAAAAACTTAACTTGCCTCTGAGAATAACAAGTATTTTGAAAACGCCCACACGTAATACAATTTCTCTGAGATTGAATTTAAAGTTTGCCGACAGAAAAATATTAAAGTTAATATCTAGTGTGGACACTATGTAATGTTAATAACGTTAAGCAAAAAAAACTTAACTTGCCTCTGAGAATAACAAGTATTTTGAAAACGTCCACACGTAATATAATTTCTCTGAGATTGAATTTGAAGTTTGCCGACAGAAAAATATTAAAGTTAATATCTAGTGTGGACACTATGTAATGTTAATAACGTTAAGCAAAAAAAAAAACTTAACTTGCCTCTGAGAATAACAAGTATTTTGAACAAAACTGTTTACGGATGTAAAGCTATTTTGTAAGCAAAAAAACTGCATTTGTTCAGAACTTTATTTTGCACTGCTGTTTATATGTCACGCAACTGCAAATTTCATTTGTGTTGTAAGTTTACTTTTAATGAACATTAGTTGTAATTTTCAATTTTATAAACTAACACACACTCATAGAACAAGTTGTTGTCAATAAAATTGCAATTCAACTTTTATATGATTTTAAACTCACTTTCAATTAAAAGTTTAATAATATCAGTTTTGTATAATTTTTATTAAAAATAAAAATTATGTTTTTTTCGACCTTTAATTGTGCAGTGAAAATGAAAATTATTCAAGTTCGAGGCCATACTCTATATCTCTATATTATTATATTGTCCTCACAAATAATCTATAGAGTTTTTGTTTTCAAATTTATTATTTGAACCTTTCAGGAATGTGTTGATAGATCTATTTCGGGAAATTTCTAGGTTCCCATCATCAGAACACGTTTTGAAAGAGGTGACAATCCCTTGCCAAACATCAAACATTCATTAAAACTATAGTTTACTCACTACATGAGAACTAATATAATATATGTATATGAGTTCGAAGTTAAAGATTATCATGGTAAATATTCAATACAAGTTTTTGTTTCTTTTCCGTTTGATTTGTACATTTGTTTTTAAAAACAAAATGTACAGGGGAAATAGTAAACAAGACCATACTTTGTCTTTTATACAATTTTGAGAAAAATTTTATTAACAATAAAAATTATGGTTTTTTAATAATATCTATTAAATGTCCAATTGAAAATTAATTGGTGCACACAAAATTTCCAGGTTTTATTTTCTTAATTTTTTATTGACCGATAACGATTTTTTTTAAATTTTGGAATTTTTTTTAATCTTGGCGATTTTTTATAATCTTACGATTTTTTTTTTTGTTAATTTGATGGAATTTTTTTAACTTTGGAGTTTTTTAATTGTGGCGATTTTTTAAATTTGGCGATTTTTTTATATTTTTCCTTGTTTTTTCAATTCTAGAAATTTTTTTCTTTTTGTCCAGTTTTTTTTTATAATTGTGGAAATTTTTCAAATATCAGAGATGTTTTAAATACATAGTGTTTTTTTTTAAATTTTGATGATTTTTTTTTTAATTTCATCATTTTTTTTTAATTTGTTGTCATGTTTAATTTAAAAAAATTGTTATCGGTCGATAAAAAAATTAAAAGAAAAATCCTCAAAATTAAAAAAAAAAAAATTAAAAAAATATAAAGTTGTTTGGAAATATGAACGTTTTTAATTTTGTTTAGGTGATTTTTTAAATTATAGCGATTTTGGTGATATTATAAAATTTTGTAGAATTTTTTCCAGTTTGGCGATTTTTTAATTTTTGACGATTTTTTAAATTTTTATGGTTTTATAAAATTTTGGCAGTTTCTTAATTTTCAGCGATTATTTTTTTGTAAATTTATGCGTAGTTTTTGGTGTTTTTTAAATTTGGGTAATTTTTAAATTCCAGATAAAAAACTAATTTATATATTAGAATGTATATTGACTGATAAAATTTGATATGAATATATTATTATATATTATAATATATTATTATATATTATTATATATTATTATATTATTATATATTATTATATATTATTATATATTATTATATATTATTATATATTATTATATATATTATATATATGAATATATTATTTAATGCTTATAGGGATTATATGGATCAGCATCTAAATATAAAATTATGTCTATTTCTATGGGATTGGATTAATTAGGTATAATTTGATGAGACTAAAACTGCGATATATTTCAATCAGAGGATACATTTTTATATATAATTTTATAATATTTTATTTGATCCAATTATACAGAACCAATTTCAGCAACTATGATTTTATTAAATGTTGGCGTTTTTGTTTTTGTAAATTTTGGTGATTTTTTTTTTTAATTTTGTCAATTTTTTTTTCAAATTTAAGCAATAATTTTTATTTTTCAACCTAAAAAAGTATTATGATTCAGTTTTATTTCGTCTATATCACAAAATACATTATATTTTTTATGCAATTTATATGAAAATAAATAAAAGAACTATTCGGCAAATATTCGGCAAAATACCGAATACACTATTTCTGACATCGCTAATTATTTCCCCAATTTTTGGCGATTTTTTGTAATTTTAAATAAAATATTAATAATATCTACAAAAATTTTGTTTGAAATTAAAAACAATGTTCAAATCAATTTTCATTAGATATGATTAAAATCTTAATTTACACTAAAAGAATTAAACAATTACGAATTACTTTAATTGATACTACATTTTCCTTAATAGGACCAAATTCAAATAAACTTTTAATAGAATTGTCAAATATTTTAACTGAAACTTGATTAAATTTTTTTTTGTGCACAGCGAAAAATATACTGTCAGGGAATTATATTACGTTTAGGAACTGATCATAGTATTATCCTTAATCATCGCAACATCAGCGCAGTGATCATAATTTAATTAGTGAGGACCATATTGATTATCATAAGGATTATACAAAAAAAAATTAAATTTTTTTCTGCAAGCAATTCCTTACTATAATTTGTTTGATCAAACAACATGAACTGTTTGTCAAATATTAGTTATAGCCCTATTATACACATACATCCTACATAAAAATATGTACTACACAATTTTTTGTGTTGTACATTTCAAATAAATTAAATTATAAGCCTAGGTTGCTACTTTTTTTTCCCTGATAACTACCCACCCCCTTACGATTGTTTTATCAACATACACTCTAACACACACATGATATTAATATTTGTCCTCAAACGTTACTTATTTGGCATAGTTTTATTATACATTTATTTTATTAAAAAATACAACAAAGTATTTAATATTTCATCATTTTTATAAAAAAGAAAAATCAATAAATGTTTTTGTTTTTTCATAGTTGGCAGGCAATACCCCTAAAATACCGTTATCGATTCAAAACATTTTCGCTGACTATAGTTATCCCTAAAATACCGTTACCGAAATAATTGGAAAACCGTTATACGTAAGCTACCGTTACCGATATAACTGAAAGGTCGATATAAATAAAATACCGTTATCGAAATAACCACAATACAGTTTTCCCTAAAATACCGTTAACGAAATAATTGAAATAGCTGTATCCTTAAAATACTTCTAAAGACATAATCTAGAATAGCGTTATCTTTAAAATAGAAATACCTTACCCAGCAAAACCACACATTACCAAATAATGGGTAAAGTAATGTATCGCCATAGGGCTTCACGCATTACATTACACCTTACTTCACTGATGAATTTTACAGGCGATGAGCCTTAAATTAATGAGGTCACTCATTACCTTGTAGGGGGTCAAGTAACTGGTTACTTATATGGTTACATGGTGGGAAAAAGTAATGTGTCTATAAATAGATTTTCATAAAAAAATGCATAAAAAACTTTTTTACAGATATTTTTTTTAATTAAATAAATAAGGTTTTTTTTTTTATTAAATAAAAACGTGGTCATGCTGGGATTCGAACCTGGGGTCTCTGCTATTGAACAATTAGTTAGGCGAGAACTCTACCAACTGAGCTATTGAAACATATAATATTTTATTGCTTAAAATGTAAATGAGTTGTTGTGCTTCGTGTTTTCGTTCGTGATATCAAAAATATACACCTTGCCCTCATGCTTATAAAAAATCGCAAAGTAATGTGTCTATAAATAGATTTTCAAAATTATATATTAATAATTACTCTACGTTTTTAATTCATGTAATTGATGATCGGTAAGTCATTATTTTATGTTTTACAGTAATGTCAAATGTAATGAGGTATCATTACAAGGTAATCCATGAGTGTTCAATTATCGGTAACTCATTACTTTATGTTTTAAAATAATGTTAACTGAAAGGAGTATACATTACAATATAATGCATTATGTAACCAACTATAAGTAACTCATTACTTCTTGTTGGAAAATAATGATACAGGTAAGGAGTACACAATACAAGGTAATGCATTAATTTATCGCACCCATTACAAAAGTTTTGCAGGGTAGTTTGTATGTTAATTTAAGTCGTATTGTGAACTTTACCTTCCCGTTTTATATCTTTACACGAAAAATAATGAAAAAAAAAAATTATTAATAACTAAAAAATTTGTTCGTATGTAAAATAACGTTACCCTTTTAATACCGTTACCGACATAACTGGAAAACCGTCATCCTTAAAATATCGTTACCTATATAACTAAAATAACGTTACCGCTAAAATACGGTTACCGAAAGTAGGAAAATACCGTTATCGTTAAAAATCAGTTACCGAAATACCTAAAATATCGTTACCGCTAATAAAAGAAAATAGCGTTATCCTTATCGATAACCGCATAGAATCGGTTACCATCCATGGTTTTTTTCGTGTTATTTTGTTAAATATTATTTTGTATCGCGTTGTTTTTATTTTTAGTTGCAATATGTTGTTGTGTTGTTATTAATAAATTCATCATATTGAAATAAATATAAATATTGTACAAATAAACTAAAAAAAATATTACGTTTGTTTTATGTTTTTTACACTGTTTTTGTGCAATTTGTATGTTATGTTTTTTTTTTTTTTTTCAATAAAAAAATATATCATTAATTCCAGGAAACAGCATTAAAAAATTTGTGTTTTTTGATCTCATATCATGCGATTTTTTTTATATTGTTCACAGGATGACTCTATGGAGAATTGTAGACAATTCCGCTTTTAGATCCTTGAAATTTTAAAACCTCGTGATTTTATTCACGTTTTTTATTTTTCAAAAACTTTAAAAAATTAGTTTTTAACTTTTTTAAGTATATGTCCTAAATCAAAATTTCAAAAAGTATCTGAAAGTTGCACTTGTCTACTTTTACGATCTGTAATCAAAAAATAACCGTTTCTTTCTAAAAGCGCATTGTTACTGCTAACGGAATTTTTGAATGCCATTAGAATATTTTTTTCCACTGCGGTTTTGAAAGTGGACAATACATAATTTTTATAAAAAATTAAATTTCGATTTTTTTGGACAAGAAAGCTAACTATTTTTTAATGATTTTTTTTAAGACAGGCTTACTACATTTTCCATATAAAAACCCAACAATTTAAGTTTACTTTGAACAGCTATATTTCTGACAGTTTTTGTCGCATTACAATAATTTAAAAACCGCTTGAAAGGTATTATTGGTTATTAAAATATTTCCTATTAAATAAGTATTTATTAATACTTACAATTACTTATAATGCAAACGCTGTCTTTAAATGTATTTTTCATTCTGTTCCCCCTTCGATTTGTAAGCTTTTTTTATTTATGCAAAACATAGTATCTTTTATAATCACCCTAACGTGAATAAAAAGAGAAATGTTTGTTCCCATGTAATTTTCATTCCCCCTCAAGTGAAACTTGGTATCGTGAATTTCCCCTGAAATTGTATTATGCTATTCACGAGTGAATGATTAGACAAAGGGAACAAATTTCGAGGGAACTTTTATTCACGATTGGAATTGAGTGAAAAGGGAAAACAATTCGAGGGAAAAAATATTCACGATAGGGGTGAATAATTATGATATTGTTTGTTTTGGGATACTCGTGTTTGATTTTGCTAGACAAAGTTTGTGTGAAAGACTAAAAATAAAAAAAGTGTTTTTTTAAATCGTTAAAATAGTTAAAATTAGTTAACTTGCGTTTCCCTAACACATCAAACTCTTATTTAGTACTATTAAATATGTATTAAATAGAGTTGAGCATTCTAGTTCATAGTTCATTTCGTTCATTTGCATTTAATGAAATAGTTCGTTATTTTAGTTCATACACACATAGAAATAAAGTGCCAACCGAATTTAAAAGTGTATTTTAATAGTAACAACTCAAAAATTCAGTTAGTAAAACGATATTTACATTCGATTTCTTAATATTTTATTCGTTGCAACTACAATTTAGTTGAATTAGCCGAACTTTTTGTGAAAACTAATATTAAGTTGTACCAACCGACTTAAATTCGTCATAACCGAATTTGAGTCAAAATAATCGAATTTCAGTTGGCAAACAGCAAAATTTTTCTATGTGTGTGTGTTTGTTCGACAATTTTTTTCAATTATTTATATTGTTATATCGGTCAATTGTTTGTTTAACCAATATGCACAGTATAAGCTAAAATTCCAAATGAACTATTAAAATTGAACTAGTTCGTTTTTAAACATTCATTTAGGATTTTCTCTCATACTAAGCAGATTTTTTAAACAAGCCACTAACCAATACAACAATATAAATAATGAAAAAAAATGATCGAACAAACTTATGACCTAAAAGTACGAACTAGTTCAATAAATGCAAATGTACGAAATGAACTATGCTCTAGAATGTCCTACTATAGTATTAAAATAGAAACTTTAAGCAATTAAAGAATTAAAGGGGGAAAACAGTCTTAAAGTTGCATTTGCATTTAGATGCATAGATGATTGAATATTAAATAAAGAATATAATAAAGCCTTTCAAATGGTTTTTGAGTTTATAAAATGCGATAGTAACTGTCAGAGATATAGCTGTTCAAAGTGCGTGATGTCTTAAGGTTCGTAATGACTTAAGGTTGTATTGAAAAATAAAATAAAAAATACTAAAAACTTCAAAATGTTGGGTTTTATATGAAAAAAATCTAGTAAGTTTTGTTTTTAAAAAAATCGTAAACACTATTAAACCTTCTTGTCCCAAAAAAACAACTTAGTTTTATCCCAGCAAAAAATAACGCATTTGGTAAGCAGTAACTACATTTTATGCTTCCAAAATAGCGCTTCAACGCCTTGCGTACTATAAAGCAATTACGAAAGGCATTCTGTAGTGCTTCCCAAAATGCCTTCTTTGAAGCAGTAAATAATGCATACAATGAAGCAATAAAAAATGCATACCATGAAGCATGAATTTTGTCAACATATAAAAAAGCGCTTCTTATTGCCTAAGAAGGCATGAATTTATTGCTTCTAAGAGCACATGAATGAAGCGCTTTTCACCTGCTTAAAAGAGACATACCAAGTGGGACATTGAGAACAAAAATCATGCCTTCTGGATATGCTTTGGAAGCGCTTCGTAATTAAATAATGACTTCCGGAAGCGCTTCTGGGTAAGCACTATTTTTTGTTGGGATATCAAAAATTCTATATTTTGAAATAATGTCAACTTTTTTTAAAACCGAAGGGGGGACAAAATTTCCAAATTCCTCCAGAAATTGCATTTGCAGTACAAATGCATTTTTAGAAAAAAACGATAATTTTTAGATTGCAGATTGTACAAGTAGACAACTGTGGATTACAGGTACTTTTTAAATTTTTGAAGTATTCCATCAACTCACCAAACTATGACTCTTCAAAGTTCACAATTTCTTTAATTTTTTCAAGTTTTTGAAAAATTAAAAAACGAGAATAAAAAATGTAAAAGCGGGATTGTCTTTATGGCTCCATATAGTCTATCTGTTTAAAATTTTAAGATTTGTGGTGATTTCTAATGGAATTAATGATATATGAATATATATATTTAATCAAAATTTATTATTTATATATTTAAATGTTTTGTACATAAATATATACGTGTACATTTATTTATAGCAATATTAATATTTATAAAAATATTATTATTGTGAGTATTTTTATTTATAAATATTAAAAAATTTAATTGTTTTTTGACTCCGTTCAGTTGTAATTATTCAATAAGCTATAATTATTAAATAAAAGGGAATGTTCCCTATTGTGGCCAGTTCCATTTCGTTTTTTTTATGTGTTGTTGCATGAATATGTCAACTGTCATGTAGTTTAATTTCCGCTATCACTATTTTAAACAAGTTTCTACTTGAATGCCCACCCTTTTCTTGGTATTATTGTGTCATTTAACAAAACACAATAAAAAGTATAATTTTTCGTAAACATAAATAGTGAATAACAAAAAAGATTTTAGGTACTTTCCAATTTGTAAGAATTTTATTTACAATTTTAATAAAACTTTGAAAAAATATAACAAATAAAAAAAAAAGTCAAAAAATTTAATTTGTCCGTAAATTGTCCTCGTATTTTTTGGATTTTTTGTTCCAAGTTTTAGTCTGTTTTAAATGGTTTATGCTGTTCTTGTATATTTTGGACAATTTTTCCACATGTTTCACAACAAAAAAAAAAAAAAACGTTTGTTTGACGCATTATATATGGGGCACATCGTTTAAAATGTCATAACTAGGGCAAGGACTTTCATGCATATGCATGTTTTTTCTCGATAGTGTTTAAGTGAGTGGTTGCAATATGATTGCGGCCACAAAACTATGTTTCCTACGCCCATAAATGGTTGTTTCAATAAAATTATTATTGTACCAATCATATTTCACCAATAATATGGTTGCTTTCATCATGTTCTAGTAAACATTTTTTCTTTTTTTTAAGGTTATTATATTATTGTAGCAAACTGCAATCATAATATAGTATTTATTATCATATTCCTCTATCTAACTACAGCCATTTTATAAATAAATGATCTATAAGATGATCAGTCTGTTTTTTTATGAGCGTCTTCGCTCTTTTAGTGTCATTCCTGTTTGAGATTTTGTGAAAAGAAGTTGTGCGAAACAGTCAGCCCAAACAAATTAAATAATATTAAAACAAAAGGCATTACAAATACACCAACAACGTAGTGGTGTCAATTGTAAAGTGTTACAAATTAAGTATAAAGTGATACAAAAGGAATTTATTTATTAATTGTTGGAATTACGCAAAAAAATATTGTTAATGAAAAAAACATATAAAGAAATATGTAAGAAAAATTTAAACAAAACACGTGCTTTTAAGTCTGTAGTACGAAATAATCATAATATGTTTGTAATAATCATAATATTGCAATATTTGACTAGAAAATTCTTCTCCATGGTCATAATATGATAACTGGGACCAGCGGCGTACCCAGGATTTTGTTTCGGAGGGGGCCCACTTTTTGTTTTTTAATTTTTTTTTTGTTTGAAAAGCATATTATTTTGGTTTAAATTTATTGATCTAAAAAAACAATTTATATTTTTTTTATTAAAACAAAAAGTTCAGCTTCGGCTTCGGCCGAACATTGATATTATGGCCGAAGTTCGGCTTCGGCCGAAAAAAATGAGTTCGGTCGGACACTAATATTTTGTATCTGTTAAATAAGTTTTGGATGGGAAAGTTACCATTGACGCTATACCCAGTTATGATAGCAATTTTGAAGCAGAGATGTTTTGACATGTCTTTGTTTTTTTAGTTTTTTATATCTACAAACAAGTTTTTTTTTTTGAAGTATTTAACAAATTTATGTATAAATTAAATAATTTTATTTTGATTTTTAAAGTGAGCTATCATATTAATTAAGATCCTTATATACTAACAAAGCTCTTAAAATTTAATTCAACGATTTTTTTTTTCATTAAAGTGTCAATGTCAATGTCAGGTTCAACCTTTTCTCCAGGGACCGTAAAAATTATTCATTTTTTCATAAAAGTCAGATGATAAAAGTTAGTTTTTGATTTTTATTTTTTCGAGCAAAAATAAAAGTTATTTTTTGATTTTTATTTTTAAATTTTGAGCAAAAGTTATAATTATTTTTTGATTTCTATTTTTTCGAGCAAAAGTTAAAATTATTTTTTGATTTCTATTTTTTTGAGCATCTTTTCTGATTTTTATTTTTTTGAGCAAAAATAAAAGTTATTTTTTGGTTTTTATTTTTTCGAGCAAAAATAAAAGTTATTTTTTGGTTTTTATTTTTTCGAGCAAAAATAAAAGTTATTTTTTGATTTTTAATTTTTCGAGCAAAAATAAAAGGTTTTTTTTTGATTTTTATTTTTTCGAGCAAGTATAAAAGTAATTTTTTGGTTTTAATTTTTTTTTTTACCAAAAATAAAAGTTATTAGCTTTGTAATTATGATTTTTCAGTGATGATAGATATACAGCAAATATTTTGCAATGTTATTTTTTGTGATAACTGTATTAATACATATTATTATACATTTTTTAAGTATCTAACTACAAGACAAACATCTCTATTTGTACGAGCAGTGCGCCAATTTTTGGAAATTAAATTCGTCATTTTTAAAACAAGAATTCTTCAAAAAAATCGTCATATTAAAAATAAGTTTTACTGATTATGAAACTCGAAAATATTACAAAAGGCAACCATAAAATTTATATATTATATGTATATATGTATATATTTATATATTATATATATATAATAAACTGCGTTATTTGTTATTTATTCGTTATAAAAATAAAAATTTATAACTTATGGAATTTCAACTCAAGAAATTTAAATAAATATCAAAAATAACTTTTATTTTTGCTCGAAAACATAAAAATCAAATAATAACTTTTGCCCGAAAAAATAAAATCAAAAAATAACTTTTATTTTTGCTCGAAAAAATAAAAATCAAAAAATAACTTTTATTTTTGCCCGAAAAAACAAAAATCAAAAAATTACTTTCATTTTTGCTCGAAAAAATAAAAATCAAAAAATAACTTTTATTTTTGCTCGAAAAAATAAAAATCAAAAAATGACTTTTATTTTTGTTCGAAAAAATAAAAATCAAAAAATATTTTTTATTTTTGGTCAAAAAAATAAAAATCAAAAAAAAACTTTTATTTTTGCTAAAAAAAAAATAAAAATCAAAATTTTAAAAAGCAATGCATTTTATTATAGACTAGTTCATAAGGATGAAAATGGTATGCTTGAAACAGTTGTCCGACATTTACTTCTAATTGCTTTTTTTGTTTAAAAATTTGGAAATAACTGTTATTTTCGGTCCCTGCTTTTCTCGATACACTGATGCAAGAGCTAGAGCACCAAGTCTAGCTTCACCCATAGAATTCCTTAAATATGTTTTCACTCTTTTTAGGGTGGAAAAACTCAGTAAATGTAAAAACATGTAAACGTTTGGAAAAAGTTCCTTGTTGCAATCTTGAATAGCATCTAGCGGATTTGATGGTCTTTATGGTAGTGTTTCCATAGATCAATTTCAGTTAATATATCATTAGTTTGAAAAATTATAGTCTCAAAAAAATATTATAAATTCATTTATTACATACTAACCAAAACAAAAATAAAATAAAAAATCGAAATATTTCGGGGGGGGCTTTGGCCCCCAGGGCCCCCCCCTGGGTACGCCACTGACTGGGACGGTAATATGGTTATAAAGCAAATATTATGATTGCTGCAAACACGGTTTCATCATTATTGTCAAATTGTATTCATAACAATAATTGTATACGTGCTTTATGCTGTAATCACATATATAGCATGTATAGCTGACAGAATATTTCACAAAGCTTATTCTTCAGCGCAAAGTTAATTTGATTACTTAAATTATTTTAAACCTAAGTTTATTTAAAAGTGTAAATTATTTAATAAATATACTATTAAAAAACGTGCACATCGTCTTAATACAGCTTCAACAGAATGCTGGGAGAATACTGTACGACTCATATTGTGATAATTCATAAAAATTTCTATTTCTGGTCACCTAATTATCATACTATGATGCAGAAACAGATAAGTGTATGGTTGTCACAATCACAGTAACATGGTTGGCGCAATCAGATCCCCAAAAATGTATGTTGCTCTTCGAATATGGTTCAATCAATCATGTTTTTTCTGTGCGTGTATGTTTCGAAACGTATATGCTAAAAATTTCAGCCCCCTGAAATAATTACCCAGCCAGAGCAAGCGAATTGAAGTTTTCAACATTTCCGAGTGTAAATTTTGCTTTGTTAATAAATACTTATGAACGTTACCAGCTGAAATTTGCAGACTATGTTATTAGCATTATATAAAAAATGCGAATCATAAAAGCTTTTTTAAATTTTAAAATGCATACATTTTACGACATTTTAACCCGTATTCTTACTTTTTAATGAGTTTATATTTTTTTAAGTAGTTGACCATCCTTGGTTTTAAGTCATGAATATCTAAAATATTTTTTTCACACATTTCTTTTATTTTTACATAATCGTTTTTGTATATAAATACGGTAATGTTATAACTAGGGCAAGGAATTTCATGCAAATACTTTTACGAATCAACGAATTTGCAACAAAATGGCATCGATTTGATGGTACATATTTTTGTTACAAATGCATATTTTTGCATATTTTGCTATAAATGCACATTTTATATGTTTTAATTTTAAATTTTAAAAAATTAAAACCAAAAGTTTATTTTTTGATCTTTTATCATAATCACATTATGCATATTTTATGTTTTTGTTTAATATTTTCAATTTAATTGCATATTTTGTAAAATCAAAATTAAGTTTTAATTAAAAATAAACAAAAGAAATCATTTGTAACCCTGAACATACGAGTACACACAAAGAAAAATTTAGCTATTTGTCAACTGAAATTTGGTTACTACGACTCAACTTTGGTTATTATGAATTTCAGACGGTTGGCACAACTTAACATTATTTTTTTACAACAAAGATCGGTTAATTCAACTGAGTTTTAGTTACAATACCCAAATTATTGATAAATCGAATGTAAATATCGTTGTACTAACTGAATTTATAAGTTGTTACCATTACTCTTTTCAATTCGCTTGGCACTTTATTTCTTTGTGTGTATCATCTAGTTGTCACTTGTAAGACACGTATATTGGATTTCATTTCTAACCCAATAATCTCGAGTAAAAATCGATTTTTGAAGAGCCAAAAATTTAACTTGCATATTTTTGGTTTTTAGTGCATATTATTTTGATCATATTTCCTTGCCCTAGTTATAACTGAAAATAAAAGTAGAGTTTTAAACAACATTGATAACAGCAGCATTCAAAAGTAAATTAAAAATAAAGATTACAAAAAATAAACTGACACCATGACAAAGAAAGTGGCTTACCAACAAAATGCTGCACCAAACAACTTTAGCCAACAAATTAACCAGTTTCTGCTTTTTTTACATCATTTTGATGTAACCTATACATGGACACAATTTTATGCGGCTTTAACTGTTACAGCGCCAAAAGAAATATACATATAACAGAAATCACATAAAAAGTGCATTTATTTTTGGTGTTCAGTGCCATACAACCACATGTGGAATTTATTATATTTATATTTACTTGACGATTGCATAAATATTGAACTTTTTGCGAGTTGCAAAAAGTATAAATATTGAATGCGTTGCTCCATGCATAAGACGATTTCGAGTATATTTCAAAACCACTTGTAGCTTTTAGTTTTTTTTTTTTACAAAAATTTGTTTGCTTGTTATTTTCAGACATTGACCATGAAGTTGTATTTTGTTTTGTTGCTTTTTTATTTTAAAAAAATTTTAAATGTGAGGATTTCTTAAAATTTTATTAAGAAATTTTGTTTTTCTTAATTAACACACATCATTTTTTTATAATTTATATAATTTTAATTTGAATTTATATTAGTTTAGCGCTGTAGATACAATTTATTACTTCGATTCGATAAGTTTGCATTTAAAATATTCCCAGTGTAGAAACATTACGTGAAAATGTGTAGAAACATTACGTGAAAATGAAATTGTTGTTGCTTGTGTCATTAATGACACAAGCAACATTTTTTGAAAATCTATTTTAAGACTCATTACTTTGGTAGCTGGCCGCCACGTGTTGGATCTATTCGATTTTTCTCAAATTATAACTTTTAGACCTAATACTACAATAATCTAAATAGTAATTGAAATTTTTCAGAAAGTACATATAGATCTACTTATTTTTGATTTTTGTAAGTTGGAAAGTAATGACATTTTGTACACGCAGGTCATTTATGTTTTCATTTACGCGAGATCACCAACCAAAAGTTATGAGATTTGTAAGGACAATTGTAAGTACTTGCCATTACTTATATGTTAATGATTTTCTACACTTGGATGGCCTAGTGTAGAAACTGTAATGACATATAATTATTTTTCACACTGCCAGTAATGACACCAGCTTACTATCTACATTATTTTAACTCAAATAATAAGGGCATACTAAAAACTAGTTAAGTTTCCCATTATATCAATACAAAAAATAAAGCCTTACCCATATGAACTTATTTGTTTTCATTATTTTTCAATATAAATTTATGATCTCAAAATCTGTTTTAGACTCATTATTTTTCAACTCTAGAAAGTTCATATATAACTACTTCTTTTTGATTTTTTGTAAGCTGGAAAGTAATGACATTTTGTGCAAGCAAGTAATTTATGTTTTTATCCATCAAGCATAACATGTCGATGTAACTCAGATGGTACAGCGGCGGACTGACAACCTGGAGGCCCGGGTTCCAATACCGTTTGGGCACATTTTATTAAAAATAAATTTTTCAATAAAAAAATATATTTTTTTTGAATTTAGTTTTTTTTTTTAATTTATTTTTAGACTCATTATTTTTGTCCATACTGGTAATCATATGTGTTATCACATATTTTTCTATATTTTGTAAGGTGTTTAGTAATTATATGTCATTATTTAGCGCGACATTCCCATATAAAGTTAATGAGATTTGTAATGGCAATTGTAAGTACTTGCCATTACCAAATATGTACTTATATAACCACTTATAACGTAATGGTTTTCTACACTGGGGTGTTTTAAAGACGAAAAGCCGCAAAATTAATTGTCTTAGAGGTCATGCTGTGTGTGGCAATGCATCTTACTGCTTCTTACTGCTTCTCGTTATTACTGCTTTTGCCCCTATTTTGTTAAAATACAAGTTTTTCCCATATTGATTATTGTTGTTAATTAATCATTTGGCTTTTAGTTTCTTTTGTGGTTTTTAACCGGTTTATTATTGTAGGTTTTTGTGATCACTTTTTTTAATTTTTTTTTTTGGAAAGTGTTAAATGACTTTTTCACATTTTGGTTATTTGTTACCACTTTGCTGATAAATTTGTAAGTATGTAGTGGACGGGTGTGCCATATTTAAATAATTACAATTTATCATGTACAATCTTGATAATGATGATCAAGGTAGCAACTTTCGTGCACTTAAAATTTCAAATATGAGCTTAACAACAGAAAATTATGCACAAAAAATGCACTCAAAAATTTTTATTTATGCAATTTCTAAGAAGATGGCAACATTATGTTCCTCTTTTTAGTTTGATGCTGTGTTAAGTTTTTCAAAATCAAAGGGGAATGTTCCTTATGTGGTCCTACAAAGAGTTTTTGGGCTATATAAAATAAAAACTAACAAGTTTTAAATGTATAAGTGTTAAGAAAATAACAACATTTTTATATGAAAAAATGTCTTAAATGTAAGAAATTCAGATATTTTTTACGCAATATTAAAGTACCTGGTAGAACAAAAGTTTGTATGCCAATTTTGCCTGTGCTGTGAGCCCAGCGTTGCCATTTATTTTAAATATTTAAAATATGAGTTATAAAAGCTCTTCGGGAAAAGTCGTGTTAAGCCGAATGATTACGCAAATTTAATAAAGCCCAGCAACCTCTTGGATACAATTATATAAGCATTATTTTTGTTAATTTGAACTCAAGCCAACAACAAGTTCCCATACAAATGTGGTATTCGAAAATTGGTTTTGCACGAACGTGTTTTATATACCAGCGAATGCGTTTTTAAAATATCCAATTTGACTACAGTTTAATAACTAATATTAGAAATTTATTTAAAAACGTCAAATTTTAACCCCTAATCTTGAGATGGCGCACCTTAAAAATTCATGTCTAATACTTTTTTGTCCATATTTTTTGTATATATCCAAGTTTCATTCAAATCTGAGGATCCAATGCGTAGTTTCCTTGTAAGTAGTGGCGACTAAATTAAAAATTTTCAAAAGGTTCCCATTAAGACACATGTATACAAGGTATACCCTAATTAGGGTATACTCTAAATTGAGCCTAATTTAAAAAGCTCTCTTAAAACATATAAAATTTTAGAAAATTAAGTAAGATTGGCAAAAAATTAAAATTTATAAAAAAATTTTATAAAATTGAAATAGAGACGGAGGAGATTAGAAAAATAAACAAAAAATCAAAAAATAGAATATTTGTGGTTGTTAATGTTGGTCACTTCTGAGTACAGAAAAGCTAATAGAATAGAGAAAAACTGCAATTTAGCTGCATTACATTCGAGGCCATACTTGGGGTTTGTAATGTAAGAAGAGCGCAGGTTTGATTCTTACAGCCACAGGTTGTTGAAAAATGTATCATATAGAGGTAATCTGACAATTTTGAGACACAAATAATAATACAATTTAAATGGAAAATCACTGTTGACGCCTGGCCATAAAAAGCCTGATTTAAATTAATAGTGTTTATAATTTTTTGAGAAAATACTTTATTCTTCTTCTTCTTCTTAACCTCAACATTTCTAAATTAAATTAGTCCAATCCATATTAATTAAAAATTAATTACGACTGTCTATATGACACTGTATTAAAATTTATTTGATTGATAAAATTTTAAAGAAATAATTATAATTTATAAACAAAGGATCTTAAGCTCGTTTAAAATGAGGAGAATTAAATAAAAGAAGATCAAAGAAAACTTAACATTATTACATTTTAATCATAAAAAATCGGAAAAATAAAAAAAACCAATTGCTGATTTTTCTATGTAAAAGTGCTACGAATACACAGCCTTACACACTTTTTCCATATTTCTCATTATTCATAATAAATAAATAAATCGCACATTAAACCGTGTTTTTTTCGATAATTGAAAAACTAAAGATGCCAATCTTTCAGTGGGTCCATACAGTTTCTGAATGCAAAATGTAATTAAAATCGGAAAACCCAATGTCAGATTTTGGCCTATTTTACGTGGAATGGACGATATATATTTTTTTAAGAGCCAGTGTGCACGCAAATATACTTATTTGATTCTCTTCATTAAAACCTAAAATAAAAATTAATGGTATTCCCATTGCAGGAACGATAACGTTATCCTGGCGATTTTTCATAAAAAATGAGTTACTTTACCTTTTCCTTAACAACTTTTTAGATAATTAACCAATTTTTTAATTGAAATACGTTAAAGAAAAACGGAGAAAAAGTTTTATAAACGACAAACTACAAAAATTTAAAGAAAAAAAAATAAACAATTTTAATCTGTATTATCGAGATAAAATTAAATTTATTTAAAAATCTGACTTCATAATTGTAATTATTGACAACACATTTTATAGACTTGATGTATCGTGTTGTATATTATTAAATTTTTACAAATATAAAATTTTTATTAACCTATAGTCTAAACTTTATTGCTATTAAGCGACCTTTAGAAGAAAACTTTTGTTTAGCGATTTTTGGTTATTTACACTTTTCATACGTAGTCACATCGATAGGGTCCTGAAGAGGTAGACATTTTCGACATCTGGAATTTTGAAGCACTCTAGTGCGTATTCGCTTTTAATTTTTTTTATCCAATTTTAAATTGCTTATCTTTTAGTTTAATGAATTCCTAAATTTAAGATTTTTTACTAAAAAGAACTAAATTTTCTAACAATTTTTAGTTAATTCAGGAAAGAAAATATAGAGAAAATGGCTTATTATATTTTTGTAATTCATGAAATGTTAACATGAACTAAAATCTAATAAATTTGCACTATTTGTAAGCAATTTTATTTGCTTTAAATTAAAGTTTTAGGAACTAAATTTCAGTAATACGTAAACTTATTTTTAGTTCATTCTTTTTTTTTGAGTGTATGTTGTAGACGCAAAATATGCAATAACATCAATAAATGAAAGTCGCTGCTTTGATGATGATGCCGATGTGTATATAGTTGTTTTTGTGGTTAGCCGTTTTTGTGGTTTATTTTCTTGGCAATATCCGCATTTTTAATTTTGTTTTCTTGCCTCTGGCAATGTTTAGTGACACAATTATTAAAGGTGTTTTGTAGAGTTTTTGTTTTTTAAATGTTACTTGATGCTTTTTATTTTGCTGATGTAATACTAGTATTTGAAAAAAAAATACTAAAAATGTGATAAAGCACCTTTAGTAAAATCTATAAGGCAACAATTTCCATAATACAATATTTTACTGTCCTCTGCAACATAAATATATAATATGTGGTGTCATGCATAGCCTTATAATATTATATGTTTCTTATGTGGTAACATATACAAATATATATTATTGTATTATATATATAGCTTTATAAAATTATATATGAAGCATATATGCTATACATTATAAGACATTATAGATCAATTGTGATAACATAATATGTAATCATATATAGTAAGCTATATAATTCCAGATATAAGAATTTATAATGTCTTATAAAAAATATTAGTATTTTTGTAACACCACGGATTAATATATATTTATATAAGATTCCGTATATGACACAAGATTAAGATTTTATATTACCCCATGCAGAGTCACACAAAAAATATTTGACTAGCTTGATTTGGATAGAATGGTATATTCATGTAATATCAAATCACTTCTTGTCTCATATTGTGGATTATTGAATATGTTGAGTTTTGATAAAACAAAAAAAATCTTTAAATACAATTTCCAAATGGAAGGGAATTTTTAGCAAATTTAAAGTCGTGGACTTTTTCCAAGTGACTGAGGTCTGGAACGATTAATAACGTATTTGCAGGTAATTATTTCTGCAAATATTTCGGATAATAAAGTTTTTAATGCAAAAGCCGGATACAACTATGACTATTTTCGTATAAAGTTCGTCACAAAAATTTGATTTTGGAATTTTGCAGTTTTAGCATGAATACAAATAATGGCGTAAGCATTTTTAAAAATTTAAACTCCTTTCACATGTGCGCGGTAGCCAAAAACGCTGATTTGGGTTTCCTTTTACTACAATACCAAAAGGAATGTTTTTGTATAAAATTTGAACTCGACATTTGATTCTTCGACAAAAATTATGAAAAAAAAACTTTTTTCCCAGCTTTTAAAGCGCACCGTTTAGGCATTAGTGTGGATAGAAAGCTTTCTTTTTTAAAAAACTTTTAAAAATAAATAATTTAATAGTGAATTTTATTGTTGATCTATAAGTTTATGTGTGAGATTTTATTTGTTCGGTTTTAGATCATGACAAATTTTTCTCTAAATTAACAGAAAAATGATAATTTTTATATGACTATTAGAAAAAAACACAGAAAAAGTTATTAGACACTAGCATGAATAGAATGCATTTTTTGACCCACTACGGTCTTCATCAACATTCTTCGTGCCATTTAGTGTTAATCGTAAATATATTTTTTTTTTTTTTTTTTTTTTTTTTTTTTTTTTTTTTTTTTTTTTTTTTTTTTTTTTTTTTTTTTTTAAATAAGCTAATAAGGCCTATAGTTGAATAAATAAAACAAGTTTATTTAAATTTTCCCGACGTTTCGTCGATTATATGTCGACTTTTTCTAGGGATTCGTCTATTTAATGAAAAAACATAAAATTATTACACAATTACTTCACCAAAAACAATAAGAACTTACAGTATAGACGTTATTACATTAAGCTGGATTAAATTTACATTTTACATTTAACATTTAACATGTAACATAAAACATTTAAACACAAAACTTAATAAAAAACATCTTAACTTAATATCACAGCTCAATTAATGGCAACTCTATAGCCCGCGTTCATGTTGTCAGTGTCTTCCTTCAAATTCATAGTTTTGTTTATTTTCTTTTGTATGTGCAAACTTTCCTTTGTGTACCTTTTTCTTTCTATGTTTTCTTTATCTATAATTTTGACGTTTTCAAAGTCAGCTGTGTGGCCTGTTTGAAGTATGTGTTGTGCAAGTGCAGTCGATTCTTTCCTTTTAATTATATCTGTTTTGTGTTCACCCATTCTAGTAGATAGTGCTCTCTTTGTTGTCCCTATATATATTTGATCACAAGTATGTTCGTCGTCTCCCTTACACTCTATTTGATAGATCACATTACTTTTATTATTTTTATATTCTATTTAACTCACAAGTTAAAGGAATTAGGTGACTTTTTAAATCCCACATTACTCTGTGTGTTGAGTTAGAATGAAATTTACCACGAACGATTTCTATTTATAGTGTGTTTGTTTTTCTCTAGTCATTATCATAATTGCCAGTTTAACTTTCAGTTAAAACTTTGAAATGGCAATTCTTTTTCTCTAATGTCATCATATACTATCCTACATGAGCAAAGCATATCAACAAACATTAAAGATTTTTTTGTTAATACATATGTCGAGCATATACATTAAACGATTTCTACACTGTACCTGGTGAGTGGTTTAATAGTGAATTTTATCGCTGATCTATAAGTTTATGTGTGAGATTTTATTTGTTCGGTTTTAGATCATGACAAATTTTTCTCTAAATTAACAGAAAAATGATAATTTTTATATGATAATTTACTTTGACTATTAGAAAAAAAAACACAGAAAAAGTTTTTAGACACTAGCATGAATGGAATGCATTTTCTGACCCACTACGGCCTTCATCAACATTCTTCGTGCCATTTAGTGTTAATCGTAAATATCTTCTATTTAACTCACACGTTAAAGGAATTGGGTGACTTTAAATACCACATTACTCTGTGTGTTGAGTTAGAATGAAATTTACCAAAATGCATTCCATTCATGCTAGTGTCTAATAACTTTTTCTGTGTTTTTTTCCAATAGTCAAAGTAAATTATCATATAAAAATTATAATATTTCTGTTAATTTAGAGAAAAATTTGTCATGATCTAAAACCGAACAAATAAAATCTCACACAATAAATAATTTAATCACAAACAATACGAATCCATTACCAATTGAGATTAATGGTACAAACATTTTCGATATATTGCGAACCGCTAATTTTTGTAAAAAAAAAAAAATAATAAAAATGGTTTTTTTTTAGCACAAAAAATTTATTAATTTTGAGCTACAAAAAATTCTACAAACATTTTCGATATATCGCGGCCCGTTAAAAAGTTGTTAATCAATAAAATATTGCCTTTTAGTAAAGACAATATTTTGAAAACTTAATATTTTTTCACTGGGTTACCATTAATAGAACATTTTTGCAAACATTTTTCTCAGCTTAAAATGCTTTTTAATTATATGTCATAAAAAAATACTTCATAAGTTTTTTTAAAAAACTTGGTATTTTCCGAACACTCTATTTCCTAAATAGTGCACTTTAAAAACGAAAAAAAGGCTTTATTAAAATAATTTTTGGTGTAGAATCGAAAGCTGAATTCAATTTTCATATAAATACAGTTTTTTTTTTTTTGCTCTGTAGGAAAGTGGAACCTAAATCAGCGTTTTTAACAGCAGCGCGCATGTGGAAGGAGTTGGAATTAAAAAAATTATAATAACACTATTTTCTTTATTGATGCAAAAACATTTTAAAAAGTGATTATATCCCAAAAGCAAAGAAATTTTTTGACGAACTCTAATGATTATATGGGCCCATTTCTCGGATAAAACTGTATACAGGTACAGACACTTAAAGCATCTTATCAATTTTTGTTAATCGGGTATCTTTATCCCATAAAAACCCACTTTAAAGTACTGGGTTAAAATCGGAACAGTTAGTCCCTAATGAGTTAATAAAAAATTCAAGTTGTAAAACCAGTAAACGCTTTGTTAAAATTATAAGTTTAATATATTGACTTCCTTAAATATTCTTAAATACGGGTTTATATTTAATTATAAAAAAATCCTTGCTGATCATGAACACATACAAATTTATAAATTAAATGTCAAAAATATTCAGGCAAAATGTCAAATATTTTAAAATATGTTGAATTTACAGATGATAAAAAAAAAGTAAAACAAATGAGATTCCACTTCACATACACTAACTTCAATGGCACATACATATAACTACCTACCCAGTCAGAAACTGACACTGGTACAAAACATCAAGCACTGTCATACCGCAAGGTGAGCAACTAATTGTACATAAATTAGAGACAGAAAGCTGGTTTGAACCACTTTATCAGCGTTTCCATAAAGCGTTTTGACAGTATTTTTTTTACAATAAATTGAGGGTCGAAAAAATAACACTGGCAAAGAATTGGCCTAAAGTGCTATGTCAACCCATGCAAAACTAATTTTCCATATAGAAATATTCTTAAGTAGGGCATAGATTTTGTTAAAAATGCCTTTATTCAAAAGTTTTCGATTTTAAGCCCGGTTACAGCCATAATTTTCTTAATTATTTTTAGTTTTATTTGCCAATCTGGCGGCCATGTTCAAATCCCTGCAGTAATAAAAAAGTTTTTTTAAAAAATCTATTTTTAGACTACCTATTTCATTGTTTTGCCAACGTTAAAAATTTTGTATCTCCATCGTTGGCAAACAACAGTACGTTTTTTAAATTTATTTTCATCGGGATAAACATTAATTGCATTTATAGTAATTAAATGTGCTAAAGTCCCAAAACTTATTTAACAAATTGTTTTTTCTACAGATGTTATAATTTTGGCATTGGGAAAACACTTGTTGTCAGCACTTGTTCCGCCTCTTAAAGTCACTTCCCAGCGCTGTCCATTTTGTCTTTTTCTGACTGGGTACTCACATACTTGACATATAGTTATGCAAAGTATACCACAGAATCATACATTTATAATCTGCATACTGCAACCGACAGACAGATATAAAATATTTATAAAAATGAAAACTATAGAAACTGATACACTAATGATAAGAGCAAAAGTCAATATAAAAAGAGTAGATACAAAAAAAAAACTTCAATATTACCCAATTCATGACAGACTTGGAGGCACGATTCATTTGTTCATTTAGCTATTAGTACATAGTATAGATGATATCGAGTGGCGCAAAACCAAAAAAAAAAAAACAAAAAAAGATAGGGTGCAGATTATATGCTCGCTTACAAAAAATAAAAATACATTAGAAAAAAACTAGAAATACCAGTCAACAATTTATATTTTTGAATTAGTGTTATTTACAGATTTGAGCTTAAAAATAGCAGCAATATGTAGTGAGCTTTTAGAATGTCTTAATAAAATGACGATGGAATACAAATTTGATATACTTTTTGGTAAACACTAAAAATATCAGCAAATATAATTAGACCGGTCTCAGATTTCACGCAAAACATGTTTCATGGGTGCCAATTGACACATTGCGGTGTGTTAGGTGGTTTGTCAAAAACTAGATTTAAAAAACAGAGAAAATGCTCTACCGTCTGATCTGCATTAGAGCGGAATTTTTTTTGAATGAAGAAAAATTTTGTTTAGAAATTTTTCAATTTATTGGTTAGAGTATTGTAGTATTAGGTCTAAGAGTTACTTAGTGCAAATTTGAGAAATATCGGATAGCTTTATGCTGTGGCGCCCAGCTACCGAAGTTTTCGATTTATTGAAAATTTTTCTAAAATTGCTTTAATAAAACTATGTCGTGCGACATATCATGTGTTATTACTTTTGGCATGCTGAACACGAATATTTGGAAATTTTCCAAATCGAACTAACGGTATTCGAGATATTGCAATTTGATTTTCACTAAAAATTACGTATTTTTAATCTATTCTAAAACTTTTTTTAAAAATTATCTTAAAAGTATATTATTGCTGCACTCAAATACTACACAAAACATGCTTTCATTTGATCATAATTAGGTCTAAAATTAAAGACGATGTATCATAAAATAGTTTTTTTTTTAAATTAATTTAAGATTTTTTTTTCATATATCAGAGACTTTGTGCTCAGGTCACCAAGGGTTAAGTAAACTTAGTTTTCTTAAATTTCACACCACAAAAGTATTAAACCTAGTCCTACCACAATCAAAACATTAATTAACGAAAATCAAAAGTTAAAGTGAATATTTCCTCAATAATCGTGTATATAAAATTGAAAAGCAATCAAATTATAATAACTGTTCCCTGAGAAGTCACCTAATGTGGAGACGAAATATTGGAAATAAATAATTATAATTTATAAATAAACAATATTAAACTTCTTGAAAATAAGCAGAATGAAAAGCATAACAATTTTCTGTTTTTCTGTGGTATTTGTAGTTAAATTTACAATTTATTCTTCAACGAATATGTGCATAATTATACTTAAATGAAAAGTAATATTGTCTGCTTTGCTAGTGCAAAAAAAAAAAAACATTGAAATTGTTTTTAAAAAAATTGTAGCATGAAAGAAAAATACTCCATTTTAAGTAAAAATCAAGTCGCAATATTTCGAAAACCGTAAGTCCGATTTAAATTTTTTTTTAAATATTCGTGCTTACCATGCCAAAAGTAATTGAAATTTGTCTCGAGACATATTTTTATTAAAGCAGTTTAAGAAAAATTTTTAAAAATCGAAAACTTTGCTCTCGGGGCGTCACAGGTTATTGCTTTCCGATTTTTCACAAATTCGCACCACCTAACTGTTAGACCTACTTCTACAATAATTGATCAAAATCGAAAGTTGTATAACAAATGCAGTTTTAATTTGCATATTGGCTGGCAAACAGCAAAGTTATATGTATTTAAGCGTTTCATTAAATACAAAAGGAAGTAGAACAGTACAAGAAATTGGAAGAAAACTGTAGTAGAAGCGCTGTGATATGACCTTTACTGATCTGTAACTGAATATGTAGTTTAGGGTCAATAGACAAATTCATTTGCTATTTGCTCAGCAAACCAGACATTACCAAGTAATTAAACGGGTATGTAGCGCACGAAGGGTTTATATGTGGTCCATACCCTCCCGGTTATAAAGCTAGAATAGGGAGTTACCTGATTGATTACTCATAGTGCAAAAATAAGTGGTTACTTTAAGAAAAGAAATAAGTGGTTACTCACAATGATAGAATAAGTTGTAACCTAGGTGTTACAAAATAAGTGGTTACATTGAAGTATTTTTTTTTAAATATTTCATCTTTTTTAAAAGAAACTTTACCTCGAAAAATTTACTTGTAAAATTGTCTGTCAACTGGTCTAAAAAATTTAGATCTATTTAAAGAAATTTACTTTATATTTAAAATAAATAATAATTACACTGTTAGTATAATTTCAACTTTTAAAATGACACATCAAAACCGCGGGACACTTAAACTTAATTTTGGGTCGCAGAATCTGGTGGTATACTCCGTTTTAATAGGTTAGCCCAAAATAAAAAAATATTTTAATTTAAAGTTTGCGTTGACTCAAGCGATTTTTTGAGTGCATTTTAAGTAAAATATATCGAAATTTCTTTTGAAATTACTTTATTTGTTGTTAATATGTCGAAACTCAAAGCTAACAAAGATGGCCGTCTCTTTTGAGACGGTGTTTTTTAATGAAGTTTAAAGATTCGAACCATATGACACTGAACTAACAGATTTCAGTATAAGTCAAAGGTAATTGCCCTGACGTTTCGGATCGTATATAAATAAATTGTATCCTCCTAAAAATTTACGGACGCCATTGTTAGACTTAAGTTTAGACAAATAAACAATAAATAAAGTCATTTCAAAAAAGATTTTTATGTCGTTTACTTAAAATAGACTCAAAAAATAGCTTCAGTCAATGCAAACTTTAAATTGAAATAATTTTTTATTTAGAGCTAACCTATTAAAACGGAGTATACCACTGTGTCATTTTAAAAGTTTTAGTAAAACTAGTTCAACTAAATTGAAACTCATTCAACAGATTTTTTATTACATTTGTTTTTAAGAATGTGTTAACTTTCTTGAAGTACTTTTGTACTCTCCAATAATTTTCGTTATTTTTTTTAATCTGCACGTCAAAATTCGTTGATTGAATGCTATACAGCATACTCTAATAACCAATGACCTTGACATATTAAGTACTCACCAAAAGAGCAAAGTGCTTCTTATTAAGCATTTTCAACGATGAATTTTAGGGTTGTCATAGGGTGGAAGCATTCCAATTGGATTCATTCCATACTTTTTTTTTCCTAATTAAGTTTTTGAAAGCTATTTATTTAGGTATATAATTTTCCTACACTCAGGGAACTTCTGCTTTAAAAATATGTAGTTGTTTGGGTTGTAATACAGTTTCTTTATTTTTAATGTAAATGTCAGTCATTTGTAGAACAAATTAAAATATTTACTAACCTTGTAGTTCATTTAAAAAAACAACTCACATCAAATGACTGTTTTATGATTTTGCATTCATTTTTTACAGTTGTTTTTTGTTATTTAAAAAAATGAAAAAAAATAAATGTTTGTTTATTTTTTACTACCATGTGGTTCATTTTTACTACAATTGTTAGTCATTTTTTGAACATTAAAAAACAAATGACAATGTTAGTTGAATTTAATGAAATGTAAGTCGTCCTTTTTTTAAGTGAAATTTCATTTGTTTTCAACTATAATTGTAGTGGTCTTTACCTACATAGTATTCTAAGTGTACGAATTTGATTTTAAGCAATATAAGTGTTATAATATAAAACTTAAGAACAAATTCCAAGGAAATTTATTTGTTTAAATAGCATTTAAAAAAATTATTCGTGATAATGAACATCCAAAGAATCAAATCGAAATGCTTCCTCCTTATAAAAAGCCTATGTTAATTCGATGATGAAAATGCTTAATTAGAAGCACTTTTGTATTCAATTATTTTTGGTGGGTAGGGAAAACTTCGTTTAACATATATGGTAATATTGCATTTTTTATAAATCGATAACTTTTATGTGGTTGATAGAGTGTATTGCATTCAAAATCAAGTCTTATGGTTGATAGAGTAACACCAAATATTAAAAAACAAGTACAAATAGAGATTTTTCTCTAATATTTTTTTTATATCAAAAGTCATTTTCAAGAAATTTGTTTATAGAGGGTATTGTATATTTGGTGTCGATATATAAATTGATATAAAATTACGTTTAAATTAGGAAGAAAAAAATATTAAAGAACTGTGGAACGCAAAATTTGAAACCCCGAAAAAATTGAAAAAATAACAAAATGTGCAAAAAATAATAGTAAGGTAACGAGTAGTGTCCGACCGAACAGTTCAGCCAGAAAATGCATTTGGTCTGTATTCGATATTTTAAAGCATTATGGACAAATTTGGCGGAAGAAAAAATGTTTATTGGGCTGATTAGATGCTATTTTGAGTGTCAAATTTGAAGAAAAGTCTGTAGTTAAGCAATGAATTCACTGTTCGGCCTCAGAAAGTTCGGCCATATTGAAAATAGTTCGGCGCGCGAACTTTTAACTTTATAGCTAAACTTCGGCTTTTCTCTTAAATTTTATACACAAAATCGAATTAAATTGGCTCAACAAACATGTTTCCAATACAAAAATTTGTCATCATTGCCTCTGGATATCAAAAAAACCGACAAAATAAAGGTTTTTGGCCGAACTGTTCGGTCGGACACTAGTAACAGGATTAAGGTCCTTTAGAATCTCTGCTCATTTTTACAATTCTTTTAAATTGTTCATTTTGAAGAAATGGTAACAAAATTTAAAAAACCTCAAAAAATTATCATTTATAACACATTCTTTTACCCCCACGGCTAAATTTCTATCCGCATCTGTTTTAACAAATAAAATATCAAACAGTCCAGCAAAAATGAGTATGAAAAATGTACGACTAAGAAAAGGAAATATTTTAAATAAAAAATTTTAAATTATTTGATATAACTAAAAAATGCAACGTATACACAGCACTTCACAATTTAACAGTTTAATAAAAAAAATGCGGAAACTCCAAACAATGTTAAACCATATTTTGAAGATATTTTTATTTTAATAATAAACTTAAAGAAATTTTTTTTTTAAATATTTTCCAAGTTTAGCAAACATTTTCATTACATACCTGTTGTTACAGAAACCACTACGAAAAGTAGGGTAAATATTTTTATACTATTTAACATAATGACTATTTGGTTTTATTGTATTTGAGTTATTCACAAAAAGTTTTTTTATTTTTTTTTTTTAATTTTTTGAAAAATTCAACTATTTTTCTATAGTCTAGAAAAATGTTGAATTTCCTAATTTTAAGTTTACACACTCTTAAAATATAAATCAGTCTTAATAATATTATTTTTTAAGCGCAACACACGTCTGAAACGTCGCAATAAAAACCGTCAACTGCTTAAGGTTCCACTTGAAGAAATTGCAAGAAGGTGAATGAAAAAATTGAAAAAAAAAATCAAACACCTTGAGTTTCCAGTATTAATTTTGAGTTATTTATCTCCACTTCTTCTTTCTCTCTTTAAAGCTTAACTTAAAATTAAAAATTCACTTTCAATTTGAGTTAGACTTTTTAAGCCAAGCTTAAAGTATTTTAAAAGCCGGTTAAATATTTATTATTTTGAGTGTTTATTTTTTTTTGTTGCTCGGTTAGTTTATTAATAAAACGCATGCGTGCTTTACTTGCTTCGCTACTTGTTATTAAACGGGCATGTCTTGTCTTATTTTTTTTCGAATATATTCATCTAATAACTTGTATTATATGCTAATTATTTCGTTTGTTATTTTGTTGTCTACTACTAACTACACCATTTCAAGATTCATTTCGGCAAATATTACGTTAATATGAGACGGAAAAACTGTTGTTCAGCTAATATCAAAGTTATATTTTTTTAGTTAAATTAAAAGGGGAAATATTTTGGTAAATCTGAAGTTATCACTGATATTAAGAATCAATTGTAATTTGCAGTAGTAAATTGTGAAAAGCATTAGTAAATTGTAAATCTTTATTGTAAAAGTCAACGAGACACAGTGAAATGTATTTCGGCGATTTTAATGGAGTTTTAGCCAGTGTAAAATCCACATTTTTGTAATAATATTCGAATATACAGTGGTGTTGAAAACATTTGCAACTGAAATCATGGTAATTTAGGTAATTATAAATTTTTTTGATCAAAAGGATTTGTGGTACAAGTTTTTGTTTTTTTTTTTTATTAAATTCACTTATAGCATATTATTTTTCAAATACAAAAAAAATATTCACAACTTTTCCAAAATATAAAAAAGTCATTTTAACAAAATAAGTCGAAAGTGAAATTTTCAAAACATTTGCAACTCTTAAAGTAATTAACAGAAATTACAAACAATGGTTTTAGCGCTCAATATTTTGTAGCGTAGCCATTATTTTTTATAACTTCTGTACACCTCTTAGGCATTGAGGCAATGAGCTTTTTAATATAATCGTCCACTGCACCTCGACGAAAAGTTCATCACCATTTCGGAATACTTTATTGTCGATATTCCGTTTTACAATCATCCACATGTTCTCAATCGGGTTAAGATGATATTAATTTCATTTTCCTGCAGCCAAACTTTTACAACCCCCGCCGTGTGTTTTGGGTCGTTGTCGTGCTGGAAGGTCCATGAGAGTGGCATTTGCCATTCAGCATACGGAAGCATAACTGAACCAAAATATCTCTATAGATTGTGGCCGTCATTGTGCTAGTAATGCGGTGAATTGGGCCAATCCCATTTCCTGAAAAACACCCCCACACCATAATGTTTCCACCTCCGTGCTTCACTGTGGCGGTTGTGTATCTGGGATTAAACTTTTCGGCTCGTGGTCTTCGAACATTGGTTCTTCCATCTGATCCCCGGAGGTTGAATTTAGACTCATCTGACCACAATACATTTTTCCATTGCTGTTGAATCCAGTTCAAATGGGTGCGTGCAAAGTCAAGCCGAGCTTTTCGGTTTTTATCCGACACAAACGGTTTTTTTTGTACATCTATAACTTCAAAGACCATATTCTCGGGTTCTTCTTTTAATGGTGATAAGACTGGCATCTATTAAAAGTTCAGTTTTAGCTTCTCTGGGAATTGCTTTGGGATATTTCGTAAACAAATTCTTGATTTTCCGATCTTCTCTTACAGTTGTAATACGGGGTCTTCCACATTTATGAGTTGTGTGGATGTTACCACTATTAACAATGCGGCAAATCGTTGATTTTGGAACGGAGTACTTTATAGAAATTTCTTTTTGGGAAAGTTCATTTTGAAAATTATTTAAAACTTTTGATTTAAAATCAGAATTGTATTTATTTCCTGCCATTTTATACAAAAAACATTCTTACGATGTTTATGCTGCCAACATCTTATTAAAACTATTAAAGAACAATAATTATAATAAATTTGTTTAAAAATGTAACGGCCTGAATCTCATATTAAAAAGGAATGCGATTACCGTTATATCCTAGCATTTGTTAGTATAAATTGTTTCGTTAAGAGTAAGAATAATGAGAGTTGCAAATGTTTTGAACACCTGCATTTTGAATACATCTATTATTATTAATTTGATTGTTGTTTAAATTTAACTGAATTAATTTTTTTTATTTGTAAAAAAAACAATATATGAAAAAAACAATATATAAAAAAAACATAAAACAATATATGAAGAATATGTAAAAAATAAATTTTAGTAACTAAGTGTGATTTGAAGAAAATAAATCAATGAAAAAAACAAATGCGATCTCAGTTCCAAATGTTTTGACCACTACTGTATGTAGTAACATGCAAATCAGCCTATATAACGATAAAATAGTCGTAATAACATTTGAATACATACGGAAACATGCAAATCAGCCCATATAACGATCAAATAGTAGTAATAACCCAGGAAAAAAGTACACATTCCAAAAAGAAGGTGATGCTTACATATCTCATTGCCAAATTTAGTAACTGCAATACCAAACACATTCCAACGATAGAGTCAGAAAAGCAAGTAGTATTGTAATCAATTCTTTAAATTTAAACCAGAAATCACGAACTCAATAACAAAGTAATTATTTAACTTATATGTATAACTTTTTGTACTCAAGAAGTAATCATATACTTTTTCTTAATAAAAGGACGTTATTGGAAGTAGTTCCTAATTTTGAAAAATTAAATTATACAATTTTAAAGAATTTATCTTATAGATTTTTTCAAACAAATTTTTATTTGCATGAAATATTTAGTAGTTTTAGTTGAATCGTTTATTTTTTTTAATTGTTCTAGAAAAATTATCATGTTGACTTCTGTGATATTTGTGGACCTTTAAAGAATGAATTCCTCAATTTTAATGTAGATTTAAGATTTTGGAGTATCTATACAACATACATTTGATTTATTAAATAAATTTTTGATATATTTAGAGCGGTGTTTTATGCAAAGCACTTCATTCAGTTTTATTAAAATTACATAAAATATAAATTTAATTAATAACTTATATAATTTATTCGTATTTCAATTTAACGAGAATTCAAAAAAGAATTAAGCGTTTTAAGGTCTCCTTATTCACATGTTCACGTATTTTTTTGTGACAATATTAGAAGTACTTCTTTTTTTAAATTGCCATGTTTGAAGCCCTTCATCTTTCACCACCTTTCATCTCTCCACTATCCCCTTTCCAAAGAAAGCAACACATTAATTAATAGGAAGAATTTCCTGAGTGTTGCTTCTCAAACTAGTTACAAATGGTTTAAAAGAAATAGTTGTTATTTTTAATATGGAACTACTTCTTTTTTTTTTTCATGTAAGTACTTCTTATTTTTTCTAGGGAACTATTTTTGAGTAAGTACTTCGTAGTTTTACGAGGGAACTGTTTCTTTATTAAAAAATGTATGTAGTTCTTAAAAATTTAAAGTAAATAGTTCTTCGATAAAAAAAATAATCAATTCTAAAGAATCAATTATTTTAGTCTCACGCCCTGTTAAAAGAATCGAGTAGGTAATGTAGTAAAGAATGCGTTCTGCCCAAAATGCTTGATTGCAAACGCCCTTACCTTTTTGAAAATTTTTTGCTGGGAACATTTGAATGTAAATTAGATGATGATTAGAAAATATAACCATCAAATAGTAGAAATAACATTTGAATACATAAAGTAACATGTAAATCAGGTGAATATAGATAAGAAATTCAAATAATGTTAATATTTAGATTATTAGAAAACGATAACTTTATATTCTGTAAGTATTAATGTATTCATAGACTGAATAAATGAAATGAAATTAATAAATAAATGAAATGAAAAATCCATTGTTACATTTGAATATCTATAATAAAATGCATGTATCAAATATTCATATATAATTCAGCCAATATAACATTTGAATATCTATAATAAAAGACAATGAGCCATAAAAAACTGTAATATGAAATAGTAAAATTAAAAAATTTAATAAAAGTTTAAATGAGAATTAAAAACGGACTTTTAGAAATTGTTAAATGTAATATGCCACACTCAATTGCAAATATTTGTAGTAACATGTAAATCAGAATCTATACCGTTCAATAAAAACATATTTTTTGTATATCAACTGTAGTAACAAAGAATTGAAGAAATCTAAATTGTAACGCAGAAATTATCAAATATATTTCATACTGGCTACACAGCTAGAATTTTATATGGGCCTTCTCCGGCGTCAACGTTTGCTAATACGCAATTTTTGGAAATTATTTCGGAGAAGACCGGAAAGAGGAAAAGTCTTCGTGGAGATGCAAAATGGGATAATGCCTTATCTTGGCGGCCTTCCGACACCGTTTTGATTAGAAATATGTAATTTCAAATACGCACTCACAATATTTTTTCCGTAAAGACTACTGAATATACACATTAAAATAACTGAAAATCAGTTAAAAATTACTACTTACTACCAATTGTATTTGTTAGTTTAAAATAATTGACAAAATCGATAAAAACAATAGATTGTTTTCGTTTATTTCAATACTCAGTATAATGTAACAACTTTTTTTTTTTTAAATAGAAAATTTTAACTGAATATTTTAACTGAATATTTTAACTTTTTATCGAAAGTCCGTTTTTTTTTTGTTTATTGAATAACAAACAGAAAGTTAAAAAATATATTTTTTTTTTGGTAATTTAACTGTATATTCCATAGAAACAACTTTACCGATTCAGTTTGTGAATAACTTTTGAACTTTTATGTAAAAGTTCTTGTGAGTGCGTGTTTCCTGATGTAAGGGCTAATCAGAGCTGTAAATGAATCATTCATTTTTTAATCAATTCGCGAATCATTCATGCACTGAATTAGTAAAATTTTGAATTAATTCTTTTCGCCGAAAAACGAATTGAATGAAATTTGAATCGATTCATATGCATTTGGCTGGAATGAATTGCAATTCATTTTAAATCAAAAGAATTCGGCAAAATGAATTGGAATTTATTTCAATTCAAATGAGTTTGGCAAAATGAATTGCAATTCATTTCCAATTCATTTGACTTGAATTGATTTTGAATTAATGAATTAGAAAAATGAATTGCAATTGATTTCTAAGCCGATTTAAATTTTTGAACGGTTTTAGAAAGATAAATAGTTAAGCTTTACAAATATATATATATCTGTTTATACTTTTAATAAACAAATGTGAAAATATTATCCAATATATTTCGAACTTTAAATTTTTTTTTTTTAATTTTTTCCTCTTTAACGCCTTTTTTTCTAAACATTCTTTGAAAAAATAGTTTTTTCTTATTTTTATTTTAAAGGAAATTTAATAATGCGTAAATTGTCTTTATGATCGGTTCAAAATTGTTAATGTAACGATCTAATTAGCTTTTATTTTATAATTAAAATAATAGTATAATTATTTGATGTACGAGGGCGGCCCAATAAGTCTGTGTTGAAAAATATTTTTTTTTTGCAAAAAAAACTGTATTTCATCCAAAAAGTCATGGACTTATTGTTCCGCCCTCGTACTTAAGGTCATATGTTTGCAATGTTTATGAGGCATAATTAATTGTGTTTAATGTTGTTTATTTAATGTTTTAATGATGTACATTTAATGTTGTATATTATTCAATTGTTATTTGAAGTTATTTGTTTAATCTAAAAGAAGAAGAAACAAACTCCAAACATCATGTTTACTTTGATTAATTGCAATTCATTTTTCATTTCATTAATATGAATTTTTTCTAATTCATTTGAATTAATTCAAAATCAATTCAATTCAAATGAAGTGAAAATGAATTGCAATTCATTTTTCTAATTCATTTGAATTAATTCAAAATCAATTCAAGTTAAATGAATTGGAAATGAATTGCAATTCATTTCGCCAAACTCATTTGAGTTAAAAATGAATTGCAATTCTTTTTGCCGAATTCATTTGAATTGGAAATGAATTCCAATTTATTTTTGCCAAATTCATTTGAATTAATTCAAATTTCATTCAATTTTTTTTTTTTTGTGAAATAAATTAATTCAATATTCAATTCAAATTCGTAGTGAATTGAAATCAAAAAAGAATGATTCATTTACAGCTCTGGGGCTAATTCACAGATAAGGCGCCTTTTGGAATGTTTGCAGGAAGCTTGAAAATGAGGAAACAGAAATGGTGATCTCCCCCTTTAATGTCCTATCCAAACCCCTGAAGTAAGGAACTTAAGATTTACTACGTTCCTTCTCCCGAGTCAACAGTTGCTTAGATGAGATTTTTGGGAATTTCTACAGTAGAGGCGAGAAATGGAAAAGTCTCCCCCTTGACCATACCCACTTGTTATTTAGTAACCTCAATTTTGAAACATATGCTCACTTTAGTATGGTCTAATTCCATTACATTTTGAAACTTTCTCCAGGAACGGTGTAAACTAGGAGATCAGAGGAGGAAAGTCTACTGATTCATACTTTTCATGATAAGTGTAATAATACCAAATGTTAAATGATTTTTTTCAAATCCTTTCTATTTTTCTTCCATCTACAATATCTGAAATACAATTCAAGGCCTTATTGTAAAAACTTGATAAGCCAAATTTTATTTTTAGTTTGTTTTTGCCTCTTAAAGGTTGAAAGGATGTACAAATGTGACTCTTGCTAGACGTTAATGCTCTAGGCACTGGCAATAAATGATTAGGCAAGACTTTTATCATATATTAATCAATGGATGTATAGAAAACAAGTAATATTCATAAATCAACAAATGTGGCTTCTCATATTTTTACAATAAGCCCTTCACTTTATTTTTACTGAAATTCATTTTAACAGTTTCTGAAATTAATTTCACTATTTTTATGTGAATGTTTTTATGGCCGAAATAAATCCTAAACTACAACCCACTTTGGATATTTACTCTCTGAAACACATTGTTTCCTTTTCTGAACTGCATTTATAAGTAATGATTGTAAGTTTTTTTCTCATTGACGTTTTTTTTATAGATTTTTACATCGTATATCTGCTGAATATCATATCAAAGTTTTCAATTGAAAGTTTTTTTTCCGATAGCAATGTTATACCTTCTCATGGAGATTTTTTTTTTGATATTGGATATTTACAATTGATAATGGATATTTACAATTGACAATGGGTATTTACAATTGACAATGAATATTTACAATAGACAATGGATTTTTGCAATTGACAATGGATATTTGCAATTGCCTAAAAAAAATCACAATTGGCATTTGATAAAAATCAATTTTTTTTTTGCTCATTTACATGTTATTGACTTCATATATTTACAATTCCATACATTGATATTAGTTGAATATATTGAATTACAAATGATTGTTCAATTTGCAAAAATTTCGATCATAGTTTCTGTAAACTTTTTATGTTTGCTGAAATACATGTTGCTAATATGAAAATCAGTTTACAATTGATAAAGCTCTGTTTTTTCTGCCGAAATTAATCTTGAAATGGTGTAGTCGTATTTTCTCACACAAATACTTGTTTTCTAGCAAGGAGTATGGAATTGCTGTATTGAAATATCTTTCTAGGCATAATATGGTCAATGTTAATTTTAAATGCGGTATTTTATTCTTTTCCATAATTTAATTATATAATTCTAAACATGTATTTGTTTAAAGTTAAAAATATGTATTTTTTATTGAAATAAAGTAGTATTTAATTAATTATTCCATGTACACTATCTACATTGTACATGTGTATTTTTTAGTATTACGTTAGAATTTCTTAAGTACATTGACATTTTTAATTTTTTCCCCTTGTGTGCACGAATACAAAACATTTAAATCTACACTCTGGGAAAAAAGTTTTATCATATTGATGAAATTGTTTTATAAATTATTTGTTATCAACGAAAACTTCATAATTATGATGAAGAGTTTCATCAAAATTTAATAGAAATGCTTCTTAGACCTTCAGCATTTCATAAAAAAGTTTCATAAACTATGTGAAAATAAATTTAAACTTGTGCGCCTCGGTAGGCTAGTTGGTAGCGTGCTGGGGGTCGTGGGTTCGATTCCCACCAGAGGCACTGGTCTGTTTTCGCTTCAACGCGCCGAAGGTCGTAGTAGCTAGTGCTCGCTTTGGGTAATAGTAATTATATAATTTGTAATTATATGATTATTAATTAATAAAAAAAAAAAAATTTAAACTTTTTAGGGGAAAATAGTGAAATTTAGAAACCGTATATTAAAATTGTTATTTTTTATTTGAAATATGAAAAATGTCATTTGCAATGCAATTTTTTAAAAACTCTGAAACCACAAACATTATTTAAAATTCTGAAACATACAGAGAAAACCCAGTCAAACACCCACACATTTTTTGCTTGTAGTTTTTTAGTTTGTAGTTTTTCATATAAAAATTATTCAAAAACAAAAATTCAAAATTACAAAAAAATTATCAAAAATCATCATCATTGTTGATGCCAATTTAAAAAACTTTTTCTTGTATTTACAAAAATGCTCGATGACACTTGTTTAATATATTACAAACAGAGTTTCGTAATTTATTTCTGTGTAAATAAAATATTTTTTTGACTTAAAACTTTAAATTTCGAAATTTTAATGTTTTTTAAATAGAAAATTATATTTTTTAATTTCAAATATAAATTGTTATCTTGAATTGATGTTCTGAACTTCTAATGATGTAAAAACACACTTTTTTAATTTCATTGCATAAAAAAAATCCAGAAGAAAATGTTAAACATTACATTGGTTTTTCTTTATGAGCATATTGAGAATTGTCAGTTTTTACATAAAATATAAGACAAAAAACAGGTTCTCGTTCAAACAAGAAATGCAAACCAGATTTGAAGGCTTCAAAGGAAGAACATTTTAGTGTTTTTTGTTTGTGTCATCAACCTAAACGATTTTGTAAGAACTCGCATTTTTTTTAATAAAGCAAGAACCATTTCGCACACCTAGTACAAAAGTTACTCAACACGAAATTTTTCATAGTTTAAGCATATAAAACCGAAAAATTAAAATTTTGAGTTGAGTCACTTTTGAACTGGGTGCAAATTTTAAATCAAAGAAAGTCCTCGTTGGTAAGACTTGTTGTAAAAAGTCGTTTAAGTGTTACAAATATTTATTTATATAAAGGTAAAAAACAAAAATAAGTTAACATTTTTAATCTGATTTAAATAAAGTCGAATTTTAATCTCTTTTCATAAGAAATGAACAAATTTTCAACGAAAACCTCTTCAAATCCTTTAATCAAATGTGATGTGTTTTTCTTCCTATCACTTGTTTAATTCAATATAGTGTCGATAAAACTTCATTAATCTTCATTAAATATTTAAATTAATTTCATTAGTCATCATCATCTAAAGTTAAAAATCAAAAATTATAAAAGAATAATATCATTATTATTGTTTTTGTCCCGCACAAAATTCTAACAGATTTCGTATTAAATATTAAAGTTTTTTGATGTTTTATTTGAAATTAAAATACCATTGTTTGATTTTTTTTTAAATTTCGTAAATAAAAAGCAAAATAAAGAAAACATTTTCAAAACTAGTTCAAAATTTTGTTCAAAAACAATATTTGGAATTCAAAAACTATTAATGTTTTCGTAATTTTAACTGATATCATTAGGTAATTCCATGTCAAGTCTACCAAAGTGTGTACCCTACCTCTTCCGAATTTTATGATTTGTCGTAGGAATACAGTATATCACAAAACTAAGACAAATACAAAAGTTTGCGGCCACTGCCACATCTGGATCCGGAAATAAGAGGTCTTAAAAATAGGAAAAAAACTACAAATGTAGACATTTTTATTTATTTAATTGCCATTTTCTTGAAAAGTGTTATAGATATGCAACTCATCATTTGTCAAGAATTATTTTAAAATTAAAATTAGGAAATGGTTTTTTTTTTTTTTTAACCACAGAAAAATAAATTGTCGGTTTACCTCACACAATTTTTTTTTTATTCTTAAATTTTAGATTTTCTAACTGTTAACGAATTATTATTTTTTAACCTTTCTGTTTCGTACGTGATTTTTCAACCTTTTATAAAGGGTCTGCCATTTAACGTTTTTTTTCAACTAGTGCTTATTTCGTGAATGGTAACACTTAGCGCATGTCTGATTTCACAGATAATTAGTTTTATCCTTCCGCTGAACGAACATGGTTGTCTATACGCTTGAACAACGCTGGGAAATATTCCGACATTACTTTGAAAATCATGGTAATGTTGCAGAAATGAGCAAGGAGTGGCCGTTACAGTCTATGGCGATCGTTATAGGGCCATGTTGAACGAATTTTTGTTCACAAAAATTGAAGAGGAGATTATTGGCAACATTTGGTTTCAACAGGACGGCGCTACGTGCCACACAGCCGAAGCTACATTCGATGTTTTGCGCCCTGTTTTTGAAGATCGCATTATCAGTCGCAGAACTGATGTCGTTTGGCCACCTCGGAGCTGCGATTTGACACCGTTGGCCTATTATTTGTGGGGTGCCGTCAAGATAAGTGTTACGCCAACAAGCCAGAGACAATTGACGCTTTAAAGGACAATATTCGTGAAGCCATTGTTGAAATACAGCTGCACACAATAGATAATGTGCTTAAAAATTGGACCGATCGTGTTGGCTACTGCATGGCCAGCCGAGGCAGCCATTTGAATGAAATTATTTTCCATTATTAACCGGAAGGATTTTACTTTCAAATAAAAAAAGAAATTTGAGAAAATATTTTTTATTTTAAAAAATGGATACGATATTTATCATTTTTAGGACAATGGACTAAATCTGGCATTGATATAGTATAGCATGTTTTTACATATTTTGATCTGAGGGGCATATTTTTGATAAAAAGTCTTATATATATATTAGCATATTTTAGCTTTTTTTTTTTAATTTTGATCTATCGAACAATTTTGTGTTTCAATAAAAACAAATTTTCAATACTTTTTAGGGTTTCTAACAACAATTTCGGTTAACGATTAAGAGCATTTTTACAAATTTAAATTTCCTGTTTCGAGACTGTACTGATTTATGTATAATTAATCTTTTATATCCATTTATGTGTGCGCCCCGGTAGGCTAGTTGGTAGCGTGCTGGCTTATCAGTGCGGGGGTCGTGCGTTCGATTCCCACCAGAGGCACTGGTCTGTTTTCGCTACAACGCGCCGAAGGACATAGTAGCTAGTGCTCGGTTAGGGTAATAGTCATATAATTTGTAATTATATGATTATTAATTAATAAAAAAAAAAAAAATATCCATTTATGTATGCAATTAAAATTAATTTCACAAAGTTACTCCTCCAACTGCACTGAAAAATACGTATCAAAATATGAATTTTTAAAGAAAAATGTGTTTTAAGAGCATATTTTTAAAATCTTATAAGCTTAAAATTTATATTTTATAGCATATTTGCGGTTGCCCTGGTTATTACACATCTTGAGAATTAATTTTAATTTCGAGAAACTTTTTATGACAAAACTGTTGAAAAAAAACGAAACTATTTATGTTCCGAAAAGCTTGTGGAACTTCGATGCTAGTAAAATGAATTTTCGGTTTTTCTACCAAAATTATTTAAGGAATATTTAAGACATTTTATACTTTTTCTTTACCATTTCGAAATAAAACTTAAAACTGTTATATGAACTTTTACCATTTTCGTATTAAATCACATTTTTGATAGCGAAATTAAATATTTAAACTTCTGATAACTTTTTTAACAGAAATTTTCCAAAAAATTTACGACATTTGAAAATTTTAAAGAAAATGTCGCGTGCAACCAAAAATCCGCTCGCGTTCCACTTTTGCCACGTATGTCACAGTTTTGCCACTCCTAGTTTAAGCTTAAGGATACGTATTTCAAAGATATTTTGTATCGTATTATATTTTTAATTTTTTTTGTAATCGAATTTGTGGGGTGTATAGGGGGAATTATTTCACCCACATCCCCCCTGGATCAACGCCTGGTCGAAAATCACAAACTTGTGGCAAAAAAAAATAAATTATTTCTAAATTAATTATAATTTTTTAAATTTAATTTCTTTATTTTAATTTCAACTAATTTAACAAGCACTTTTGCACTTCTATCAAAACCATGGGTACACTCAGGGAACTTCTGCTTAAAAAAATATGTAGTTTTTTAGGTTGTAATACAATTTCTTTATTTTTAATGTAAATGTCAGTCATTTGTAGAACAAATTACATTTTTTACTAATCTTGTGGTTCATTAAATAAACAAACCACATAAAATGACTCTTTTATGATTTTACATAAATTTTTTACAGTAGTTTTTTGTTATTAAAAAAAAATAAAAAAAATAAATAGGTTTTTTGTTAAAGTTCTGTCTATTATAAAGGCTCTAGCTTTTCTAAAACTTCGGGTTCTGATGAAATCTTTAGCCAGAGTGAAATACTGGTATCAACCTAGCTAATATGTTTAATATGCTTTATTTTTGAAAATATACGGAGGTTGGCAGCTGGTTATAAATTAAAAATAAAAAAAATAAATATTTGTTTACTTTTTACTATAATGTGCTTCATTTTTACTACAATTATGGTTAATTTTTCGAACATTAAAAAACAAATGACAATGTTAGTTGAATTTACTGAAATGTAAGTCATCCTTTCTTTAAATGAAATTTCATTTGTTTTTAACTACATTTGTAGTGGTCTTTACCTACATAGTATTCTAAGTGTAAGTTTTGAATTTAACCTAAACGGAACGGGGTTAATGATACTAGATGTATTTGGAATTTGATATCTAGATAATTTTAAGTATATTAAATGAATCAATTAAATAAGAACAAACATTTTTTGAATATTTTGAGTTTTTAGTCAACAAAAAAAGCTTTTTAAAAAATGTGCCATTTTCGGCCATGATTTTTCACGGGTTAACTTTTTTAAAATAAAATCTAATTCTTCAATATGATATAAATAACTATGGATTTGTTTTTGAATATATCCAATTAAAAATTTAAAACAAATCGTACACTCACAATATTTTGTGGTTAACAACAAAGGAATATGTACTTTAAATCAAATAAATTTTAAATTTTTTTAACTATTAAAAATGAACTGAAAATCCATTACAATAAAATAATTTCTTTAATTTTACTATCAAAAATAAAATAAAAATTTTAAAAACTCCCAAATACGTAAAAACAAATGATTATGTTTTATTTTAATTATCAAAAATTAACTCCCAAATTATTTAAAACAACAGTTTTTTTTTACTATCATTAATTTTTTGGTTCAAATAAAGAATTTTTTGTAAAAAGAAAAACAGTATTTATGTTTTTTTAATAAATGCTAAAATAAGTTAAAAACAATATTTCTTTGTAATTTAAATGTATATTCATTAAAAAAAACAAAGTTTACTGATTACTTTTTAAATAAACTACAATCAGTTACTGTGAAAATATTGTGAGTGTACGATAAACATTTTGAAATTAAAATAAATATTCATAAATTGCATAGTTGAAACATTTTATTTCTAAATGATACACTGAGAAAAATAATAAAAAAAAAAATATTTAAAAATTTTGCAGATTTTTGCAATTAATAGATGATGACTGTGCCCGTTGTGAATATGGTTTAAAAATTAATTAAATTCTTATTATTTTTACCTGTTTTTCTCTTATTTTCTTTACCATGCTTGTGTTGTAAAAAAATGTATATATGTATAAAGTATTATATATAATCATATCCGAAAGATATGATATGGACTATTTATAGAAAATTAAACATTTCATGGGATTAAAGTAAATCCAATTTAATTTTGAAATATCAAATACGATCCACCAAAAATTATTTATATTTGGATAAGATTAAATATCGATATATATCAAATGAGATATGATTTTTTATCTAAACATAATTTTTTTGATGGGGTGCTATAAAAACTTTAAATAAGCAAACATTTATGTTGAAACAACGAATTTTAATGTAAATAATTTTTATTGAGACAAAAAAAAAACATTGAGGTGAAATAATTTGGCGTTAAAAAATTGTTGTGGTAAAAAATACGAAATAGCTGAAAACTTTACTTGTTTTAACTAAAATTTGTTTGTGTGTACCTACATTTTCAAAAAAATATTGCAATAATTTCCTACATATAAACTATACGAAAAAATTATAACGTACAACATTTTTTAAAATATGTTTTGACTCATCATATGGCCAGAGCAAGAAGCACTACCAGATTAAAAATGGTAATGGCGTGTCATTTATTTTCTCACTACAACTAATGACACCAGCTTAGACTCTGCATTACTTTAACACAAATAAAAAGGACTTACTAATTTTTAACTTTTTAATTTTCCCATTATTTTAATAAAACAAATAATGCGTTAGTCATAACTCGTTATTTTTACGATTACTTTAAATATAATGTAATGACCTCAAAATTTTCAGAAAATCTATTTCGAGTCTCAGTATTTTCTCACTTCTAGAAGGTACATACTTATATAACTACTTAGTTTTAATTTTTTTTAAGTTGGAAAGTAATGACATTTTTGCAAGCAAAATTTTTTCAATAAAAAATGGAAAACCGTGTTTTCAAACAATAGATAAACCATCGCATTAAATGTACTTTGCCTATAGAAAAATCTAATTTTTAGGTCGTTTTCTTACATATTCTGTCGATGAAACCCTAAGTTTGTGGAGTCGTTGTTCTATAAAAAACGTTAGAGTCTAATACATTTTTCCTGTTGGAAAACTCTAATATTATAACTTTATCTCTTAGAAAATCTCTTAGATTCTAAGGACCTTTTTCCGTAGATAAACCCTCAAATTGAGTACTTTTGTATAAAAATACCTTAAAATTGTGAGAATTTTTTGCTGTAGAAAATCTTCTGATTTTGTCGAAGAATAAATATTTTTTTTTTATAAAAAAAAACATTTTAAAATCCATTAGCATTCCGCTAAGAAAAATTCATTGGAAAATATCAAATTCTGCGGCATTTTTTATGAAAACCTAAGTTTGGCAGAGTTCTTTCTAAGAGAAAGTTTAATTTCTTTCAATTTTATACTAACCATTTGAGATCTTTCAATGCAATGTCTCAAAATATATCCATTTTCATAATAATTGCGCCAATAACACACAATAAGCTGATTATTATATTTATATTTTCTACTTAATTTGGAAATAAATTTCAATAGAAATTAAAATAAAATTGGTTGGATCCACTGAATAAATATAGATCTCATAATTGAAATTGACGATAGCTGCAACCGAATAATGTGACTACTAAAATTCGGTTGACAACGAATTCGATTGGCAACACGAATCGATTCTCTGTGTGTATTTATAAAAGTGAATGAATTTGTATGGTTTAATTTTTATCATATATACTTATATATATTTATACATCGAAGTATATATGATCTCATATTTAGCTATATCAAGTATATATGATGAGATAGAAAAGATCAACTTATAAAGGGTCCGCCATCTAACGTTTTTTTTTTCAACTAGTGCTTATTTCGTGAAAGGTAACACTTAGCGCATGTCTGATTTGACACATTATTAGTTTTATCCTTCCACTGAACGAATATGGTTGTGTATACGCTTGAACAACGCTGGGAAATATTGCGACATTACTTTGAAAATCATAGTAATGAGCAAGGAGTGGCCGTTACAGTCAATGGCGATCGTTATCGGGCCATGTTGAACGAATTTTTGTTCACAAAAATTGAAGAGGAGGATATTGGCAACATTTGGTTTCAACAGGACGGCCCTACGTGCCACACAGCCGAAGCTACACTCGATGTTTTGCGCCCTGTTTTTGAAGATCGCATTATCAGCCGCAGAGCTGATGTCGTTTGGCCACATCGGAGCTGCGATTTGACACCGTTGGACTATTATTTGTGGGGTGCCGTCAAAGATAAGTGTTACGCCAACAAGCCAGAGACAATTGACGCTTTAAAGGACAATATTCGTGAAGCTATTGGTGAAATACGTATCGTATTTTCCCCATACAAAATCGGTATATATCCGATAGAAGTAAGCGTTGTTTTCATGATTTTTATACGGAATTTATAATTTTGGCGGGACATTGAATCTGTTTTTTTTTTTTTTTTTGGTATAGCAACCCACAATACGATATATTTTTAGAATGTTTAGTGCGCATTCGCGATGTTTTTTAAGTTTTCATGCCTTAATTCGGTTTTGTTGGTTTTTTTTTTTCGCTGATGCGGTTCATTCATTAACTTACATCATATATTCGAAAGATATTTCAACATTACGTTGCAAAACCCGCATTATTTTTAATTATTTTTTTTTTTTTTAATGATCAAAATTAAAACAAATTTTTTGTAAGTTATAATTTTTGCTTTAAAAATTGCGTTTTTATTTAAAAAAATACCGCAAATTAGTAAAGGCAGGTAGTTTCATAATTTTTAAATAACAAATAAACGCCGTACACATTTATGAATACAAACATTTATTATAGATCAAAGTTTTCGAGAGAGACGCATGAAATAACTTTGTATACTATAATTTTTTCGTGAGGTGTATGCTTCGGTTATTTTTTAATCTTCCAACACTTACAACCTGTTAAATAAATTTATTTTATTCTCAATATCAATTAAAAGTTTTTCTTTATTGTATTTTCTTAAAACTTTTCGTAACTACATCTTCATCTGTATACACATAAATGAAGTTTTTGTTTTAGCCTTGGATTCCCCAATTATTGGAGAGTATTGTGTCTACTGCATATAAACTATTAAGTAAAGTTTTTAATAAAATTTATATACAAATTTAGTAAAGTTTGTCTTTAAAAAACAAAACAAAAATAAAGTTTCTTAAATAACCATAAACAATGAAAAAAAAAAAAAAAAATTCAACCACAAACAGTAACCAAAAGTTGTATTATAAGTAATAATTTGTCATTTTGCTCTTTATTTTTTGAAAAACATATTCAGTTTTGACAGAAAATATGCAAGTGCATTCATGTTTGGCTTAATTGTATAAGTCAACTTGAATGTTACTCATCTATCATCATTCAGTTAGATAAATGCAACAAACTTGCAATATACACTCAAAGAAAAAGACGTCATCTTATATATGAAAACCTTCATGTATATAATGAAAGTTTCATGGTTTTTCATCCAAAATAAACAGTTTTATAAAAATATTGTTAAGGTGATACCGAAGTATCAGTTAACTGTTTTGTACAATCTCTGTCGGTTATCGAGATATGGGCAATTATCATAAAAATAAATATTAATGGCATTTTTCTATGAAATGATGAAGAAGTTATGAAGTAAGTTTCGTAAATATTTTTAAAAATGTTCAATATATTTTTATGAAAACTTTATAAACATGGCAATCCTTTATACATTTTCATTCAATCATGAAACTTTTTTCCCTAAATGCAGATAAGTGCTGTGTCAATACAACTCTATATTTATTTTACATTGTTTAATAAAAAATTAAGACCATATGGCTCATAGTTACGCTAAATTTCAATTGAATAATGCTTGTAACTTTTTTTTATTTAATTCATAGATCTTACTAAGATCCAACAAATATTTATGTTTAAGAGCAACCCTAATAAAGATACTACCACATACATCATAGTAGTGCAGGATACTTTGTATTATAAGAAGCACCAGAATAATATGTCAATCAGACATTTAAAAGAATAAGTTTTTCATTTAACAAAACATTTGAGAAATATTAAGGGAATGTTCCCTATTGTGGCCTGTTCCCTATCGTGTTGTTGCATAAATATTTCAAAACTGTCATAGAGTTAAATTTACACTATAACTATTTAAAAGACGTTTTGACTTAAATCCACACATTTTTGGTGGTTTTATTGTGTCATTTCAAAAAATGCCATATAAAGTATTATTTTTCATGTGACATAAAAAGTGAATAACAAACACGTTTTAAGGAATTTTCTAAGTCGGATTTTAGTAAACAGCATGAATTATTTTAACAAATATAAGAAATAAAACAAAAATGTGAAAATTATATGTTCATTATGTTCCCTAAATTAGACCTTTGATATATTTTCTTATTTTTTTTTTTGATTTTTTCTTAAGCTTTAAATGTTTTACTCTTTTATAATGGGTTACGCTTCACTTAAACTGTTCTTGTCTGTTTTTGAAATTTAGAAACAAGTCTCACAAAAAAAAAAAATAAAACAATAAGAGGTGATGCTACGAGTCATAGCCTGATGCGTGGCTGTGGGTTTGAAACTCAATACGACACATAGTAAAAAAATACTGATATGAAAAAAAATGATATATAGTCTTATATAATTTAAAGTGGTCATCCGAAAAATGTCCCGATTAAATTGTATCACATTTGATCCAATTGTATCATTTTCGATTTATTTAGATACAATTAGAAACGATTTGATATAGTTTTGTCCGAATTTAGTCTTCATCCAATTTAGTCAAATGATACGTTATACTATAAGATTATATATATAATAGGATATAATATGGTCTTATTTTATTTTAAATATAAATATAGTATGGTTCCTTACAATTTTCAAAACATTAATATAAGGTCTTCTCATATAACTTGAATATAATTTGTAAATATAGTAAAACTATATTAAACATAAATTTGTTTATAGTTTTCAAACTATAAACGAGTTTGTTGCATTTATTTGCCAAGAAAACTACAAATGAATTATAAAGTGTTCTATTTGAAATGCAGAAAATTTTGTAATTGATATAGAATATTTTCATTTGTAATTATAAAGGGTCCGCCAAATAAGTTTCTTTTTTTTTGAAAATGCTATAAAAAAAAACTACTGAATATTTTCTCAAATTTCTTTTTTTATTTGAAAGTACAATCCTTCCGGTTAATAATGGAAAATAATTTCATTCAAATGGCTGCCTCGGCTGGCCATGCATTAGCCTACACCGGTCCAATTTTTAGGCAAATTATCGATTGTGTGCAGCTGTATTTCACCAATGGCTTCACGAATATTGTCCTTTAAAGCGTCAATTGTCTCTGGCTTCTTGGCGTAACACTTATCTTTGACGGCACCCCACAAATTATAGTCCAACGGTGTCAAATCGCAGCTCCGAGGTGGCCAAACACATCAGCTCTGCGGCTGATAATTCGATCTTCAAAAACAGGGCGCAAAACATCGAGTGTAGCTTCAGCTGTGTGGCACGTAGCGCCGTCCTGTTGAAACCAAATGTTGCCAATATACTCCTCTTCAATTTTTGTGAACAAAAATTCGTTCAACATGGCCCGATAACGATCGCCATTGACTGTAACGGCCACTCCTTGCTCATTTTCGAAGAAAAATGGTATGATTTTCAAAGTAATGTCGCAATTTTTCCCAGCGTTGTTCAAGCGTATACACAACACTATTCGTTCAGCGGAAGGATAAAACTAATTATCTGTCAAATCAGACAAAAGCTAAGTGTTACCATTCACGAAATAAGCACTAGTTGAAAAAAACGTTAGATGGCGGACCCTTTAGAAGTTATAAATTAATTAAAAATTTCTTTTAAATTTTTAAATAAAAGTGATAATATTCTAATTGAAATTAAGATTTTTGCGTTATTCAATAGACATAAACATCAACAACAAATAAATTTTACATAAACATTTTAATGAAAATGAAAATTATTCAAGTTCGAGGCCATACTCTATATATCTTTATTAGGATATTGTCCTAACAAATAATCTATATAGTTTTTGTTTTCAAATTTATTCTTTGATCTTTTCAGGAATGTGTTGATAGATCTATTTCGGAAATTTTCTAGGCTGCCATCATCAAAACACGTTTTGAAGGAGGTAACAATCCCATGCCAAACATCAAACATTCATATAAACTAGTTTACTCACTACATGAGAATTAATATATATGTCCTAATAAAGAAATATAGAGTATGGCCTCGAACTTGAATAATTTTCATTTATATTGCACAATTAAAGGTCGAAAAAAAACATAATTTTTTTTTTTTTAATAAAAATTATACCAAACTTGTATAAACATTTTAGTTAAAATTTTCTCAATTTCAAATTATACGTTACAATTTAATCTATATTTTTTGCAAGTTGATAATTTTATAAATTTTTTGATGAAATTTTAAATAGAAAAATTACAGAGGAAAATATCATTTTAAAATTTTGTTGAACTCAATTACATTTGAAATTTTCTAATTTTTAAATTACAAACAACAATTTAATTTGTAATGATCAACATGTTAACAGTGAAATTTAATTTTCAAAATAAATAAATATGATATCATATATTATTATACGTAGCGTTGTATTAAGCCATACAAAATTATATATGAAATCGTGCTAATTAATATACGGTTACGGTATGAGACCATATCAAAAATTTTCGAAAGCCTCTATATAAGTTATATATGATCATATGCTCCATCACATATATTCATTAAATAATGTTATATTAAATAAGATATGATTATACATGAATATGAAATACTTTGTTCAATTGCTACATAAATGAATCACTGACGAGTCCTTGGAGGGGACGAAACTGCGGCAGTCTGGTATATCCATTGTCTCCTTTATAACGTTTGAATACACAAATTAACTAAAACACAAATTTTTGTCGGCCTTATTTTAGTTTGTAACAATTGTATATGCTTTTAGAGAGTTTTTAAATTTAGGTCCACATGGACCTTTGGAAAATTGTTATATAACTTTTTTGAATTAGTCGCCACAAAATAATAATCTATAGTCGAAAAAAAAAATGGCCAAGGAGTTGGCTTATAAGCTGATGGCTTTTGTATTTAGAATATTCTTCTTACAAGGAAACTACACAGCGGTGAATACTTAAATTTGATTTAAACTTGGATACGTTGTAGAGGGCAAAAAATATTAGAGACGTATTTTTTTAAGGTGCGCAATCTCAAGTTTACGAGATAAAAAAGTGGGGTAAAAAATTTGCCAATTTTACACTGATAGAAATTTGTGCGTAGTATTAATGAATTCCTTCATTAATCCAATGAATTTTTTCATAAAAAAGTCCCCAAAGAAACGTTTCATTGAGTCAATGAAAGGTGTTTCATTAAATCAATTTTAATGAATGGTTTCATTGACCCAATGAAAATTTTATAAAGTATATGAAATTGTTTTCATTAATCCTAGCCTTATCGTTATGAAAGTTTCATGTGTTTAATGAATAAAATTCATAGTTTGTATGAAATAGTTTCGTTGAAATTTAATCATTTGCACTTTTTATGATTATTTTAGCATAGCATTGATTTGGTGGTTATTGAGAAATTATCATACGTTGATATTATTTATAAGGTCTGGTCTGGTCCAATTTTAACTTATTTCTGTTTTTATTGCTTTATTTTTACAAAATTGTTCAATCTTTCTTTACATTTTTTATAATTTGTGTTAAAAGATGCCATATTTTCTTATCTGTCGGTACAAAATACGTAATTTTTAATCGATCTGGCTTGGAATTCTGTAGAACGATCGACTTTTGTAGATAAATAAATTACGACCATATTAGATAAAAATGTTAAATATTGTTAACAATGTTGTTAAAAAACAAAAATTTATTATCGTTTATCATAACATTTTTGTGTAACATCGTCAAAACGATAACAATTTAGGTCTCGTTTTGAAAAAAACTATATCATTTTTCTTAGAGAATCTGTTCCCTGGACTTTAGGGACCAACTATTTAAATTCGTTAAAAACTGTTAGCTCTAGGCCAATTTAATAAAAAAAATTATTTATATCAAAGTTTTGGTTAATTCTGTTTAAAAGAAATTTTTCAGTTTTTTTTTATTTCAAAATGATAGTACAAAAAAAAAAAATTTTTTTTTCTTATTACAAGTCAAAATTTTTATTGAAAAAAATTAGAAATTTTGCCATTGATTTAATGATTTTTTTTTATGAAATTATGAAAAAATCATAAAAAATTTTAATGAAAAAAATACCAATATTAATGAATTTTCACTCAGTTAATGAAATTTTTCATTAAACCAATGAATCCATTTTAATGAAATCGTTTCATTAATACTATGAAGGAAAATTCTATCAGTGTACTTATTTTTTAATATAGTCAAATTGGATAACAATATAGTCAAATTGGATAACAAATGAAAGATATTTTAAAGACACATTCACTGGTATACAAGAAGGGTTTTCAATTCAAATTTGGAAAATGCTTGACATGAAAAAGTTTCATCATATTGATGATATTGTTTCATAAATCATTTGACATCATATTTATGAAGTTTTCATAAATATGATGACAAACTTAATTAAAATATATGTCTAATGGTTTATAGACCTTCATCATTTCATAAACAATTTTCATATACTTTGAGGTGAGGTTAGCTTTTTCTTGAAATTTTTATTTGAAAATCAGAAAATATCATTTGTAAATAAAGGCTAAAACATAATTGCCTTAGGTGAAATTATTCAGCTGTTGTTATGAAACAGAAATTTTGTAAATACAATCATTTAAAAATTTTAATTTTCATTTCATACCAACAACTGACTTAAGTCTCTTAATCCAATTATATTTAAGCCTTTAGACGTTTTAAAACTCAAAAACTAACAGAAATTATTTGAAATTCTGAAACACCAATTAAATGTTATTTGATGTATTTATAATTGTAAATATATTTTTTTGATTATAATCTGAAAAGTTTATGAACTGTTGCATAATATTTATGAAACATTTCATAAAAATTTGTGAAACTGCTTTATCTTATTTATAAAATATTTAATAATAATTAATCATCATTTCATAACAAATTATGAAACTTCTTCATTATACTTATGAATCCGATCATTAATTTCCCCCCTTATGAAACTGTTTCATCATATTTATGAAGTGTTACATTCGACGAAAATAATTATGATGAATCTTTTCCCTGAGTGCATACGTTAGTACTTGTATTTCAATTTAGTTTATTTTTTTATAAAAATATAAAAAAACAATATAAAAAATTATCAATTGGAATAATCCGACTTATTATTTAACCTTTTCAAATAAATTGTACATTTTGCTTTTTTTGTTGGTCCAACCAACATCCTCCTTATTTTTCATATATTTTCACGAATTGAACGTCTTAAAATAATCTTTTATAAAAATAACACAATCTTTAAAACCAACTAAAAGAAAAATATAAACAAATGAACTCACCATTTGCCAGCTGGTTTATGTTTTTCATTACACCAGCGGGATATAAAACTAGACTATCAGTAGACCAAAACCCCAAAAGGGTTTTGAAAAACTTAGCTCCTATTTCAATTGTATAGCCTTATGGAATTTGGATGTTTTTAACTGCTTTTTCATTATGCGTAAAAAGTGAAATTTAAAAAGATTATTTAATGCAGACAAAAATATGCTCTTTTAAAAAGTTTTCGTATGCTAATATATGTATTATTTTTTTTACTAAAAAATGCTAACTAAGCATTTACATTGGTTTTCTAAATTTTAAATGTTAAAAAGTTAAAAATGTTAAAATAACAGTACTGACTGTTTCGTACTTAAGGAACGCTTGTATAAAAACAAAATAAAAGACACTCAGGCGAATGAGTGATATATAAATATTTCGTGTAATCTGTATTGTGCGAGTGTTAGTGGTGCAAATCAATTTTTTGTTGCATACTTTCGAGAAACATATTATGAAAACAAAGTGCCCCTTACGTATGAGTGATATTTCAGTTTTAATAAAAACCAATTATACGTTTGTATGTGTTGGTTGCATTTTTAAACTTGCTATTTCGTACTATAGGGGGACGTAAGCCAAATGCGTGATATTTATAATTGTTATAATTTATAAATAGAGAAGAACAAAAAATAGCAAATTCCATTGTGTTTATGGCAAAAAGTATTGGAAAAAGCCAAAAAATAATAAAACTACAAAATACATAAAATAATAACACTTTTTAAAAGAATTATTAAAAAATGTTAAAGAAAAAATCTTAAAGCGAAGAATATCTGAAAAGGTCAAGTTTAAAGCTAAAACATCTTAACAAAAAGCTGTCTTTAAGTACAAATGTTTTAAGTGATATGATTAAAAATGGCAAAAAAAAGCAACAAAATATATTTGTCCTCTCTGTTGCTAAAGTATAAGACAATTTTTAATTTTATTCTTTTTATACAGTGAATTTTCTTAAAATAAAACTAATTTTCTGCATATCAAAATAACGTATTTTCAATAACGTATTTTCTTGTACAAAAGAGACTCAACTCAAAATTTTTTATTTTTCAGAAATCGAAAAAAAATATTTTCAACTTTATACCAATTGAAACATAAAGAAAGACATAACTGTTTTTAGCAACAGTTAACAACAACAAAATACACTGATATTTTTTTTTATAGATAAACAAGTGGCGCTACGAAATAACCCCCAATGAAATAACCCCCAACGGCCAAAAATGAAATAACCCCCCAAAAAAGTGTGTAAAATTGTTTGGGGGTTTTTTCATTTTTTTTGGGGATTATTTCATCTTACGGTTTGGAGATTATTTCATTATGAAGCAACCCCCAATGAAATAAAGCCCAAAATTTAAATTCTTTGGAGATTATTTCATATGCAATTATTTTGGGGGTTATTTCATATTTTTTGGGGGATATTTCATTTTGCTAAAAGTGAAATTTTTTTAATATTTGTTACGGTGGGGTGCAATAACGCCTTACGAAATAAGGCCTTTAAGGCTTTATTTCACTTCCAATTGAGAAATAAGGCCTTTATTGCGAAAAGGGCTTTATTGCACTTTGAAAGTGACATAAGGCCTTTATTGAAATTTAGCCAATGGTGCAATAAAGCCTTTATTTTGTATTTTTTGATTCTTTTGTTACACTGTTCAGTTTTTCTGCGTGGCGGCCTGCGGCCGATCTTAGGGGTTTTCTCCTCCATAGGACGCGGCAGGTGGCTTTGCTGAATACAGTTTTCCTGCGCGCGTCTCATTATCTTCCCTAGTGTGACGCGCGCAGGGAAACTTTATTCAGCGAAGCCACCTGCCGCATCCCATGGAGGAGAAAACCCCTAAGAGCGGCCGCAAGCCGCCACGGAGAAAAACTTTATAAAGCAAAGATTTTCAATATTGTTGCAGTTAAATTTTTGTTGAATTATTAATGTTCTATTAATTTTTGCTTATCATCATATTTGCAAAAATGTGTAATGATTAAAGTGATTTTTTTTCATTTTGGTGGGATTTATTTCGTTTCCAGAAGTGGGATTAATTATTAATGTTCTATTAATTTTTGTTAATATGAAATTTTTTATAAATATTCAATAAAATATAAGAAGAATAAGAATAAGAAATTTTATTGCTTCATTTAAAAAAAAAATTTTAAGTGAAATAAGACCTTTACGGCTTTATTTCACTTTCAAAGTGCAATAAAACCTTTTGGAAATAAAGGCCTTATTTCACTTTCCATTGAAAAATAAAGCCTTTAAGGCCGTATTTCGTAAGGCGTTATTGCACCCCATCTAATCAAATATATAAAAACAAAAAATAAAAAAAATTTGGGACATATTTCATTTCTTTGGAGCTTATTTCATTGGGGGGTTATTTCATTTCTTCCTTTGGGAGTTATTTCATTACGAAACAACCCCCAAATCTTGGGTGTTATTTCATTTTCACGTTTGGGGAATATTTCATTTCTTTTGGGTATTATTTCATTTTTTTTTGTTGGGACTTATTTCATTTTTTTTGGGATTTATTTCATTGGGGGTTATTTCATTTTGTCGTTTGGGTGTTATTTCATTGGGGGTTATTTCGTAGCGCCTAAACAAGTATATTGTGCATAGTTTAATCATATATATTTTCAATTCTCATAATCGTTCGGCTTAAACACGACTTTTACTGAAGAGCTTTTATAACCCTTATTTTAAATGTTTCAAAAAAGTGGCAACCCTGGCCCATAGCATAAGCAATAGGAATATCAGAATTTTTAATTTCTCGAGTATTTTAATACTGTGTACAAAAAAAAATTTAGATATTTGTTCATTAAAAAATGTTGTATTCCTCACTCTTTCTCACAAGAAAAATGTTCGCTGAGCTTTTTAAGTCCTCTATATCGTAGCATGTCTCAATTTTTTTTAGAATATTTTTTTTTTTAATTTCTACGCAAACACCTCAGGTATTTTCCTGTTTTATTTTGATAAAAACAATTTTTTTTTTGGGATTGAAAAACTTAAAATTTTTCAAATCAAAGAATTTGAATTTTCGATTTATGTTTATTAGAGTGTTTTTTGATTTTTAGATTTTGGGATATCATTACGTTTTAGAAAGTTTTTGCGACAATAAAAATAATGGCGTTTTTATTTTTGAAAAATTCCAACTCCATCAATTCCCGCGCGGCGGCAAACAACAAAACAAAACAAAAACCGCTAAATATATTTAAAATCTGACTTCACGAATCGATTCTACATGAAAAATTAGGCTTATAAGCAGTTTTTTACGCTATTACATTGCACCGTATAGCCATTAGAGTGGTCGGAAAAAATCGATTTTTTATAAGTATAGTATGCCATTTTTCTCAAGTAAGAATCCTCTTGAAATGTGTGTACGAAAAAATAATTAAAATGAAAGAATAAAAAAAAATCCATTTTTTCCGACCACCCTAATGGCTATCCGGTGCATTATAAAAGGGCAAAAACTGCTTAAAAGCCTCATTTTTCATGTAGAATCGAAATCATATTTTAAATATATTTAGCGGTTTTTGTTCTACAAAAGAAGGTACCAAAAATTCGCGATTTTAGCCGCCGTTCGGGAATTGAATTAGTTGGAATTTTTGAAAAATAAAAACGCCATAATTTTTATTGTCACAAAAACCTTTTAAAAGGTTATGATATCAGAAAATCAAAAACAAAAACCAAGTAAAAAAACGCTCTAATGTTTATACTTCGGGAAATTTTGTAAATGAAATAATTCTTTTACATTATTTGATTTAAGAGCCAGTGGTGGAATATATGTTATTTTGTAACTAAAAGACAAATTAAAAGCATTTTTGCTCTTATTATTTCTTTTTTGCTAAAGAAAAAACTTGAAAAAGTTTTATTTCCCCCTTAGGTTTAAGATATTTGGGGCTAAATATATTTAGCAAAAGAAATATAAAATTTTAACCTTACTATTTAGTTGATGGAAAGTGCAGAATTTTATTTAAAAAATATACTTTTGCAGCCTTCTGCACTTTTGTTTGTTGCATTTTTTCACTATGATATAAAACAATGATAGCTTAAGGGTATGAAGCCATGACTTAAATCTTAAGTATGTATACAGTTTAAAGATTTAGAACATAAGGCAGCGAATAATGTCTCAATTCTAGTGTAAGTAAAATTTCAACTTTTGAAAATAAACACCGAAACCCCGAGAGCTTAAACTTAGTTTTTGGTAGTAGAATCCAATTTGCTGAGGGAATTTTTGATTTTATTTTAAGGAAAAGACATTGAAATCGCTTTTTGAAACGACTTTATTTATTTCTTGCCAACAAATTTCTAAGCTCAAAGAATTTAGGACTCATAAAATACTGCAAAATATAATAATTTTCAGAGCTCTCAAATTTCTGAGTTATAAATGAAATATAATTCATGAACCATGATTCATTAATACACGCAAAGGAAAAGCTTCACCACAATTATGAAACGTTTCATAGATTTTCGTCATAGTATTTATGAAACATTTCATAATAAACAAAATCAATTTTATCATATTTATGAACTGCTTGACTATATATATGAAGGATATTTTGTATTAATCAGTATTTCATTATTTTTGTGCAGAAAAAAGATACTAGAGACCGTGATATGGTCATTATAATTTTTCTTGTTTATGAAATGTTTCATCAATATTGATAAAACTGTTACATTAGACAAACATGTATGAAACTTTTTACTGTTTTTCTCTGGGTGTAAGAGCCTAATTGCAAATATTTTAAACACGCGTTAATGACTCAAAAACTTATCACAAATGACTCATTAATGGCTCAGAAAATTCTAGAATTTAAAATAACGCTTTTGTTTGGTAGTTTTTTCTGAGTCATAACAGAGTACTCAAAAAGAGGCTTCATTGGCAAAACGAAATACCGGCATGTATATATGATATCAGAATGTGTGAAGGCTCTTTTATGAGGCTTATCGGACAGGGTGTTTATTTTTCGAAACTCAACTCTAACAATGATGGGCGTCCATTTTCAGGCGAAGTTTTCTAATAAAATTTGACTCTGAATTAACAGATGGCACTATCAAAAAAAAAAAAAAAAAAACGGTTAAAATCACATTTTATTAAAAATTAGTTAAAAGTTTCGTTCAGAGAAAACGGCCAAAATCATCATTTTTTTTTGGTTTGCTAAATATAAATAACATAAGAGCAGCAGAAATAAAACTATTAACTTTACAAAAGTTTAATTTAGTCGACTTGAGTTTTAGATAATTATAAATATATATCTACTTGTTAAAATTAGAAAAAATATTTGTTGATTCAATTAAAAGTTTCATTGAATTCGGTAAAGAAATTGTAGTATCAATTAAAATAATTTGTAGCTACAAAATTGATTTTATTTTCAATTAAAGTTTTAATCATATATATTAAAAATATAATTAAATAGTGTTTCTAATTTCAAACAAATTTTAAGTAGATACTAAAGAAGAACGTGAATGTCTTGCAAGACATTTTTTTATACAACAACAATTTACAGATTTTTTTCGCTATGACATTATTAAATCTTGCAAATTATAAAAACATGGACAAAATTAAAGTATCCAGTGAAAAAAAAAATTTAGTTAAATAGTCTGTTTTTTTTTTTTTGCTATTTTAAGTAAAATAAATCGTCGAAACTGGCATCACAGCTCACAAGAGAATATTTTTCAAAACATTCATTCATATTCAATCGGTTCACTGTCACTTGATTAAACGACGAATTTTCGAGTTCGAGTAAAGAATAACTCGAACAATTTTGGTCGGGTAATCGAATAAATCAAAAAACTTCTGTATTTTAGTTCATAATTAAGTCTTTTTAAATTTTGTTTCGTATTTGAATTTTTTTTATAATATATAATACAATCTGTCAGTTAACGTGATAATTTACATATTATACATATTCAGTAGAGGTATAACTTATTTACATGGCACCACGATATGGGCAATATTGTACTGATTTAAAAATATTTTCTTTGATCATTTTGAAGAAAAATGTTCCGCACCGACCCCAATTCCTAACATAACACATTATTAGCAATTTCTGAGGATATTTTTAGTATATCCTTGAACAATTCTTTGAAATTATGCAAAAAGGTCTTAAGTAAGAACTGGAGATTTTCGTAAATACCAAACTAAATATGCTTGTTTCTGACTTATTGCCTAAAGAGCAAATGGTTACGATGGGAAGCAGTTTATCTACACTTAATTTATTGATACCAAAGGAAAGAGAAAAAAAAACACTGAGTTAAAGCCAATGCAATCAGAAACTCAAAAATGATTTTTTGACTTAATACCTTTTTGCCTAACGTCAAAGATTTACAAATATTTTCACACTCGAATGAAAGATTAGTTTATCTAACTATAACAAATTTTGAGACCAAAAGATCCGATTTAACTATTCTATAAAAAAATCGCAACAATCGCAAAACTATTATATTGTGTTAAAATGTCTTGCAAGATTCGAATTCATCCTAGCCCTACACTTCATATTGTATCACTGGTGATACACAATTTTATTATTAGAATAACGGCTATTTCGCTCTTGTTTTCGAAAAATATTAACTCATATTAAATTATATTGATCATTTTTGCACAATAAAAGAAAAGAACCGTAATGTGATTCTCAATAGTTTTGTATTGTCAACTCAGTTTTTAAAACGTCTTACAGTTTAAGTGAAAGTGTCCGAAGTGCTTAGAAAAAGGCAGCTGCACGTTTTGAATTTTTTACGTAAAACGCATAAGTTGAATTAGATTTGCGTAATATACTATATTTATTATTACACTACATTTTATTATATAACTTATTCTTATTTCATTTATAAATCAATATTATTTTTCCAATTTTTAAGAAAATGATTCTTTTATGAAAATTGCATAATATCTACTAAAATAGTGATTTAAAATTTTTTTGAATATTTTTCCTGAACTCAGACGGTAATTTCCCCTTACAACCCATCTTTTTCGATCAAATATAAAAAGTCATACAGTGTAGGGTTAATTCATCATAATTTGTTAGTGTTACAGCTCGATTTAAGCTGTTCACTTTTTTCTTTCAATAAAGAAATGAAAGAATTCGGATTTAAATTCAACTTAATCACATAAATTAAAAATTATCTATTTTGCAACAAAAAACTAAAAAAAGACAGTGAAAAAGTGAAATGATATTTTTTAATGCTAAAAGTTATATCCCTAGTTTTCTTAAAGTCAAACATTATAAAAACGAAAAAAAAACACTCTTAAAAAGTAAAACATCTGAATTATACACTATTTTATATCTTTTTAATTTGAAATTAATAAAATTAAGACACGATTTTATTAACTTTAATAAAAAAAAATTCCGAACTACTGATTTTGTATTTAAATTGTGTGTTATTGTGTACTTTTAAGAGAAAAAAAATCAATGAAAACATTTCTTTGGTCATTATTCCCATGCAAAACATCAAACATTCATATAAACTAGTTTTCTAATTAAGTGAGAATTAATATACGAGCTCGAAGTTAAAGATTATCACCATTGATCAAAAATAAATTGAAAACTTGTTTGTTATGTGCACTCTCTACATTTGGTAGATATATAATACACGCTTTTTGTTTCTTTCTCCTTTTAATTTTCACACTTGTTATGTTTAAAAACAAGATGTAAAGGAGAACAAGACCGTACTTTGTCTTTTATACAAGTATGATATAATTTTTATTAAAAATAGAAATAATAATTTTCATTTGCATTGCACAATTAAAGGTCGAAAAAACATAATTTTTTAATAAAAATTATATCAAACTTATTTAAAATCAAGTTAGAAATATTTTCAAAAATTTATGTTTTTATTGATTATTTTTTTAATATGCTGGTAATGTTGTTTTAACTGCATTTGCAGTTGTTTTTACTACGTTATACACCCGAGTAAAAACGTTTACACATACTCATGCATATTTTTATATAAATACATATGTTATTGCATGCCATTATATGTAAATACATTAATGGTAACAACTTGTAAATTTAGTTAGTACAACGATATTTACATTCGATTTCTGAAAATTTTGGGTGTTGAAAATAAAATTCTGTTGATGGTTAAATCAACAGAATTTTTTTGTTGTGAAAACTAATATAAAGTTGTGCCAACTGTCTGAATCGAATAGAAAAATTTTTTTCTGCGTGTATGTTTATGTTTATTTATATTTATATATAAATGTTTTTTTTCCAAATTTTTTAATACGATGCCACATAAAATTATATCTTCTTACATATCGACCAATATAAAATCGTATACAATTACATATGGTTAATCTAATTATGTAGAAATACACGCATAATTAGATATAACACAAATCCAAATTATATACAATAGCATACAGTGAAATATTTCAAAAAATTATATTCATAGGTATATGTAAAGATATATCGTTCTAATGGCTGTATATTATTAGTCTGTCCTGAATGTAAAAAATTGGCGAATTTCGTCAAGTAGTGAAACGATAGTTATTATTAAGCTGTTTATGCTTATCTTCCATTCCATGATAGAACGTTAGGGTTGTCCTTATTTTTCAACTTGCGATTTTTGGGGCTGCCCCCCCTCTTAAAATATTTGTTTTTATACAAAAATTCACCATGCAACAAATTAGAGTGCTAGTATAAAGCGAATGTGTCCCACATCGCCCTTGAATATCAGACCTCCTTGGAAAAATTTACCAAATATACAAAAAATAAAAAAAAAAAATTTTGTCTAAATTTAAAAATGTAATATAATTTTTGTGTTGGGTTCAATAACAACTACTTAGGTAAAAAATATTACTTTCCCAGAAAATCGCTAACTTATTCTAAATTGGAGTCAAAAAAATGCACATAAAGGGTCCGCCAAATAACTTTTTTTTTTTTTGAACTCCTGAACCAATTGGACTTTGTATGGCGTCATACCAAGGTCTTTATGCAAAATTCGTCTCAATGATGTCTCCGAAATGTTCAATTGTTGAGAACGACGGTGAATTGATGTTAATGGCGCTTCACGCACACTTTCTGCCACAGCAGCAATATTCTCGGGTGTACGCACTGTTTTTGGCTTTTCACGCTTTGGTTTATCGATGAGGATGCCAGTTTCTTTCACTTTTTTCACAAGATAACGAACATACGGACCATATTCGTTCAGCGGAAGGATAAAACTAATTATCTGTCAAATCAAACATGAGCTAAGTGTTACCATTCACGAAATAAGCACTAGTTGAAAAAAAAACGTTAGATGGCGGACCCTTTATATTTGGGGTGTACCTAAAAGTTATTTTTTTACATTTTTGAAAATTTTATTCAACAAAAACCAAAAAACTAGTTCTTTCTGTCAAATGTTTTATTAAACACATCCCAAATATTAAATAGCATAAGTATTACGGATATCCGTTGGCAAAAATTTTTGTTAGAGCATTTTGATTCTAGCGGATTTCAACGTTTTTTTAAATTTGTATAGACGTTTTTTAGCAAGATTTTTGTAATATTTCATCAATGTTATTGTGTATGCTATTTTATATAATTGTAGTAACTTTATTATAAAGTATAATTTTTCGTGTTCATAGTTAACCTGTGTTTTCATGGGGTCACAATTGACCCTCGTATTTTAAAGAGTCAAAAATCACAAAGATGACATAAAATTAATTTTTGTTTTTGTTTCTATTTGTAACTTTTTTACATTTTAAAATTAATTAAATTAATTATTTAGTATAAATTCAGATATTTGTATTCATACCTATTAGAATTGATTTTTTTGTACATATTCAGGAGTATTTTTGAAAACCGTAGTTTTAATTTTATAGTGTAATTTTTTTCCCCCTCAAAATTATTATTAAGGAAAATATTTAAGTTCTAATTTTTACTAAATTGAACTTCTCGAAGACTAGAAACGGTTAACGAAAATTCTTACGTGGGTCATATTTTACCCCAGGTTAACATGGGTTCACTATCAACAGAAAAAATAGTATTTTATAATAAAGTTATTACAATCATATAAAAGAGCATATACAATAATATTGATGAAATATTATTAAAACCTTGTTTTAAAGTAAAAATGTATAAAAATAAAAAAAAAAAACATTCAAATTCCCGAGAATCAAAATGCTCTAAAAAAAAAATTTGCCAACGGATATCCACAGTACTTGGCTTATTTAATACTTGAGATGTGCTTAATAAAATACTTGACTGCAAATACTAGGTTTGTGATTTTTGTTGAATAAAATTTTCAAAAATTCAAAAAGTCATTTTGAGGTACCCCCAAAATATTTATTAATTTTTTTGACACAAAGTTAGGGTAAGTTAGCGATTTTCTGGGAAAGTAATATTTTTTATCTGAGTAGTTATGATTAAACCCAACACAAAAATTATTTTATATTTTTTTAATTTTGAAGAAAAAAAAAATTGATTTTTTTTTTAAATTATGACCATTTTTCCAAGGGGCTCAATTTTCAAGGGACAACTCAAATAGAACATACATAAAACAATAACTTTTAAACCTCACGCCTTTTTATTTTTGTGTAAGTTTTGCATACATATACTGTAAATACTTCAGATTTCATATCCTTAAAATTGTGGAAACTTGAGTTTTTAATCCCATTTTTAGTTTTTAAAGAAATTCTAAAAGTTTTGAACTTTAAATTATATAATTGGATATAAATATATCAGATTTTATAAAATTTTAGCCGGTAGTAGGTATACTTTTTGTGACGTGAAGTTATGCTTAAAAGTATTTAAGGTGAAAATTAAAATTTCTAGAAATCAACAATTTTAAAAATCTATTTTTTTATAAATAAAACACTGACGAAATTATAAAGAAAACATTTTGTACTTAAAAAATATATAATTAAATGGTTTTGTCTTGTAAAGTCTGCCCATATTTTTTATTTAAAATTATATAAAAGAAATCACTTGAAACGAGATTCGTTATAAAATTAATATGGTTATATATGAAGCCATATGTAATAAAATCTTAACTTGCAGATATTTAATTTTGATATTAAACTTTACCAACATTTTTAAGTTTTAATTAAACTTTATTAAACTAAGTTTAATAAAACATGGGACCATATATAATCATATCGATCACTTGCAATATTTGCATTATTATTATATTGCTTATGTAATTATATATGGAGTAAGATTTGGAGACAAGTTCCATATAAAACTGCTTTCAATAAAAGGTTTTAGATGTATTTGTATATAATGATATGAACCGTAATGTGACTCCATTCAAAGTCAGATATGACTTAAGCATATTGTATATGAACACATATAATTTTTAGCCGGGTAGGCATATTTCCAAAAGTAGATGAACTATTTAAAAATTTAAAAGCTGCAATTGTCTTCTTTACTACTTGTTATTAAAAATTTAGTACTTTTTTTTTATAAAATGCTAAATGAAATATTTGAATGCATTTTTCATTTTCCCCCAAATATAATAAATACATTACTACATTTTTCCTTATTAAAAGAATATTTTTTTAATTGCAATATTTTTTGTTTTTGTATTTTTAAGTTAAAAATAGTTAAAAATATATTTAAAAATTGCATTTGTATTTTGAATGCATTTTTGACAAAAAGTGGTTGTTATATAAATCTTTGAAATATGTAGATAGAAACATGGATTTAAAAAGTTCACAGCTTTTCGGAAATTTTTGATTTTTTTAAAACTGGAAAACGGCAATAAAAACACGAGCTTACTCAATTTTAACTGACCCCAGATCAGAATTTGGCCGATCTATCATGGAATGGACTTCAAATATTTATTATATTTATTAATATTTGAAGGTATTATTATTTGATATATGTTACATATTATAATGTATTTTAAAGTGAGAAAACATAAGACCACACTAAAAAAGCCAGTAAAATCAGCAGCATTTTTAGTGGGCGGATCTTTACAGAGAAATTGTTAATATCAGCAAAAATTTGCTAAATTCAGCAAAACTTTTTGCTGATATTAGCGTTTTATTGAATACTTACCCTGCAGTCGGCGTAGCTAGCGAATATCTAGCTATTTCCTTAACTACCAATCATTACCATTAACTACCAGCCTAACCACTAGCAATGCACACGACTGACGATTTTAACATGTGGATGACATTGACGGTAGTCAATTTGCCTCCATCTAGATAACCTTTTACTAATGATTTCACTAATCACATGTGATGTGCCATTTCACTGACACTGCTTCTATAGCAAAATAGTTAATATATTTGCACTAACTATTTGTATAGTACGATTAGACCGATGAGATCAATGGACAGCAAAACCTAACTATTCCTTTCGGTAATGAAAATACTGCAGAAACTTAAAATTTTTTGATTTTTGTTTATTTAACAAAAAAAAAAACTTAAAATTTAAATATTTCACATATACAAAATAAAAACTTAAAATAAATTCCAGGCATTTCACATAAATTAAAGTTTAAAAAAAAATTAGGCAAACTACTTTCTTCACTGCCCACGAACCAATTGTGACTGACGCCAACACAAAATCAAAAAAACTAATTCAAATAATTTTTTTTCTTGTTGATTTTCTTTAGAATAACGGCATAGTTTTTTTCGCAAAAAAACTAATTGATGTTGAATGCATTAACATACTCATGAGATGAGAGTGAGAGAGTCAAAAGGCGAACTCTTGCATTACTTGTGACAACTGTAGTAGTTAGTCGATTTTTCGCTAGGTAAATACCTAACGATTTTGAGTCAATTTATACTTTTAAAACTGCAGGGTATGAAGACTTATGTAAATGTGCTTTAACTAATACATTTTCTTTTCTTTTTGTTTCAGGTAAGCCATTATTTGATACTAATTGCATGCAGGTATTTAAAAATTAACACCCCTATCTGAATTTGCGCCACCAGAATTTTCAATGAAGTTTAGAATCACAGTCTGCTAAATTTAGGTGACCTAAATTATAGAAGAACTAAATTTGAGTTGATACTTTAACTAAGAGGCAATTAATTAAAATTTAACTAGCGGGCAATTTCTGCTACAAATGTCTTTTAGGATTCTGACCACATGCAGGTTCATATATTATCTTGAGTATAGGTAGTTAATAAAGACCACTTAATTGGTACGGGGTAACGATTTTTGTTCCATTTCCATCTATCTCGCTAACAAGGGAGGGATCCCGACCCAAACTCGCAGACTCACGTTTAAGGGTTAAAAAATAGGATTAAATATTAATTTGTTTTCTATGAAAACTTGTATTTAAAATACGAAAATAGATATATACTAAATTTTTAGAATTAATCATAACTGATCTAAAGTTTTGTTGGAACATGTTTTGAAAAATGTTTGATTTTAAAAGTCGAAAACGGTCAAATTAACCGGCTCCTTAAATCGAGTGTTATTGTTACCAAATTGTTTGAATTCTCGACGTTGTGCCAACGGTGGCATTCAACGTTTGTCAAACGGGTAACAGGACAATACTGTAAAAAAGTGGATATACTATACCCTCATAGAAATAATTAGACCTATAAAAATAGCAGAAAAAATTACTAAAAATTAGTTAAAAATTACTTTGCAGAAAAACTAATAAACTTATCAGAAATTTGTTTGCTAAATATTTATAATAAAAGAGCAACAAAAACACTGTAATATTTACATATTTTTAGTTATAGTCAAGTTGAATTTTAGTTAATTGAAAATATCAATTTACCCTGCTAAAATCAACAAAAACGTTTTATAAATATTTATAATTTATAATGAGCAAATCAAATATATTAGCTAGGTTGATGGTAGTATTTCGATTTGGCTAAATATCTCAATAGAACACAAAGTTTTAGAAAAGCTAGAGCCTCCAGAGTAGGTAGAGCTTTAACAAAAAACCTAATAGTTGTCAATTTTGCCCCATTCTTGTCTTCCAGACTAGGGTCTTTTCCTAACAAGCATCATGATGTAACTAAACTTTGAAAAACAAAAATGTTCTATTTATAAAAAAAATTTTATTTTTTACTCTGCCTCAAGTAATATTTTTTATAATTTTATTTACTTTCTATTTTTATATACATCGAGATTATTTTTATGTTATTTTTCACTCATAACGAGCTTTCAACCTCAGTATATTTACAAAAAAAAAGCAAATCAGATATATTAGCTAGGTTGATACTAGTATTTCGATTTGGCTAAAGATCTCATCAGAACTGGAAGTTTTAGAAAAGCTAACGCCTCCAGAATAGGTGGAGCTTTAACAAAAAACCTATTAATTACAAATTTTGCATCATTCTAATCTTCTTAGTAAGCTAACACATGGCTATGGCCTGTTCCTAAAAAGCATCATGGAGTTACTAAACTAAAAATATTCTATTGATATAAAAATTTTTAGTTTTTACTCTGACTGAAGCAATATTTTTAACAGTTGTATTAGTTTTTTGATGATGGGATGATTTTTATTTGCCATTACCAAATATGTACTTATAAAATCACTTATATGCTTTTGATAGATAAAACATAAATGACTCGCTTGTACAAAATGTCATTAATTTCCAGCTTACAAAAAATCACAAATAAGTAGTTATGTATGCACTAACTAGTGTTATAACAATAATGAGTCTAAAAATAGATTTTCAAAAATTTTGAGATCATTGCCAGCAAAATTTTTTAGAACAGATTACCTTGGAATCTGTTCTAGAACAGTTTATTTTACCACCGGTTACATGGAAGCGGTTCTAGAACAGGTTCCTGGGAGTCAAAAAAGGTAAGGTATCACTGTCCTAGAACCAGTTCTATAACTGGTTCTAGAACCGGTTCCAAAGCAACCAGTTCTAGTTTGGAGGTAAAGAAAATGTTGCAAATAGCACAAACTCAATATAAAAAGAACCATTTGCAGAACAGAAATTAGAACCTGTTACAATACAGTATAAGCTGCTCTGCAACCAGTTATTTGAAATTTACTATTTGACTGGGTTAGTTTATATTTAAATCAATGAGAAAAATAAGTACTTATGGGAAATGCATTATTTTTTTGTATTAAAATAATAGAAAAATTAACTAGTTATAAGTAAATCCTTATTATTAGTGTGAAAGTAATGCAGAGAATAAGTTGGTGTCATGATTGTTAGTGTGAAAAGTAATGACATATCATTACCGTTTCTACTCTGCGACTGGGCTGTCCATAGTTTCTCAGTTTTTACAGGTATCGACAATTTTTTAAAATACCTCATATGTTAATTAGTTTTTTGCCACATTTTAATCAAACCTACAGACGCTTTTGGACACCTGTGACTTTTTGTTGCTGCTATGGTTGTTGTTTTCCTATCAACAAATTCAACAAAGTGTAAATTCTTTTGACAGTGAAATCGTTAAACTTGCCTGACATTTTCTCATTTTATATACCAGTGATATATGCATATGAGTTGTTGTTTTTGCTGCTGGTATTGTCGTCCCGTGTTAATGTATGCAACGCAATGTAAAGCCATTGTTTGTACTATATTCCGCAATAAAAAAGGAAAAGAAAAAATTTAAATAAATATACTTTTGTCAATCAGAAGGGACTTTGTTATACCCCTATTTGTAGGGGATATAGAAGATAATGATAAACCGATTGAGACGTACAGAATAATGAAAGTTTTAGTTAATTAAACATATTTTGTATATAGCTAAATATCTTTCGAATATAAAGATGTATCTAAACCATACTAATTCTGATCATTCGATTTGTTAAAAAAAAATTGAACTTCTGTAGCTACACTGATAATAATGCATGAGCAAAAATTCGAAAAATTGTCAAAATAACTAAAACTTTCGTAAAATATACGATAATTTGTTCATTTTACGAAAGTTTTTGCAGTTTTGATAATAGTTTCATATTTTCATGTATGGATTATTAAAGTTTACCAACATCAGCATAAATTTATAATATTTTGCATCAACTGGTAGCTAGAGTGGTTTATAAAAACTAAAAATTTACAAGGCAAACAGTAGCATCGGTTATCAGCAACATCGGCAACAGTGCACATAATACGTACTGGCAAGTAAAACAACTCTTGCATCATGTACCCTAAAGCTGTTAAAGTTTGTTTTCATTCCGTCCGTCTGTCCGTCTATCCATCCCGTATATCTGTTTGTTAGCTTTTTCGTGGTGTGTACATTATGACAATGTTTTATAAGGTTTTGGTTGTTTAAATTGGTGTGACGTATTTCTGCTGTCGGTTTTTTTTGTTTGGCTTGAAGATGTTTTATCCAGTTTTTTTTGTTTTTTTTTTTTTTTGTGGAATTATAGCAAATTATTACAACCAACAGTTAAAGATGGTTTAACAAAAAATTTTGTTCGTTAGGATATTATTTAACAAATCAAAAGAAAAAAAAAAAAAAAAATAAAAAAACTTTCACTGCCCTTTGATTGCTTTGTATTTAAATAATATGAGATGTTGAGAAGTCTTTTTGAGTGTGTGTGTGTGTGTGTGGTATGTTCATTGGTTGGGTGAATTAATTAAATTTTATTAATTTACATTTTGATTGCTTTAACAGCAAAAAAAATCTGTTTAAACATGCATGATTGTCTACGTAATATTTACATTTATACGTTGATATAACTCTATGACCATTCATTTTACAAATTACACTACTCAACAAATTTGAAGTTTTTGCAGAACCTGTCTTTGAAGTACAGATTGTTTAATAGATTTACGTAATTTAAATCCAAATCTGTCAACATGTTTTTTATAATTTTTTACTCATTTACAGTATAATATAAATCTACCCGATTAAAAAAAAAATTATATGAAGCTTTATATAGTTTTATCTAATTTAATATGGCCACACACTTAATTACACAAAATTTAAATCGAAAAATGGCCCGATTAAATTGTATCACATTAGATCTAATTGTATCATACACTTAGAATACTATGTAGGTAAAGACCACTACATAAGTAGTTGAAATCAACTGAAATTTCACTTAAAGAAATGACGACTTACATTTCAGTAAATTTAACTAACATTGTCATTTGTTTTTTAATGTTCAAAAAATGACTAACAATTGTAGTAAAAATGAACCACATGGTAGTAAAAATAAACAAAATAATAACAAAAAATGACTGTAAAAAATGAATGTAAAATCATAAAGCAGCCTTTTGAAGTGGTTTGTTTTTTTAGATGAACTACAAGGTTAGTAAAAAATTTAATTTGTTCTACAATTGACTGACATTTACATTTAAAATGAAGAGACAACCCAAAAACTACATATTTGTAAAGTAGAAGTTCCCTGAGTGTAGTTATTGGATTAATTTAGATACAATTAGAAATAATTTTATATATTTTTACCCGAAGTGTGTTCTTATCCAATTTTATCAAATTATACACAATTATATACATAGATGGGCGACATCAATTACATTTCGCAATCATTCACTTGAGAAATTTTTCAATATCATACATAGTTTCAGACCTTCGCTCACACTTTTGGGCTTAAACGTTTTCTTACAAAATTTGTAAAAATTTTAATACCTAACATGGGAATTGTTTACAACATCTGGATATTTAATTACAGAGTAATTACTCAATTACATGTAATTAGATGTGAACAATTAATTGACATGTAATTAAATACACACATATTAGTATTATGTCCCATGCCTGATATTGACAAAATTGAAAATTTCCCAAGGAAGTGTTTAATCCAACAAGTGTGAGCGTAGGTCAAAAGTTATTAATTATATGGCAAATTTCACAAGTGAATGAATGATGGACACATATTGCTCAAGGAACAATATGTGTCCATCCTTGCAAACAAAATTTGGTGTGATGACGTGGCCTCCACAATCTCCGGATATGAATCCGATCGAGAATTTGTGGAGTCACGTCAAATCGCAGCTTGCAAAAAATGCCAGTCCTCCAAAAGGCGTGAACGAGTTGTGGGAGTGGACGAAGGAAGTGTGGGAGGCGATTCCTCAAGAATTTGTGCAGAGGTACACACAAAGTCTACCTAATAGCTTAAAGGAGCTTAAGAAGGTAAAGGGTTACTGGACCAGTTATTAAAAATATATTATTGTTTTAAAAATATAAAATAAATAGTGAGTGCAAAACTGTATCATTTTGATTTATTTACATTATGCCTTCGTGTATGTATTTGTTGTTGTGATCAGATTTTAATAAAACCTTTTTGAAACCGAGAAGACACTTGTACAAACATAATATGGAAAATTTTATTGCATTTGAGTAAAATTTATGGAAATTATAGGTTGTTAAAGTGATAGTTGTTGGTTTGTGATACACTTATGCTCCTCAGTGTATATACTACATGTATATTAAACTTTTCCAATAAGGTTTTAAAACAGGAACTATGCAAATTCATTAAATATTAGTTTTCTGTATTTTAAACAAATTTTCAAATAATTTATAAGAGTATTATAGTGACAAGTTTGTCCATTGTGTATGTTTAGCACTTCGGTTAAATTCAGATTACTTTCATTGAAATATTGTAGTCTAAAACCGTTATAAATAGGGCAGATACCAATAAAATGAAAAGTGTTTGCCGTTGCGTCTAAATTGTAAAATGTGCACAAACCGACTGATGAACCTCTAAAAGGTCTAGCGTTTATATCTAGTAGGCCTAATCTTGCTCTTATCAATAGACTTATAGCACGAGAAGGAAGATTCGAGGTTGTAATTTGTATCAAAGAATGGTTTAAATGAGGATATAGATCATGAAATTGATAACTTCTTGTATCGGCTAGTTGGTTTTCTTTTTTATAAACTTTAACCAGGGACAAAATTGTTTTGTAGTATTTGCAAAGTGAATCTGAACTATTTGTTGGCACAAAGTTTATTTTGTCACAAAGGTTATCCCAATCCTCAGTATGTTTAGCAAGGCAATCAATTATTACACACAGAGAAATAAAGTGCTAACCGAATTGAAAAGCGTATTTAAATGGTAACAACTTATTAATTCAGTTAGTACAACGATTTTTACATTAGACATCTAAATATTTTGGGTGTTGTAACTAAAAATCAGTTGAATTAACCGAATTTTGTTGTTAAAACTAATATTAAGTTGAAACAACCGACTGAATTTCGTAAAAACCGAATTTGAGTCGTAGTAACCGAATATCAGTTGGCAAATAGCTGAATTTTTCTCTGTGTGTAGGCATGTTAAAGACCTTATTGATGTAATCAAAATGCAGTTTTAACGTATCAAGATGTAGAAAGTTTAAATCAGTTTCCAGAAGAAGCATGTTGTTAGGAGTGTTGCTAGGCAAAGATAACATCTTGTTAATAAAAAGTCTTAATAATTTTTCAACTACATCATATTTTTTGTAACCCCATATTTGGGCTCCCTAAAACATTATTGAGCGGGAAGCAGCGGTGAAGATTTTCCGTTTATTTTTATTATATATTTTAGGATGGTTTATATATTTAGACCAAGTAGAAGAAATCGCCATTTTTGATGTTATTAGCTTGTTTTCCAGATGCTTGTTAAAAGACAAATTATAACAGAAATACGTACCAAGATATTTGTATGAGTTTACAATTTCAATTTCATCTTCTCCATAAATCCAGTTTAAATGTTTATATATTCTTGTTCCGCTACGAAAAACTAAAACTTTAGATTTAGTAAGGTTGACTTTTAAATGCCACAAGTTACTGTACGCAAGAAGAGAATCTATCATGGTTTTTAGACCACTAGGCGAGTCGGACAGCAAGACAATGTCGTCAGCTTATTGTCAGCTTTGCGTTATTAAATATTTTACATACCCAGGTGAAAATATTCATATATGATCATATATTGCCATATATGGGCATTTATGAACATATATGTAATGTTTGGGAGCATATATGGGTAAATACATTCAAATGCAAAGCTCATATATGGATATGAATGGCACCATATATGATAATATATGCCATATATCTCCATATATGAATTCATATATTATTCCATATATGGTTAATATGTTTTAATTTTTGATCAGATATGACCATATATGAGGATGAAATTTTTTTATTTTTAACCCTTATTCTGCCGGTCTACGAGTTCTTGACAAAAATATATAAATTATTGTTTTATTGATTTATAAAGACGATTGCAGAGAACGAGTTTTGAATTGAAGTTTGAGTTGACAATTGATGAAAATTGGTCCATCAACTGATATTATCACGCTAAATATACCATTGGTAAAATTTGTTGACGAGCACCTCCTTTCCGGGGGAGGGGTTCAAAGTTGGAATTTTGTTTTGCGATTTCATCCAAAAGTTGTGAATGGGTCGGAACGATTTATGCACCATCGGAAAGGTATAATATGTCCCATTAATTAACCCATTACAAGCTATCTTAAAGTTTTGTATTTTTTCATCTTTTTTTATTAAAAATTCGCAACTAAAAAACTAATAAAACCTCCAAGTTTAAGTTTAACCAAGTTTATATATTAACAGGTCCGTATTATACCTTAAATAAAAGCTCAATATCTTGTTTATAAATTACTGGCCTCAAAACAGACCTATAATACAGATAATTTTTAAAATAAATAAAAAAGACAGGAAAATTAAAAAAAAAAATACCAAATGTTAAACTGACTCGTAGTGGGTAAATGAATGGGGACATATTGCTCTTTCGAAATATATTTAAAACACCTTTCCGATGATGCCTAAATGATGCAGATCATTCACAACTTTTGTATAAAATCACAAAACAAAACTTTAAATTTAAAAAAATTTGAAAAAAAACTAAAAAAGCTTTTTTATATACGAGAATATAGGAAAAAGTAATAATATATGACAATATAGGAACATTCATATATGACCATATATGAACATATATATCCTAAAATTTCGGATCCGAACATATATGTATTCATATATGTGGCCACATATGATAATATATGAACTTTTTCATCTGGTAAAATGTTCTCAATTTAAAATAATTACCCGGGTGAAAAAGGCATCGTATATGAACATATATGATCATATATGGGTATAGCTGGTCATATATGTCCATATATGGTTCGATATATGACCATATATGATCTCATATATTTCCATATATGTTCGGATCCGAAATTTGAGGGTATATGGTCGTATATGATAATATATGTTCATATATGCACATATATGATCCATATATGCTCATATATGATCATATATGACCATATACCCTCAAATTTCGGATCCGAAAATATATGGTCATATATGAGACCATATATGGTCATATATTGAACTATATATGGACATATATGGCCAGCTATTCCCATATATGATCATATACAAGTCCATATATGATCATATATGTTCATATACGAATCAATTTTCACATGGGTAGTTACAAGTTCTAGTGCAAACATTCAGTTATGGTTGTAATTTTATAAATTTCAGATCATTATTTAAGCTTTCTGCTGAAATTTTAAAAAGATAAATTACAAATGAAAATATAATTTAAATATATTTTTTTTTTAAACCAATTACATTACAAATATGCTTAATTTTTAATTGCAAACAACAATTTAATTTTTAATGTTCAATATGTCCACAGAGAAATTTAATTTTCAATTTTAAATTGTCATTAAACATTTTAGATTCGATGTTAAACTAAATTTTTTCTTGGGTTTATTGTGTCGTTGCAAAAAACTCCAACTTAAGTAGTAATTTTTGGGTAATATAAAAGGAATAACAAACAAGATTTAAAGAATTCCCCAAGTCAAATTCTTGCAACCGATAAGAATTGTATTCAAAATTTGAATAAAACTAATTGATTAAATTATAAAAAATATTGACAAAGAAAAACAAACAGAAAAATTAAATTTTCACAATGTTCGCTTATGTGATGCCTGCCAAGTTGGAAATTGCCAAGCGCACAAAAAAAAATTGTACTTTCAAATCACTGCTATTTTTGTAACACTCACCGTGTTAAAAATTACCAAAGGTACAACTAATATTGTACTAGAAAAGCACTATTTTGTTTGCAAAGCATGTGTTTTACCAGTACCAGCCGCAGAATTCGTTGCGAATATTGGTTTGAGCAATATTACAACCAATTAGAAGCATTCTTTTTTTAAATATTTTATTATATTTCACACATTTATATATGATGAAAAAGACTAAGACCGAACTATATTGCTGCTTTTTAAATCCTTTTAATTATACATTTTTCTTAAAATTTATTAAATTTAAGTTATTTTGAAAGCACAACTTATTTTGAATTTCCAACGTCATGCCAACGGTGGCAATTTCGTTCAAACCAACTGTTGATTATTTTTATCAATCGGGTACCAGGACAATACTTTCAAGATTGTTAATCCCACGTTTTGCCAACACTGTGCCGATTGTACTTTTCTGCCTGGGTGGTTTATTCACTAAAGTGAGCAACTGATATATTTTAATTTTTTATGCGTTTCAAAGTTGTAATATTTTTTACATTTTTTTACTCATTTCTCTAATTATTCTTGTGTGTTTTAGACAATTTTGCAACATGGATCACAAAAAAAATATATATATATTTTGTTAAACGCAAATAAAGAAGTTAGCATTATAAAATAAACGCAGCATTTTGTTGATATTACATATTGTATAACATGCCGTTACAAATTTACTTTTTCCCGTATCTATTAACAATACTGTTGCGCATACCCAATATTGTTTTTTTACATATAAAGCTGTCGGCCTTTATAATTCTCATATGGTTGAAAATATCCTCCACAAATAACATCAAAGTTCTGTGCTCCAGGGGTGCCCGAACCGAGGGATCGGTCGGGTTGTGCTTCCCCGCGAACGAAAAACTACCCAATTACTTTACCAGTTCGTTCTTCTATGCATGATATCCCTTAATTATTGTCGTTCTATACAACCGAACTATTTTGCCACCATAACCAGTGCTTATTCTCGTTCATAAATTTCTTTTGTATTCGAGAACGAAAGTTTCCTTACGTTTGAAGTTGGTGCAGGTTCCCTCGCTAATTATGTTATTTTAACCCGAGAACCGTTGTTTATTTTAGTTCGTAGATTGTCGTTTTATTTGCCGTATTCTGCTAAAATTTCACATCGGCCACATTGTAGTCAAACATAACGTCGCTTGAGCACACCTGTATATAAACATAGATGGATTTTTAGCTGACTTTATTATTATGCATAATAATGGGATTAATAATGATGACCCGCTATACTTGTCGTCATACATGTATGAACGTTTATTGAAATTTATTATAAGGTTTATATTAATTTTATGCTGATGCTGAATAAAAACCAGTTAAAGATGATACAAAATGTAAAGTGTTTTATAAGTTCATCATATTGTTTCCTAGTAGGAAATCTGGTATAAATATGGAAAAAACAAATAATATTTCAACTATAACACGCATTTTGATAATACAAGGTGTGCGATCGATAAAACATGTGTTTGCCCTTATATCTTTCATCATAAGCTTTCTTTAAATTTTATTTTGATCATAGTGGATTTTAAAAAAATGTCAGTAAATAAATGAATGACAATCTAGAATTTGTCTTTTCAGTTGTTCACAAAATGAGTGATGAAAAGAAGTTCGTTTAAAAATAATTAAAAATTTTCAACAACTCCCTCTTGGACATATAAAAAAATTAGCCAATAAATCAAAAGTTAGTAGTCAGATTGCTGCAAAAGTAATTCAACGGTTTAAGAGAGACTTGACCATTGAGATGAATAATTAAATATTTTCAAAAAAATCCGTCGTGAACATATAAAAAAAAATTAGCCACGAAATCAGGAGTTAGTCTTCAGATTACTGCAAAAGTAATTGAACTGTTGAAGGGAGACTTGGCCATTGAGATAAAATCTGGCTCAGGAAGAAAACGAGGTCCTCATGATAAAAAAATTCCCTAAAAAGTTGCTGGTTTGTCAAGCAATATGCAGTTGTAAGCAGCACGTCATTTGTAACAACAGGAACAATAAACACCGAAATTTATATTAAATAATTTTGCAGAAAAGACTAATTCCATTTATACACAAACACAATAAGTTCACATAGTTCTGGCCTGACTTGGCATTTTGGCACACTACAGCAAGAGAGCCTTTGGGTAGTACAAAGCAAATAACATTGCTTTTGTGCCAATGGAGGCAAATCCCACAAACTGCCCGGAACTTACACCAGTTGAAAGATATTGCGCTCTTGCTAAAAGGGAATCAAAGGCTACACTATGGCATGGACGATTTTAAGCAGAGATGGAAAAACTTGCTCCGAGAAGGTTACCGAAAGTACTTTAAAGTCCTTAATGGAAGCGCTTCCCGAAAAGGTGAATTAGTGTATAGAGAGAGAATAAAACTGATTTTTTTTGTTGCATGTAAACTACGAGTAGAATATTTATTAATAAAACAGGGTTTAAAGACCATACATTTTGTGTTTAACTTGTTATAAATTAACTCTACACTGGACATTAGGGGTAAACCGATTTTTGCGTGCAAGCTCCTAAGGAAGAACCATTCAATTGTGTACACTGAGAGAATTATCCTTCATGATATACATAATTTCATCAGTTTTTTTTCGTAGGTTCAATGAAGAATTCCATTATATCCAAGAAATTTATTAATATTAAGAAATTTTTCATAAACTTTTTATCTTAAAAAAATTCATTCATTATCTCTTCATAAATTTAATGAAAATTTTCTTTAGAGCTTTGAATTTATTTCAAAGACTTAATTTTTCAATAATATTTATAAATTTCTTTGGTTTTAAGATTTAATTCTCAAGTGTTTAACATATTTTATAAAGTACTTTATTATTTCGATGTAGCTTTGTATGAATATTTGACTTCTATGGAATTGTTTAAAAACTCATATGAAGCGTTTCATTGGCTTAGTTCCAGTGCATTTTTCAAAATATTTATGAAGAGTTTTATTAATTCAAAAAACTTTTTAATAAAAAAAGTTTCTATTTTATAAACGCTTCATTGTCCTAATGATTCATTGGTCTCATGAATATTTTCATTAATTCTACAAACATTTCATAAGCATTAACTTTAATAAAACGTGTTTCATAGATTCTATGAAAGGTTTTAGTAGACGGGTTCCAGTGACAATTTTCATTAAAGCTATGACGAAGTGCATTACTGAAGTGAAGATAATTATCCCAGTGTAGCAATTTAAAGTTTAAGATTCAGAAATTAACTTTATTTTGGCATTAATTTTTTTACGATAAGATTTTATTTCGCGAATTTGCGTGATACACGTGAATCACTAGTGGGTATGAGTGAAATTTTAATTTACTCGCTTGAACGTGAGTGAGTGTGAGTAGAAAAAATATGTTCGTGAGTGATTGTGCGTCAAAATTGACTGATGTGTCCATCTCTACTATTAACTTTATGAAAATAAATTTAACAGTTATCTTAAAAAAAATAAGAATAATTCAGAGGACTTATTAGCCTTTTAATTAAACAGCATTTTAATTAACAAGGGACGTATCCCGACCAGGACCGTAAATTTCAATGAATCTTAGATTGTATTGTAGAGATTACAAATTTAGGGGACACGTGTTTTCTAGCTGCCCAATCTCATGTTTAACCAGTTTCCATTTTTTGGATTATTTCGTTCTAGTTTAAAGAAGTACCCTGGCAAAATGTTCATATATGATCATATATATTTTTTATGTGATCTTATATGATCATCTATATCCATACATACTAGAAAATTGAACTTACTTTACCATACATGGACAAATATGATCGTATGTGTTCATATATGTTTTATATATTATTTTATATGGTCATTCATATACGTTCATACATTGTATATTTTTAAAATTTTTTTTTTTATAAAAATTTGTATTTTAAAAAACTGTGATAAGACGACATTTAAACAACTTTAAAATAAAGTTCAATACGGCAACATTAAATTAAAACATTGTGAACAATATTAATATTATAAATTTCTTAAACAGGACCTTTACGAATTACTCAAAAATACAAATTTTTTCCTCTTATAATTAAAAAAACTTTAAATTTTCTATTTAGTAGTGAGATTTAATTATGAGATTGTACTTTAGAAACTTTAAAATAAAATGTAAACTTACAGTTAAACAATTCATACTAACTGAACGTTTTGAGTATTTCGTTTTTTTTATCTGTGAGGTCCTGTTTGAAAAAACTTATAATCTTAAATTAGTCCAAAATATAATTACTTACCAGTTTTTAAAAAATATACAAAAATATATGTATGCATATGGAGCTAAAAAATAATGAGTCAAAAAAAAAGATTCTAAATTTTTTTTAGATCATTACTTTATATTTAAAATAATGATAAAAATAAGCACTTATGGGTAACTCATTATTTTTTTTTTATTAAAAAAGTGGGAAAATGAACTACTTATTAGAGAGTCATCTGTATTGAAGTAATGCAGAGAGTAAGCTGGTGTCATTACTGGTAGTTCAAAAAATAAGCACATTCATTACCGTTTCTACACTGGGTATGAAAGTTTTCCTAAATTTTATGTTTAACAGGAATTTGATAAAAAAATCTGGATTATTAACATTTAATAATGTTAAACAATTTATTCCAAATCGATGAATTTATAATATGCAGATACTATGCCATAAACTCATAACTTTATCTAAATTTAAATCAAACTCTTATCGTTAACACACATAAATGATTAAATAACATGCTGCTGCTTCCTTATTTACAATATAATTAGTATTAAACATAGAAACATGCATGGACATGCACATTTTGGTAAATGAGCCATTTTAATTCTACTACATTTTCATTAGTACTCTTGAGGTTAATGATGAACCATAAATGAAACAATGAACAATGAATATATTGATGTTTCATAATTTACAAAATTTTTTATTTCAGTATTTAAATTTTCTCAAAACTCTATGTTTTAAAATAGCTATAAAAGATAAATATAAAATAATATGAATTGTATCTGGGTACTCAATGTTTTTGCTGTTGTTGTTGGTATTATTGTAGTTGTTTGTAGTAACTTTGACCTAATTACAATGTTAACCACAAAAACCATAACAAAATACCGCTTTTATTCTCTAAAAAAAGCCACATATTAAAATATAAAAATATTTTTTTTTTTGCCCAGTATGTACGATAATAATGTCTGAGGGATGTTTGAATATGTGTTAGTATATGTAAGGATGTCCCTTGAAATAACGATTTTCCATTTTTATTACATATGGCTCCATATGGAAGAAATCGATTTTTGTTTGGAAAACCCCAGCAAAACTTTGGTAATGGGTGCGATAAAGCAATGCATTACCATGTAATGTCTACTATCGGTACATATATTATATGTATCGATAAGTATTTTCTAACAAGAAGTAATGAGTTACCGATAATTGAACACTCAAGGATTACCTTGTAATGGTACCTCATTACATTTTACATTACTTCAAAACATAAAATAATGACTTACTTGAACTAATTCAAATCAAAAATAAAACTTTTTTAACTAATAAACATTGTTGTGTTTTTATTGACTTACCGATCGTTAATTATCTAATGCATGAATTATAAACGTAAAGTAATTATTAATATATATATTTGAAAATCTATTTATAGACACATTACTTTGTGATTTTTTATAAGCATGAGGGTAAGGTGTATATTTTTGGTATCACAAACGAAAACAGGAAGCACAACAACTCATTTACATTTTAAGCAATAAAATATTATATGTATCGATAGCTCAGTTGGTAGAGTTCTCGCCTAACTAATTGTTAAATACCAGAGACCCCAGGTTCGAATCCCAGCATGACCACGTTATTTATTTATTAAAAAAAAGTTATTTATTTATTTAATAAAAAAAAAAATATGTGTAAAAAAAATTTTTTATTCATTTTTTTTTTATGAAAATCTATTTATAGACACATTCGTTTTTTCCACCATGTAACAATATAAGTAACCAGTTACTTTTCCCCTTACAAGGTAATGAGTCCACCCATTACTTTTAGGCTCATCGCCTGTAAAATTAATCAGTGAAGTAAGGTGATGTGTAATGCGTGAAGCCCTATGGCGACACATTACTTTACCCATTAGTTGGTAATGTGTGATTTTGCTGGGACGTTAATCCATATCGAATTTCAACCGCAAATGGCCCATTTTCGAAAAATGTGTGTTTATTTTAAACATTCCCAAAACGAAAAAAATTAATTTTTATTTCAATTATTCCTTTAATATACTCAAAATTATTCAGATACGGAATTTTGACTTTATCATTAACCCACTTAAGTGTGGAATCAAAAACGACGCACAAATTTGATGAAAATGCAAAAACATGTTATTTTAAAATAAATTTTAAAGGTATTTTAAAAAAACTAATTTGGGAATGCCGATTGCTATTTTTATAATATAATAGTTGCAGTTAAAAAAATAATAATAAATTAAAAAAATGATTTTCAGTGTTTGTGTGTGGAGTAATTCCTTTTCATCACATTTTATGAAAATTTAACATAATTTTAATGTTTCATCTTTCTTGGCATACGTTTTTGTAAAATGTCACCTTAATTTGATTAAGCTAAGCTTATCTTTATTTTTATTTAGAAAACTTTAACCCTTTGTAGCCAGGGGAATAAAATGTAAGTTTAATTATAACTATAATATTGCAAAGCTTTAAAATTAATCAAAACAAATTTCCACTTGATAAAAATAGTTATTTTTATGTATTTTGATACACACTAATGTTAATGTTTTAATTTTTTATCAAAACAGAACCACTAAGAAATTTACAGAATAATTTCTTTCCGATTATCATTAAATTTGGATATATGATAACTGAAACTAAGCTAATGAACAAGTGCTAATCTTAATCGTACCAATCTTACTTTTTAGGTTTAAAGCGTGCCAAAATAGCAACAGGATATCCAATTTTGTGTAGTTTATTTCTAATAAATGTGAAAAGAACGAAAAAACGAAACTGCAGACATTTTTGGCCCACATTTTTAACCCTTTAGTTTAGTAACCTTTATCACAAAGCCAAAATTAATCTTAATCTGAAAAAAGGCCTTCTGTAAATTTCGTAGTGGGTCTTTTTTTTTTTGTGAAAATTAAAAACACTGTGGATCAAATTGCATAAAACAATTACTTGTATCAAGTCAAATTTTTTTTTAGCTATTTAAAAGATTTACACTCCTGATTTTTTTTTTTTTTTTTTTTTTTTTTTTTTTTTTTTGGTACACAGTGCAACAAGAACTAGTTTTTTTTATAGCGCTGTACATATACTGGTAATGACAAATGTAACAGATATACAATTTTGACTACCCCCTTAATGCATCAATTTATGAACATACCTGAACTCATTCATTTTTAATGTAAAAGAAAAAGAACCAACAAATTTAATTTAAATTTAAATTTAAAATTTAAAGATCACTAAGAAAATTTAATTTTTTATTAAAATTAAAAATGGTTTATTAACAATCATACACTCACTATATATTTTCCTACGACTACTACACATTAAATTAATTGGAAATCGTTTAAAAAAAAGTACTACTTAATTTTCATTTAAAACAACTGTATTTTTTAATTTATTTTCAACTGTTATAAAATTAATTGACAAAATCGGTAAAAACAATAGATTGTTTTCGTTTATTTCAATACTCTATATAATATAATAACTTTTGTTTTAAATACAAAATTTTTACTGAATATTTTAACTATTACCGAAAGTCCGTTTTTGTTTTATTGAATAACAGACAGAATGTTAAAAATATATATTTTTGCGGTAATTTAACTGTATATTCCATTGAAACAACTTTACCGATTAAATTTTGAAATAACTGTTAAACTTTTATGGAAAAGTTCTTGTCATTGTAGATATGAATCATTGTAATTTACAAACATAAGCTTTTAATATCATTCAATTATTCAATTATAAAATAAAGAATTCGAAATCAAAATAATTAAAAAGCAATCCATTAATATTTTGCATTTAATGAGCATTACATTGCTTATTGTTGGTATATTAAGGGGTAATTGGCTCCTAAGCCGAATTGTGTTTATACAGAAATACCTTTCAGATATCTGCCAACGATATCGATAAGTGTTTATCATCTTTACTCTATTCGATCTAGAGAAGATAAGAGTATTATATAAATAGCCTGGATGTTTCGTATAAATAGTTTTATGTAAGAAAATTAGATAGCGACATTTTAACAGGTTATCAAAGAATACATTACATTAACTGCTTTGTATAACTGGAAATTCTTGAGAACCGCTTAAGACCAAAAAAGTATCTGGCGATATTGTTCAAGGTTACATTGAGTTTTTCTTAGTTACCGAATCTCAGCTTACGACAAGTTCTCAACCATACATCAGTGTTGGCATTAGATATGCCTTTGCCAATAATATACGGATTTCAAAGGGAGTGTAATATTAAGTCATCCAAAGATAGCGCAATATAGAAAATGTTCTACCCGCAGATTGCATTAACGTCGTTAGACCAGTCAAGTTTAGAATTGAACATAACATCAAGATTTTTTAGCTGATTCCACAAGTTTTTTACTCGAATTGTCAACCTGAATTGGTGAAAAAGCTGTGTGGATTAGTTTACTCTTACACTAAGGATATTATGTAGGTAAAGACGACAGCAATTGTAGTCAAAAACAAATTAAATTTCACTTGAAGAAAGGATGACTAACATTTCATTAAATTCATCTAACATTTGTTTTTACTGTTCAAAAAATTACTAACAATTTTAGTAATACTGAACTACATACGTATGTTAGTAAAAAATAAACAAACATTTACTTTTTTTTTTTTTTTTAAATAACAAAAATCAATTGTAAAAAATGAATGTGGAATCATAAACAGTCATTTAATGTGGTTTGTTTATTTAAACGAACTACAAGGTTAGTAAAAAATTAAATTTTATTTGTGCTACAAATGACTGACATTTACATTAAAAATAAAGAAACTGTATTACAATCCAAACAACAACATAATTTTAAAGCAGAAGTTCCCTGACTGTACCAATTATCATGGATTTAGTTTTAGTTTTCATTCATGAGTGCATCCTGTCTAGATCCTGGTTTAGCTCACTAATAAATTATGTGATATCAGATGATTGGCAGCTGCTACACTCAGGGAACTTCTGCTTTAAAAATATGTAGTTGTTTGGGTTGTAATACAGTTTCATTATTTTAATGTAAATGTAAGTCATTTGTAGAACAAATAAAATTTTTAACTAACCTTGTAGTTCATTTAAAAAAACAACTCACATCAAATGACTGTTTTATGATTTTACATTCATTTTTTACAGTTGTTTTTGGTTATTTAAAAAAATAAAAAAAAATTTTGGTTTATTTTTTACTACCATGTGGTTCATTTTTACTACAATTGTTAGTCATTGTTGAACATTAAAAAACAAATGACAATGTTAGTTGAATTTAATGAAATGTAAGTCGTCCTTTGTTTAAATGAAATTTCATTTGTTTTTGACTACAATTGCAGTCGTCTTTAACAACATAATTTCCTAAGTGTATGCAGTTGTACATCATCCGCATACATTTGTGTTCCACAGTGTTCAAGTTGAAAGGGTATACGGAGTATAAAAGTGGAACAAGTATAGAATCCAGTGGTACACCTCTTGATACTAGACAACTATTTGATTTGTTATTACCATAGGAAACTTTCTGGGATTTATCCCATATATGTGAAGATATTAATTTGACCGCAGTTGGTTGAAAATTGCACATATATTTATATGCTTTCAGAGAATTTTTAAATTTTTGTACATGTTGCCTAATGTGAACGTTTTGAGTTTTATTGATAACTTTTTTAAATTAGTTCCCACTAAAAAATTATCCATAGCCAAAAGATGCCAAAGGAGTTGCATTGCAATCTGATGTATTTAGACATACAAGAGAGATATCCCGACCCGAACTCGCAGAGTCCCGACCCGAACTCGTAGAGTCCCGGTCCGAACTCGCAGATTTCAAATTAAGAAACACTTATTTTTTCTCGCTGCCCACGTTTAAGGGTTAAGGCTGCCCAATCCCATGTTTTAGGGATTGGGCAGCCTTACTTTTTTTACTCATTTCTCTAATTATTCTTGTGTGTTTTAGACAATTTTGCAACATGGATCACAAAAAAAAATATATATATATTTTGTTAAACGCAATTAAAGAAGTTAGCATTATAAAATAAACGCAGCATTTTGTTGATATTACATATTGTATAACATGCCGTTACAAATTTACTTTTTCCCGTATCTATTAACAATACTGTTGCGCATACCCAATATTGTTTTTTTACATATAAAGCTGTCGGCCTTTATAATTCTCATATGGTTGAAAATATCCTCCACAAATAACATCAAAGTTCTGTGCTCCAGGGGTGCCCGAACCGAGGGATCGGTCGGGTTGTGCTTCCCCGCGAACGAAAAACTACCCAATTACTTTACCAGTTCGTTCTTCTATGCATGATATCCCTTAATTATTGTCGTTCTATACAACCGAACTATTTTGCCACCATAACCAGTGCTTATTCTCGTTCATAAATTTCTTTTGTATTCGAGAACGAAAGTTTCCTTACGTTTGAAGTTGGTGCAGGTTCCCTCGCTAATTATGTTATTTTAACCCGAGAACCGTTGTTTATTTTAGTTCGTAGATTGTCGTTTTATTTGCCGTATTCTGCTAAAATTTCACATCGGCCACATTGTAGTCAAACATAACGTCGCTTGAGCACACCTGTATATAAACATAGATGGATTTTTAGCTGACTTTATTATTATGCATAATAATGGGATTAATAATGATGACCCGCTATACTTGTCGTCATACATGTATGAACGTTTATTGAAATTTATTATAAGGTTTATATTAATTTTATGCTGATGCTGAATAAAAACCAGTTAAAGATGATACAAAAATGTAAAGTGTTTTATAAGTTCATCATATTGTTTCCTAGTAGGAAATCTGGTATAAATATGGAAAAAACAAATAATATTTCAACTATAACACGCATTTTGATAATACAAGGTGTGCGATCGATAAAACATGTGTTTGCCCTTATATCTTTCATCATAAGCTTTCTTTAAATTTTATTTTGATCATAGTGGATTTTAAAAAAATGTCAGTAAATAAATGAATGACAATCTAGAATTTGTCTTTTCAGTTGTTCACAAAATGAGTGATGAAAAGAAGTTCGTTTAAAAATAATTAAAAATTTTCAACAACTCCCTCTTGGACATATAAAAAAATTAGCCAATAAATCAAAAGTTAGTAGTCAGATTGCTGCAAAAGTAATTCAACGGTTTAAGAGAGACTTGACCATTGAGATGAATAATTAAATATTTTCAAAAAAATCCGTCGTGAACATATAAAAAAAATTAGCCACGAAATCAGGAGTTAGTCTTCAGATTACTGCAAAAGTAATTGAACTGTTGAAGGGAGACTTGGCCATTGAGATAAAATCTGGCTCAGGAAGAAAACGAGGTCCTCATGATAAAAAAATTCCCTAAAAAGTTGCTGGTTTGTCAAGCAATATGCAGTTGTAAGCAGCACGTCATTTGTAACAACAGGAACAATAAACACCGAAATTTATATTAAATAATTTTGCAGAAAAGACTAATTCCATTTATACACAAACACAATAAGTTCACATAGTTCTGGCCTGACTTGGCATTTGGCACACTACAGCAAGAGAGCCTTTGGGTAGTACAAAGCAAATAACATTGCTTTTGTGCCAATGGAGGCAAATCCCACAAACTGCCCGGAACTTACACCAGTTGAAAGATATTGCGCTCTTGCTAAAAGGGAATCAAAGGCTACACTATGGCATGGACGATTTTAAGCAGAGATGGAAAAACTTGCTCCGAGAAGGTTACCGAAAGTACTTTAAAGTCCTTAATGGAAGCGCTTCCCGAAAAGGTGAATTAGTGTATAGAGAGAGAATAAAACTGATTTTTTTTGTTGCATGTAAACTACGAGTAGAATATTTATTAATAAAACAGGGTTTAAAGACCATACATTTTGTGTTTAACTTGTTATAAATTAACTCTACACTGGACATTAGGGGTAAACCGATTTTTGCGTGCAAGCTCCTAAGGAAGAACCATTCAATTGTGTACACTGAGAGAATTATCCTTCATGATATACATAATTTCATCAGTTTTTTTTCGTAGGTTCAATGAAGAATTCCATTATATCCAAGAAATTTATTAATATTAAGAAATTTTTCATAAACTTTTTATCTTAAAAAAATTCATTCATTATCTCTTCATAAATTTAATGAAAATTTTCTTTAGAGCTTTGAATTTATTTCAAAGACTTAATTTTTCAATAATATTTATAAATTTCTTTGGTTTTAAGATTTAATTCTCAAGTGTTTAACATATTTTATAAAGTACTTTATTATTTCGATGTAGCTTTGTATGAATATTTGACTTCTATGGAATTGTTTAAAAACTCATATGAAGCGTTTCATTGGCTTAGTTCCAGTGCATTTTTCAAAATATTTATGAAGAGTTTTATTAATTCAAAAAACTTTTTAATAAAAAAAGTTTCTATTTTATAAACGCTTCATTGTCCTAATGATTCATTGGTCTCATGAATATTTTCATTAATTCTACAAACATTTCATAAGCATTAACTTTAATAAAACGTGTTTCATAGATTCTATGAAAGGTTTTAGTAGACGGGTTCCAGTGACAATTTTCATTAAAGCTATGACGAAGTGCATTACTGAAGTGAAGATAATTATCCCAGTGTAGCAATTTAAAGTTTAAGATTCAGAAATTAACTTTATTTTGGCATTAATTTTTTTACGATAAGATTTTATTTCGCGAATTTGCGTGATACACGTGAATCACTAGTGGGTATGAGTGAAATTTTAATTTACTCGCTTGAACGTGAGTGAGTGTGAGTAGAAAAAATATGTTCGTGAGTGATTGTGCGTCAAAATTGACTGATGTGTCCATCTCTACTATTAACTTTATGAAAATAAATTTAACAGTTATCTTAAAAAAAATAAGAATAATTCAGAGGACTTATTAGCCTTTTAATTAAACAGCATTTTAATTAACAAGGGACGTATCCCGACCAGGACCGTAAATTTCAATGAATCTTAGATTGTATTGTAGAGATTACAAATTTAGGGGACACGTGTTTTCTAGCTGCCCAATCTCATGTTTAACCAGTTTCCATTTTTTGGATTATTTCGTTCTAGTTTAAAGAAGTACCCTGGCAAAATGTTCATATATGATCATATATATTTTTTATGTGATCTTATATGATCATCTATATCCATACATACTAGAAAATTGAACTTACTTTACCATACATGGACAAATATGATCGTATGTGTTCATATATGTTTTATATATTATTTTATATGGTCATTCATATACGTTCATACATTGTATATTTTTAAAATTTTTTTTTTATAAAAATTTGTATTTTAAAAAACTGTGATAAGACGACATTTAAACAACTTTAAAATAAAGTTCAATACGGCAACATTAAATTAAAACATTGTGAACAATATTAATATTATAAATTTCTTAAACAGGACCTTTACGAATTACTCAAAAATACAAATTTTTTCCTCTTATAATTAAAAAAACTTTAAATTTTCTATTTAGTAGTGAGATTTAATTATGAGATTGTACTTTAGAAACTTTAAAATAAAATGTAAACTTACAGTTAAACAATTCATACTAACTGAACGTTTTGAGTATTTCGTTTTTTTATCTGTGAGGTCCTGTTTGAAAAAACTTATAATCTTAAATTAGTCCAAAATATAATTACTTACCAGTTTTTAAAAAATATACAAAAATATATGTATGCATATGGAGCTAAAAATAATGAGTCAAAAAAAAAGATTCTAAATTTTTTTTAGATCATTACTTTATATTTAAAATAATGATAAAAATAAGCACTTATGGGTAACTCATTATTTTTTTTTTATTAAAAAAGTGGGAAAATGAACTACTTATTAGAGAGTCATCTGTATTGAAGTAATGCAGAGAGTAAGCTGGTGTCATTACTGGTAGTTCAAAAAATAAGCACATTCATTACCGTTTCTACACTGGGTATGAAAGTTTTCCTAAATTTTATGTTTAACAGGAATTTGATAAAAAAATCAGGATTATTAACATTTAATAATGTTAAACAATTTATTCCAAATCGATGAATTTATAATATGCAGATACTATGCCATAAACTCATAACTTTATCTAAATTTAAATCAAACTCTTATCGTTAACACACATAAATGATTAAATAACATGCTGCTGCTTCCTTATTTACAATATAATTAGTATTAAACATAGAAACATGCATGGACATGCACATTTTGGTAAATGAGCCATTTTAATTCTACTACATTTTCATTAGTACTCTTGAGGTTAATGATGAACCATAAATGAAACAATGAACAATGAATATATTGATGTTTCATAATTTACAAAATTTTTTATTTCAGTATTTAAATTTTCTCAAAACTCTATGTTTTAAAATAGCTATAAAAGATAAATATAAAATAATATGAATTGTATCTGGGTACTCAATGTTTTTGCTGTTGTTGTTGGTATTATTGTAGTTGTTTGTAGTAACTTTGACCTAATTACAATGTTAACCACAAAAACCATAACAAAATACCGCTTTTATTCTCTAAAAAAAGCCACATATTAAAATATAAAAATATTTTTTTTTTTGCCCAGTATGTACGATAATAATGTCTGAGGGATGTTTGAATATGTGTTAGTATATGTAAGGATGTCCCTTGAAATAACGATTTTCCATTTTTATTACATATGGCTCCATATGGAAGAAATCGATTTTTGTTTGGAAAACCCCAGCAAAACTTTGGTAATGGGTGCGATAAAGCAATGCATTACCATGTAATGTCTACTATCGGTACATATATTATATGTATCGATAAGTATTTTCTAACAAGAAGTAATGAGTTACCGATAATTGAACACTCAAGGATTACCTTGTAATGGTACCTCATTACATTTTACATTACTTCAAAACATAAAATAATGACTTACTTGAACTAATTCAAATCAAAAATAAAACTTTTTTAACTAATAAACATTGTTGTGTTTTATTGACTTACCGATCGTTAATTATCTAATGCATGAATTATAAACGTAAAGTAATTATTAATATATATATTTGAAAATCTATTTATAGACACATTACTTTGTGATTTTTTATAAGCATGAGGGTAAGGTGTATATTTTTGGTATCACAAACGAAAACAGGAAGCACAACAACTCATTTACATTTTAAGCAATAAAATATTATATGTATCGATAGCTCAGTTGGTAGAGTTCTCGCCTAACTAATTGTTAAATACCAGAGACCCCAGGTTCGAATCCCAGCATGACCACGTTATTTATTTATTAAAAAAAAGTTATTTATTTATTTAATAAAAAAAAAATATGTGTAAAAAAAATTTTTTATTCATTTTTTTTTTATGAAAATCTATTTATAGACACATTCGTTTTTTCCACCATGTAACAATATAAGTAACCAGTTACTTTTCCCCTTACAAGGTAATGAGTCCACCCATTACTTTTAGGCTCATCGCCTGTAAAATTAATCAGTGAAGTAAGGTGATGTGTAATGCGTGAAGCCCTATGGCGACACATTACTTTACCCATTAGTTGGTAATGTGTGATTTTGCTGGGACGTTAATCCATATCGAATTTCAACCGCAAATGGCCCATTTTCGAAAAATGTGTGTTTATTTTAAACATTCCCAAAACGAAAAAAAATTAATTTTTTATTTCAATTATTCCTTTAATATACTCAAAATTATTCAGATACGGAATTTTGACTTTATCATTAACCCACTTAAGTGTGGAATCAAAAACGACGCACAAATTTGATGAAAATGCAAAAACATGTTATTTTAAAATAAATTTTAAAGGTATTTTAAAAAAACTAATTTGGGAATGCCGATTGCTATTTTTATAATATAATAGTTGCAGTTAAAAAAATAATAATAAATTAAAAAAATGATTTTCAGTGTTTGTGTGTGGAGTAATTCCTTTTCATCACATTTTATGAAAATTTAACATAATTTTAATGTTTCAGCTTTCTTGGCATACGTTTTTGTAAAATGTCACCTTAATTTGATTAAGCTAAGCTTATCTTTATTTTTATTTAGAAAACTTTAACCCTTTGTAGCCAGGGGAATAAAATGTAAGTTTAATTATAACTATAATATTGCAAAGCTTTAAAATTAATCAAAACAAATTTCCACTTGATAAAAATAGTTATTTTTATGTATTTTGATACACACTAATGTTAATGTTTTAATTTTTTATCAAAACAGAACCACTAAGAAATTTACAGAATAATTTCTTTCCGATTATCATTAAATTTGGATATATGATAACTGAAACTAAGCTAATGAACAAGTGCTAATCTTAATCGTACCAATCTTACTTTTTAGGTTTAAAGCGTGCCAAAATAGCAACAGGATATCCAATTTTGTGTAGTTTATTTCTAATAAATGTGAAAAGAACGAAAAAAACGAAACTGCAGACATTTTTGGCCCACATTTTTAACCCTTTAGTTTAGTAACCTTTATCACAAAGCCAAAATTAATCTTAATCTGAAAAAAGGCCTTCTGTAAATTTCGTAGTGGGTCTTTTTTTTTTTGTGAAAATTAAAAACACTGTGGATCAAATTGCATAAAACAATTACTTGTATCAAGTCAAATTTTTTTTTAGCTATTTAAAAGATTTACACTCCTGATTTTTTTTTTTTTTTTTTTTTTTTTTTTTTTTTTTTTTTTTTTTTTGGTACACAGTGCAACAAGAACTAGTTTTTTTATAGCGCTGTACATATACTGGTAATGACAAATGTAACAGATATACAATTTTGACTACCCCCTTAATGCATCAATTTATGAACATACCTGAACTCATTCATTTTTAATGTAAAAGAAAAAGAACCAACAAATTTAATTTAAATTTAAATTTAAAATTTAAAGATCACTAAGAAAATTTAATTTTTTATTAAAATTAAAAATGGTTTATTAACAATCATACACTCACTATATATTTTCCTACGACTACTACACATTAAATTAATTGGAAATCGTTTAAAAAAAGTACTACTTAATTTTCATTTAAAACAACTGTATTTTTTAATTTATTTTCAACTGTTATAAAATTAATTGACAAAATCGGTAAAAACAATAGATTGTTTTCGTTTATTTCAATACTCTATATAATATAATAACTTTTTGTTTTAAATACAAAATTTTTACTGAATATTTTAACTATTACCGAAAGTCCGTTTTTGTTTTATTGAATAACAGACAGAATGTTAAAAATATATATTTTTGCGGTAATTTAACTGTATATTCCATTGAAACAACTTTACCGATTAAATTTTGAAATAACTGTTAAACTTTTATGGAAAAGTTCTTGTCATTGTAGATATGAATCATTGTAATTTACAAACATAAGCTTTTAATATCATTCAATTATTCAATTATAAAATAAAGAATTCGAAATCAAAATAATTAAAAAGCAATCCATTAATATTTTGCATTTAATGAGCATTACATTGCTTATTGTTGGTATATTAAGGGGTAATTGGCTCCTAAGCCGAATTGTGTTTATACAGAAATACCTTTCAGATATCTGCCAACGATATCGATAAGTGTTTATCATCTTTACTCTATTCGATCTAGAGAAGATAAGAGTATTATATAAATAGCCTGGATGTTTCGTATAAATAGTTTTATGTAAGAAAATTAGATAGCGACATTTTAACAGGTTATCAAAGAATACATTACATTAACTGCTTTGTATAACTGGAAATTCTTGAGAACCGCTTAAGACCAAAAAAGTATCTGGCGATATTGTTCAAGGTTACATTGAGTTTTTTCTTAGTTACCGAATCTCAGCTTACGACAAGTTCTCAACCATACATCAGTGTTGGCATTAGATATGCCTTTGCCAATAATATACGGATTTCAAAGGGAGTGTAATATTAAGTCATCCAAAGATAGCGCAATATAGAAAATGTTCTACCCGCAGATTGCATTAACGTCGTTAGACCAGTCAAGTTTAGAATTGAACATAACATCAAGATTTTTTAGCTGATTCCACAAGTTTTTTACTCGAATTGTCAACCTGAATTGGTGAAAAAGCTGTGTGGATTAGTTTACTCTTACACTAAGGATATTATGTAGGTAAAGACGACAGCAATTGTAGTCAAAAACAAATTAAATTTCACTTGAAGAAAGGATGACTAACATTTCATTAAATTCATCTAACATTTGTTTTTACTGTTCAAAAAATTACTAACAATTTTAGTAATACTGAACTACATACGTATGTTAGTAAAAAATAAACAAACATTTACTTTTTTTTTTTTTTTTAAATAACAAAAATCAATTGTAAAAAATGAATGTGGAATCATAAAACAGTCATTTAATGTGGTTTGTTTATTTAAACGAACTACAAGGTTAGTAAAAAATTAAATTTTATTTGTGCTACAAATGACTGACATTTACATTAAAAATAAAGAAACTGTATTACAATCCAAACAACAACATAATTTTAAAGCAGAAGTTCCCTGACTGTACCAATTATCATGGATTAGTTTTAGTTTTCATTCATGAGTGCATCCTGTCTAGATCCTGGTTTAGCTCACTAATAAATTATGTGATATCAGATGATTGGCAGCTGCTACACTCAGGGAACTTCTGCTTTAAAAATATGTAGTTGTTTGGGTTGTAATACAGTTTCATTATTTTAATGTAAATGTAAGTCATTTGTAGAACAAATAAAATTTTTAACTAACCTTGTAGTTCATTTAAAAAAACAACTCACATCAAATGACTGTTTTATGATTTTACATTCATTTTTTACAGTTGTTTTGGTTATTTAAAAAAATAAAAAAAAATTTTGGTTTATTTTTTACTACCATGTGGTTCATTTTTACTACAATTGTTAGTCATTGTTGAACATTAAAAAACAAATGACAATGTTAGTTGAATTTAATGAAATGTAAGTCGTCCTTTGTTTAAATGAAATTTCATTTGTTTTTGACTACAATTGCAGTCGTCTTTAACAACATAATTTCCTAAGTGTATGCAGTTGTACATCATCCGCATACATTTGTGTTCCACAGTGTTCAAGTTGAAAGGGTATACGGAGTATAAAAGTGGAACAAGTATAGAATCCAGTGGTACACCTCTTGATACTAGACAACTATTTGATTTGTTATTACCATAGGAAACTTTCTGGGATTTATCCCATATATGTGAAGATATTAATTTGACCGCAGTTGGTTGAAAATTGCACATATATTTATATGCTTTCAGAGAATTTTTAAATTTTTGTACATGTTGCCTAATGTGAACGTTTTGAGTTTTATTGATAACTTTTTTAAATTAGTTCCCACTAAAAAATTATCCATAGCCAAAAGATGCCAAAGGAGTTGCATTGCAATCTGATGTATTTAGACATACAAGAGAGATATCCCGACCCGAACTCGCAGAGTCCCGACCCGAACTCGTAGAGTCCCGGTCCGAACTCGCAGATTTCAAATTAAGAAACACTTATTTTTTCTCGCTGCCCACGTTTAAGGGTTAAGGCTGCCCAATCCCATGTTTTAGGGTGGGGTTAAAAATAAATTTCTTCTATATGAAAACCTGTCTTTAATTTACGAAAATTTACTCAAAAAAGCAAATATTTTTATACCCATATTGACTACATAGTGGACCCAGAGTTTCCACATTTTTAAATTATTTGATATTATCCCTATATATCAGACCCCTATATATCAGAGACCTCTATATATCAGATACTTCGGGAAAAGTCGCATAAAAAACCGAACGATTTCTAATATTGGGTAAAGCTCAGACAATACGCATTTGTATACATTATTTTTAACTTAAAACAACTACATTTTCTTAATAAAACGCCAGATGTAATACTACTCAAAAAACATTTTTTTCTAATAACAAAAATATTGAAAGTATTTGGACATAATTTGTACACCAGTGAATATGTCTCCAAAAAACCTATTATTTGATACCAAATTTGTGTATAGTTACTTGAAAAAGAACGAAATAAACCTAAAAAAAAAATTAAAATGTAGTAATTTTTGACCCTAATTAGTGACGTCTAAACATGAGGTGGAAATTCATTATGATCCGTCGGTCCTGGTCTGGATACCTCCCTTGTTGTTTTTTTTTATATATCCTAAACACCAGGTGTAGGGTCACATTAGGCTACATTCCCTTATATTAAGAAATAAATAATTTAGTTTTTCAAAATATTGAATTTTGGGAACTTTCAAAAAAACTTTTTTAAATAATGGGGCAAAATTCTTCACGGGTTAGCGTTTTCCAAAAAAAAAAAAAAAATCAATTTCTTTCATTTGGAAACATATTCAATAAAACTGGGGATGCAATGACAAATCTATTTTTAAAGGACACCCTAGTGTGTAATGTTATTTTTTAATCATCTAAATATTGTGGACAAATAAAATAGTTTTAGGATGCCACTTGTTTCCAGTTGTGTATTGAATAGGAGTGCAATATTAAGTTTTAAACTTTTAACAAATGATATATTTAATGACAGGCTCATTTGTTAGAACTATAACAAAAACTTAATTTTATACTTAAACATTGTTTGATATGGACATTATCAGATGTATGTTTGAATGAATTTTTAAAAAAATAACTCCCCGCTTTTAATTGTGGCACCCTAATTATTATTAATTGTGCTTTTGCAAATTTGTCTGTACATTGAAATTGTGAAGGTAAACTGAAAATTTCAGTTATAGCAGTTAAGGGAATATAATGTACAATATTTGTATACAAACTACTTAAATGAATGAGTTGCTGTTAAAGGACTTACTAAATAATATTCCTATATTCTGCTGATATTAGATTACACCATTTCAAGATTAATTTCGGCAGAAAAAAACTGAGTTTCATCAATTGAAGGGCTTATTGTAAAAACTTCATCAGCCACATTTTATTTATTTTAGTTTATTTTTGCCTTTTAAATGTTAAAAAAATACAACCAATATGACTTTTGCAGGACCTTTATACTCTGGGTACTTGCAATAACCGGGGTAAGCATGATTTCTATCAAATATTAATCAATGGATACCTTGAATATAGCAAAACTCCATAAAACAGTAAATGTGGCTTATCAAGTTTTTACAATAAGCCCTTCAATTGTTAAATGATGTACAGTTTAGTAACATGTATTTCAGCAAATACAAATGTATTCAGAAATTATCATCGACATTTTTTTAAGATAATTTGCAAATTGAACAATCATTTTTAATTCAGTTTCTATTTTTGTAAATGAGAAAATATGAATTCAGTTCAACTAATATCAAGTCTAAGTATTCATACTCATTTTTAAATATATGGAGTCACATGCATATCAGCACTGAAAATAAAGTTTATTGAACATTTTTGATAAATGTCTATTTAAAATATCTAACTAACTTTCAGCAATTTTTATTTGCTAATATCGCGTTTTCTGCTGAAACTTAAGTTAAAACCTTTTACCAAAAAACTAATTTTGAATTATTGTTTAACTAATTTACTTTGCTAACAAAATTGTGCTGATAAACACATTTATTGCATGGAGAACAAGCAAAAGGACGACATGTCGATGTCACAGCTGGTATGGACGCAGTAGTAGTAGAAAAAAGAAAAGATACAAACACAATCATTATAATACTTACACAAAATGCAACCACGCTTGGTTTTGAGAATTATATTTTTTTTCTTTTGTATACTATAGATCAAACGGAGGCGCGCATGTGTATGATAGTAAATATTCTAAATATTAAAAAGATATAAATAAAACAATAAATTAATTTAAAAAAACTAATTTAAAAAATTCACTAAATGAATGATATTTTGGTACATTTTAAAATTGAAAATGCAGGAAAAAATAACATATAAAATGCGCTTTGGTGTGACGCTACAAAACAATAAATGCCAGTCCCAGGTAGTTTTTTTTTAAAGATAAATTGTTTTTATGATATTGTGGGCGTTGTGGTGTTATGGTTAGCGCGTTGGACTATTACACAGATGGTCCCGGGTTCGATCCCCGGTGCCGGCAACATCAAAATAATACGTATGAGTTTTTTCTATCCCTCATACGTATCGCAATGTCCACCTTGGGTGTTCCCATAGCAATTAACCCCACCGAAGTAAAAGAATGAATCAGGGCTATGAACCAAAAACTTCAATAAGTTCGCCAACTCTCCATCATGTGGCGAGCAACAACTGTTCTAATACTTATCATCTCGCGCAATTACAGTGTTGCCATGTCTGAAGCCCTTCATCTTTCCCCATCTTTCCCCACCTTTCTTCTCTCTGTTCTATCCCTTTCCAAAGAAAGCAACACACTAAAATATAGGAAGTATTTCCTGAGTGTTGCCTCTCTTTTTAAAAAAAAAAAAAAAATTATATATATTTTTAATATAAATTTTTTGTATTTTAGAATTATCTTCATTTATACATATACAATGTATAAGTATGTATGATGCTATTTTAATATACATACATACATGTATGTTAGTAAATATTATACATACATAAATGTACATACATACATGCATGCATGTAAGTAATTGGGAATTATTATGTTTTGTTATTTAATTAATAAATTATTTTATTTATTTCCAAATTTTTTATTTAATTGTTAACGATATGTAAGTCCTGACCCTACCTATTAAATCTAAGTTCCTTACTTCAGGGGTTTGGGCAGCCCGTTAAGGGGGTGATCCCCATTTTTCATTCAATCACCGTTAGTGGCAAAATTCCTAAAAGTACCTTATCTGTGAATTATCCCATATTCCAGGAAACACGTATTTAAAATTGCATATTTTTTCAAAGGAGACTCCTTCCATTTTTACACCTCTAAGAAAAAAATTGCAAAAATCCTGTCTAAGCGTATGTCTACGAGGCAGATTGTATATAAATACCCAGTTTGTCTAGGCCGTCAACTAGGAGACTTTCCGTCGTCTACGCGAAGTCAGTAAGGTTATTTTATATAAATAAATATAAAGAAATACTGGAGTGCATAACATACTCGAAAATTTATCTGAAATACATTTGATAATTTCTGATTTACAATTTGCATCTTTCTAAATTCTTTTTTATTTATCAAATATTTTCTTATAGAATGTTATACATTCTAGTGCACATGTTACTACAAATATTTACACTTGATTATTGCATATTACATTAAACAATTTCTAAAAGTTCCTTTTAAATTGTCATTTTCACTTTTTTTTTAATTTTTGTTTTTTAATATTGCATATTACACTCTTTTTATGGCTCATTGTCTTTTACTACAGATATTCAAATGTTATATTGGCTGAATTACATATCACTACTGTTACCTGTATTTCATTATAGATTTTCTAATGTTACAATGGCTTTTTAGAAGTTCTATCACCTACTTTGCATGTTGCTTAACATATTCAAATGTTATTACGACTCATTGATGGTTATATGGGCTGATTTGCATGTTACTGTATATTAGGGTGGGGCGATTAGTATGGAAGGAAAAAAATCTTAATCTGGAAGCTCGATTTTCGCCGTAGACGTATGACCTAGTGGACTTTTTTGCTCAGTACAATCCCAAGAATCAGAAACGAGAAGCGCCCATTAAGATGTTCAAATCGCCCCACCCAACTGTATATACTAAAATGTTATTACTATTTGATAGTTATATAGGCTGATTTGCATGTTACTATTTAGATTTTACACTGGCTAAAACTCCATTGAAAACGCCGAAATACAATTCAATGTGTCTCATTGACTTTTACAATAACAATTTAAAATTTACTAAAACATTTTACATTTTACTATAACAAATTACAATTGACGTTTTCTTAGTGTCGGTGATACTCTTGATTTACCAAAATGTTTTCTTATTTATATGTACTATAAAAATTTAACTTTAATATTAGCTGAACAACAGTTTTTTCTCTGATATTAATGTAATATGCCGAAATTAATCTTGAAATGCTGTAGTATTATATCAGAAACAAATACTACATGATGTGTCTCCTGCACACAAAGAAAAATTTAACTATTTGCCAACTGACATTCGGTTACTACGACTTAAATTCGGTAATTAGGAATTTCAGTCGGTAGGCACAACATAACATTAGTTTTCAGAGCAAAGTTCGGTTAATTCAACAGAATTTTAGTTGCAACGCCCAAAATATTCAGAAACCTAATGTAAATATCGTTGTACTAACTAAATTAATCGGTTGTTATCATTAAAATACACTTTTCAATTCGGTTGGCACTTTATTTCTCTGTGTGTGTTTAAACATAATGTGTTTCGATTCTAAAGAGACATTTTTTAGGTTTGAGACTAAAAATGCATTTATATTGTGTTTCAAACTAAAATATATTAACGTTATTTGTCATTTGAACAGTGGAAAGATTAAAAAATTGTTTTCGTTTTTTTTTTAATTTACACCCAAATGCATGGAAATTTTGTTGATTTTTACAAAAGCCCAATGTAAAAATTGTAATGACATATCATTATTTTTTGGATTAGCAGTAATGACGGCAGCTTACTCTCTGCATTACTTTCATACAAATAATAATGACTTACTAATTAGTAACTAGGTAATTGTGACATTATTTCAATTCAAAAAATAATGGGTTACCAATTTATAATTATTTTTTTAAATATAATACAATGATCAGAAATTTTTTTGAAAATCTATCTTTAGACTTATTATTTTTTCAACTCTAGTAAGGACATATATAAGTACATATTTTTGATTTTTTGTAAGCTGGAAAGTAATGACAATTTGTGCAGCAATTCATTTATATTTTTATCTATCAAGTATAACATTCCAGTGTAGAAAAGCATTACCATATAAATACAGTACATATATATACATAGTACATATATATTAGGGCGGGTCGATTTGTAGGGAGTGAAAAAATTCACCAATTTCCCTATGATTTCCGTATTCTATGGGTTATTCCATGAAAATTTGCCGAAGGAACCATACCTCTATCGTTAAAATCGAGTCCCCTACTTTTGTTGGTAAAAAGTTCAAAAGTTACGGGCATTTTTGTCCAAATTTTGGACCATTTTTCCATTTTTTTCATGATTTTGTCCAAGAATATTACTTTCATGGCCATTTTTTTGGCTCAATCCATTATTTAATTCAATTTACAATTCAAAACGAAGAGTTTAAGCCCAAATTTATCGAATTCGGTTGATTAATTCATGCGATATTGCTAAAACAAAATAACACATAAAACCAACTTTTTGATTTTTTTTTCCCTTTTTATTTTTTTTTTCTACAAAAATTCAAATTAAGAGATAATAAAGTATCTATCAACCTATTATCAAAAAAAAATATTCAATTTGAGTGTAGTAAAAGACAAAATGTGAAAAAAAACATTATTTTTTCTGAAAGTATTGTTTGCTTTCAAGTCTGGGTGTTTTCGTACGGCTTTCTAATGTCGTCGCCATAGCGCCTTCTACATTCTTTCCTGCAACTCGTTTAGCAGTGGCAGCCAGCAATTGGACATGTCTTTCCGTTCCTTGAATGTGTAAAGGAATTTGTGGATCATCGAACGGTGGCACTTCGTAATTTAAATATAAAATGGTATCGTCATTTAAATCAATCATATTTGTATATTCCGTACAATTAAAGTTTATAAGAGATTTTTTATAAACTCTAAGTTCCGTTGGGTCGACAATATCTCTTCGGTAATGTAAAATCTTCTTTATAGCAATGTTTCGTTTTTCCATTCTATCATCAAACAACATAGATAGCAAGATATTTTCTGAGTGTGCAAAATATGGATTATCTTGAATTACTGTATTTACAACTCCAAGTAAATTCGGTGGTAAAAATCGTGTCCAACTAATAAAATTAAAAAGTAATGTACTACCGTATGCGGCAGAGCTATAATACTTAACATTGAAATACATTGGCGTGTATACTTTTATTATATAGTTAGCCAGAATTTTTAAAATTTTCAGTTGGATTATTAGTTGTCACATAAAACCGTAATAATCTATTGGCTTTGGTCAGCCAACGAGAATGTGCAATCGACCCTGGTTTTATGTGAGACAAGTCCGCAGGAACCACACCATTAGAAATTGCATTGGCCATTAACACCAAGTACCTCGAATCAGTAGATAATTCTTCTGGATTTAAATCACCAGGAGGCATATTTTTCAAAGCGATTTCCTCAAAATCGGTTACCACCTGAAAAGAAAACATAAAAGCTAAAAAATAGAATGAAAAATTTGGACAAAAATGCCCGTAACTTTTGTTGTTGATGGCGCTTCACGCACACTTTCTGCCACAGCAGCAATATTCTCGGGTGTACGCACTGTTTTTGGCTTTTCACGCTTTGGTTTATCGATGAGGATGCCAGTTTCTTTCACTTTTTTCACAAGATAGCGAACATACGGACCATATTCATTCAGCGGAAGGATAAAACTAATTATCTGTCAAATCAGACATGAGCTAAGTGTTACCATTCACAAAATAAGCACTAGTTAAAAAAAAAACCTTGGAGGGCGGACCCTTTACATATTTGGTAATGGCAAGTTCTTACAATTATCATTACGAAACTCATTACTTTTATAAGGGGATGTAGCTCAAAATAATGACATATCATTACTAATCACCTTACGAAAATCAAAAAAATATGTGGTTACCTATACGGTTACTAGTAGGGATAAAAAAATAATAAATTTTCAAATAAACTGAATTTAATAAAAAAATTTTTTTTTATTACTTTTTTTTTAATATAATGTACCGTTACGGGACTCGAACGTGGGACTCTAGGTTGTCAGACAGGTGTTCTACCATCTGAGCTATCGACATTTTATACTTGAATGAAAAACATAAATGACTTACTTCTACAAAATGTCGTTAATTTCCAGCTTACAAAAAATTCAAAATAAGTAGTTAATATCATGAGTCTAAACATGGATTTTGAAAAAATTTTGATTACTTTATGTTAAAATGATGATACAAATATGTGCTTATGGGTAACGTATTATTTGGTGTATTGAAATAATGGAAAAATTAACTCATTAACACTTATTTTTCGTCTCACTATATTCTTTCTGTGTGCCTTTTTTTGAAATGTCTTTTCTTTTAAATTTCAACTGCAGCATCATTAAGTTTAAAGCATTGCTGAAACAAATTTTAGCGTTTGAGTTGTCCAGTTCGCTTGAAACTTGATGACCATAACGAAAATGTGCACTCTCTGTGCACCACTGTACTTTTGAACTAATGATAATGCTTTTGTATGTGTTTTAAACATTATTATTTTTACCATTTTTTTTTTGTTATTTGTCACAATATGTAAATGTTTCCGTTCACAAACTATTTGTACAAATAGACGACTACGAATTGTTTACTAATGCTTGAGGTGTTCATTTTTTGCCTTTGTTTTAGTCACTACCAACCGACTAACAATAAAGTTACAAAGGCTGATCATTGGAGTATGGAGAATGTTTGTGTTGGGGGTGTTTGGAGGAGTATTTTTGAGTGCATTCATTTATTTGAATGTTTGTTTTTTTGTGTGCTTTCCCAAAATGCCATTGAGAATTTTTTTGTGGCTTCGACAAATGTAAAATGGAAAAGTTTTTTTGTGTTATTCTTTTATTTTAACTTTTAGCATGAAATTTGCCAATTAACTTATTAGCTAGCAGTTATACATTGTTATATTTTTATTATTTTTAGTCGGAGATGAATTAGTTTTTAGAAAGTAATTTTTTAGTTTTTTTTTGTAGTGGTATTAATTTTTGCTCTACACTCAAAAATAAAGTCCATAAAGTTAGTAAACAAATTGGTTGAGACAGCAAAATTTTAGCTGGAAGGATTCTCGCAGAAAAATTGCTAATATCTGCAAATGTGTTTTGCTGAAAACCAGTGTTTTGCTGATACTTAGTTCAATGCAAATGAAAACCATATTGTTGAAATCAACAAATTTTTCTCTAGATCTTAGTAGATTGATAAAAAAAAAAACTGAACAACTTAGTGTATAATTTTTACTTTAGTTAATTTGTTTTGCTGAAATTTTGACATTTTTATATATTAAATAAAAACGTCAGGAATTCCACATCGTTAACATGAAAATTTAACGGGTCCTTTGATTTTTTAGTTATGTATACAAAAGAAAAAATTTAATAAATGAAATCAATTGCGGTTGCATTTTTGTAAGTCTTATAATGATTGTGTTTATTTGTATATTTCCTTTTCTCTCTACACTGAAAAAGAATTGGTAAAGTCAACAGCAAAATTTTAACCAGGAGGTTGCTTGCAAAAAAAATTTCTAATGTCAGCAAAATTTTTTGCTGAAAATTAGCGTGCTGATTTTTAGCTACCCAATTAGTCGATTCAGTAAAAGTTTTGCTAACACTTAGTTGGTTCCTAATTAAAAAATCCTTGTTAACTAAATTAATGCTGAATATTAGGAGACTGAAAAAAACTTAAAAAAAAAATTGTACAAAAATATACTTCAGTTATTTTATTTGCTTAAAAACTTAAAATGTTTGTTGTTATTTTTTTAAAAATAATTTACAATACGTTACAAACTATAAGAATATTCATAATCCCACATTGACGACACGAATTAATTTAATATTTTAAAATATATATAAATAATAATATATAACATAAAGAAATTATCTTTCAACTACTTACATCTTTCTAGAAGCGAAACAAAAAGAAATAACAAAATATGAAATATTTATATTACCCTTTTTTGGAATATTAAAATGGAAACATACAAAATTACTTAAGATGTGTGTCCTTGTATTTTGCTTTAGTCCGTCTACCTGAGAGTATATTTGTTTGCAATTTAACCACACTATATTAATAGTCACTGTATTAATTTAGTTCACAAGTACACATTTAACCTTTATTGAATTTAAATATTTTATTTTGTTTTTAGTTTAAATAATAGATAATTACTTTCATAAGCCGGTGACAACACAAAATTAGAGTTTTTAAATCCTATATTTATATGTATACGATACGCATTGTTGGCGTCCTTTTCTTTTATTATGTATGAAAAACGGATACGAAAATCTTCTATGCCCAGGTGAAAAAGGCATCGTATATGAACATATATGATCATATATGGGATTGTACAAGGTGGCGCAAAAGTAATCCTCCTATCAGAAAATGCTATAAATTTTGCGATTGGCCCCTAATGTCAGTTCTGTTTTGACATTTGTGTAGTAACCACATGCGAAATACACGTTAATAAACAATTTTACGCTACACTGCTCCAGAACGCGGAATATTGGTGACTATTTATTTGACTATTATTTTTCATCAAAAATAATCATGAGTACGTAAATAAGCAAAATTTACGCTTCTGGGGCACTGAAAATCCGCGTGTAACCCACGAAGAGCCATTACACACCCGCTCAAAGTCACTGTATGGTGTGCTGTTTTCGCTGGAGGAAACGGTTACTGTGAATGTTGAGCGCTACTGAGGCAATGAGCTTTATTTTTGTAAATATACGGAGGTTGAAAGCTCGTTATAAATTGAGAGCAACGAGTTCTTTTTGCCGCAACTTGATGAATTGGGATTGGAAAACATGTGGCTCCAACAGGACGGTGCAACGGCACAAACTGCACGTGCCACAACCGATATGCTGAAGGATGCATTTCCCGGACGCCTAATCTCCCGTTTTGGCGATTTGCACTGGCCAGCAAGATCGCCTGATTTGACCGCTCCAGACTTTTTTTGTGGGGCTTTTTGAAGTCGCGGGTTTATGTCATCAAGCCTCAGACTCTTGCAGCTCTTAAAGACAATATCCGTCAGGAATGTGAGGGCCTATCGCCGGAAGTTTTGGCCAAAGTGATGGAAAATGCCATAAAAAGGGCTCAAATGACAATCAACTGTGGCGGCGGCCATTTACATGACATCATATTCTCGACTTGATGTAAAAAAAATTAAAATACCAAATAAAAATAATCCACAAGAAGAATCAAAGTTTTTCATTTTTTTTTTTATTTACAGCCAAAAAACATCGGAAGGTTATTTTTGCGCCACCTTGTATATGATCATATATGGGTATGGCTGGTCATATATGTTCATATATGGTCCGATATATGACCATATATGATCTCATATATTTGCATATATGTTCGGATCCGAAATTTGAGGGTATATGGTCGTATATGACAATATATGTTCATATATGCACATATAGGATTCATATATGCTCAAATATGATCATATATGACCATATACCCTCAAATTTCGGATCGGAACATATATGGTCATATATGAGACCATATATGGTCATATATTGAACTATATATGGACATATATGGCCAGCTATTCCCATATATGATCATATACAAGCCCATATATGATCATATATGTTCATATACGAATAAGTTTTCACATGGGTGTTTGAGTTGTTTATATGTCTCACAAGAGTAGTACTTTTTAGTATCATTTTAATCTTCTCTACTTGACATTCCGCCAGATCTACTTCATTCTGCGTATATCTTTAAATCTGGTTGTCGTCAACACTTTTAATGTGCTTATCAGCACAGTTTTTTTTTTATCAAAATAAGTAAAACATAAGTAAAATATTTGTAAAAAAATAGTTCACTTAACTGTTTAAGTTCTAAATAAGTATAACTAAAAATTCAGCTGAAAATACAGTTATTGCTAAAATTTGCTAAAAAATATATTTGATTTACAAGACGTTTTAAAAACTTTTATACTAACCTAATTTTTTGAATGTATCCACAAAAATATCAATATACCTTCTCAAAAAGCAAAAAAAAAAAAAAAAAACGATTGGATAAAGTGTTTTTTTCATACCAAATGTCTTTTACAGCTTCAATGTTATAACATTGAATTTAAACCTGCATTAATTCTCATTTAGTTAGCACATTTATTTATACTTAATGTGAACAAATTAAAATGTAAATAGCCTTTTTCTTCCTATTGAAACGTAGGGACTATGACAAGCAATTATTTATGGAATTTTTTTTTGCTGAAATTAAACATTTTTTGAAATCAGAGCTATTTCTAAAATAATTTATTTATTTTTCGCATTTTTTGTTTAAAAAAGTTGTTACATTAAATTAAACAAAATTTAACTTTAAAAATTACATTATCAATTTTATGATAATGATCTAGAATAAATAAACATTCAGTTTTAAACTACTGAAATTAAATTACTAAACTTAATAAAGTATTAAACCAAATAAGAACTTATAAATTGTTTGATTAAATTGAATCAAACTATTCATTACTAATACATAAACATTTATAAAAAACAACTACATACATATATACATATTACAAAAAACAACAACAATAAGTTGATGTTTTCTTGTTTTTTTCATGCTTTTATGCTTTTATGCGATGGTATAAAAAATGTGAAGCAAGTTCCGAATTTGAGCAATTATTTAATTGATTCAATTCATTTTTATGTGACAGCTTTTAAAATTTTCAATAAATCGATTTACTTGAAAAAAAGTTGGGACATATTTTTTCTGTGTACTTCGTTTAGACAAGCTGCGTCCATTTGTTCTTCGTGCAATGGACGTGTTTATCTGCATAATTTTGTTAGCAACAAAAATATTTGTTCAAAATTAGTTTTTTAGTAAAAAAAGATCAACTTTATTTTTTGCTGAAAACTCAATTTCAACAAAAAAAATTGCTGTAAGTTAGTTAAATATTTTAAAGAGACGTTTAATAAAATTTTCAACTAACTTTTGTTGTGAGTATAGGAATGTTGGCAGTAGTGGAGCTAAAGAGAGAGAAAAAAATAACTAATAAACCACATTAACACACATATTTGTATATGAGGTTTTTGCGGTTGTTGGGTTTAAAATGCTTAATGTATACTTTTAGGAGGTTGTATATTTAAAAAGTGGTGAAATAAAATTTAAAAGTTTCATAAGTTGTATAGTACATAGTAAATATGAGTCATTCCAAGTTAAACCGAATGATTTTTTATATCACGATTTTAGTTTATTTTAAAATTTGGCAGTCGTATTCTTATTTCAAAAATATTTGACACGTATTTTTGGAAAAAGATTAATTTTTTTTAACTAGAAGTTATTAGTGTTTAAAAATTCAAAAACATGAGAAATGTTCCAACATGTCGGTCAGAGTGCTTCAAATTTCTAGACGTCGGAATAACCAAAAATCGCTGAACAAAAGATTTCATCTTAAGGTCGGTAAATATCGATAAAGTTTCTACTATATGTTAATAAAAATTTTAAATTTTTAAAAGTGATTAATATTAAATTTAATACCATAGAACAACATGAAATTTTTAAAATATTTTGGCAATAATTACAATTGTGAAGTCAAATTTTTAAATAAAACAACGTTTTTTGCGAAAATGCGGGATGAGAATTTCGTTTTTTTTTTTTGAAAATGTTTGCAGTTTGTCGTCTTATGTTATAAAAATTTTACTCCTTAGAATTTCCACTCTGTCAAAAACCCTTATCTATAGGAAGCCTATTTTACAGACCGTGTAAAAAATGGTTCAGTATCTAAAGAGTTGTGAAGGAAAAGGTAAAATAAATCATATATAATTTAAAAGTCGCCAGTACAACGTAATCCTTCCTGAATGGGTATGCCATTCATTTTTATTTTAGGCTTTAAGGAAGAGAATTAAGTTAGTTTAAACCAATATACAATTTTTTATGGCTTAAAAAAAAAATATATATATTATAATAATTTTTTTTCTCAAAAGTTTTTTCTACAATCTGAGCCGTAATAAAATTTTGAATCAGGATTCATAGAGAGGTCCTGAAGAGCGTCATTAAAATATTTCTGTAAACTTTTTCCTTCAATTTGTATATAAATTTCAATATTTTAAAAAATTTTAGTTTTCAGCTGAAATTCTGAATATCTGTTAGTGTTATCCAAACACAACGATACAGCCGTGAAGAGCACAAATCGGACTACGTCTAGTTCCCTCATACGACGGTGAAAAACCTTAATGACGGTATTTATTTTTTTTTCAAGAATTTTTTGCAAAAAATACCGTTTTTAAATTACCTGAAAGTTTTTAAAAATATGGGAAAATCTATGAAACATACGCTAGTTCAGATTTTAAAAATTAAAAATTTCAAATTAGCGGTATTAAATTTTTTTAGATTAGCTTATTTAAGCACATTAGAAAGCAATATTGTGTTCGCGTGAATTGCTGGTTTTAAGGGCTGCAAAAGTTGTAAACGAAAAGACGCAAAAATGTTCGCTTATAAAATTTTAAACATTTTAGGCTTTTTTGGTAATGCGACTAAGTTAAAAAAAAAAAAATTACAACACATCTGATTTTTTGCGAAAATTGAGGTCAAAGTGAAGAAAAATTCAACTTAAAATTAAATCGCACATGCGCCGTTTAAATAATTGCGAGGTCAAATCTTATTTTAATGATAGCTATTATCATACAAATTATTATTTTATGTAAAATCGATGTGATAAAATTTTTAGTCACTATTTAAATTTTTTCTCTAAAATATATAAAAAGTATAAAAAAAAAGAAATCACGCCCCAATTTGAGTGACACATCCGTGGTTTAAAGAATTATGGGGTCAAATATGTCTTGAACGATAAATATCACCATTACTGTAGAGTTTTTATTTTAAACTAATATAAATTTGTCGTCCGTCGCGCACATCTTCTTTCTTCGAGCTGAGGCTAATGACTCAGCGTGCAAATTTTACTCTCCCACAGATCGGCCTTCCTGCAGTTGATTCGCCTCGAATCCGTCATCTTCATCATCTGGCCATTTCTTTAGAAATTCTGCGCATGATATCGTCTGTTTGGGACCTTCGCTATCGCCTACTTTCATGACATCGTAAGTGTTGTGTAGCTTAACTTTGACAATACGATATAGACCAAAGTAAAGGGTCCGCCATCTAACGTTTTTTTTTTTTTTAAACTAGTGCTTATTTCGTGAATGGTAACGCTTAGCTCATGTCTGATTTGACAGATAATTAGTTTTATCCTTCCGCTGAACGAATATGGTCCGTATTTTCGTTATCTTGTGAAAAAAGTGAAAGAAACTGGCATCCTCATCGATAAACCAAAGCGTGAAAAGCCAAAAACAGTGCGTACACCCGAGAATATTGCTGCTGTAGCAGAAAGTGTGCGTGAAGCGCCATCAACATCAATTCACCGTCGTTCTCAACAATTTAACATTTCGGAGACATCATTGAGACGAATTTTGCATAAAGACCTTGGAATGACGCCATACAAAGTCCAATTGGTTCAGGAGTTCAAAAAATAAAAGTTATTTGGCGGACCCTTTACTTTGATTTTAACTTTAGTCCGCCTCCCTGTTGGGTCCTTTAAATGGTCATCAAGTCATCGATTTTGTACTGTGTAGCTGGTTTTCGTCTTATTTTGTAGGTTTTCTTATTTTCATCTTGAAGTTTTAAAATATGGGCCTTTGCTTCTTTTCTAGCTTCGGTTCTTAGTTGGTCAAAATTGGAAACGACCTCCCGCTCGAGTATTTCTTTTATTTGAATGTATGCTGCTATTAAAAATCGTTTTATTTTCTGTTGTTTTGTGCATTACGTCGCTGCTTCCGGGGTTTTTATTTTGTTTTATGTGACGCTGCTGCCTCTGCCGTCGTTTGCATTTTTTGTTTTTGCTAAACCGTCGCTACCGTTGTTGTTTACAATTGTACGTGCGTTGTCAGCATTGCTTTTAACTTCCTCATAATCGTCATCAATAGTTTCGACATCATCATCGTCGTCGTTCTCGTCATTCTCTTGTCAACTTAACAATTGCCACTTTTTTTAAATTTAAAAATATGTGTGAAAATAAATCGTCGCTGTTGTAGCTTATACCAAGAACATTTCAAATAGCAACCAGATCTGCACTACTGAGATTTTCATCTAGTTTCGTCAAATTCAAATCCCTGAAACAGCCGTATGCGGTTTCGGTTGCCGCGGTCAACTTCTTCTTCAAAAATTAAGTTATGTATAGCTACAAAAACCATTCGTTTAGCAATGTTATTTTTAATTTCAACAAAATCGCCTAATGCACTTATTTTGACGCTTTACGCTTGTCTCTTTACTTGTGGCTTTAACTTGTTTATTATTCTCACATACACGTATTTGTTTGTATGTATGTGTGATTTTTTGTTTTCACTACTTTTTTTTTGCGTCTTTTTTCTCTCTTTTATTCTTAAGTTTTGTGTGTATGTGTGATTTTTTCTTTTCACTACGCGTGTGTATAGGTTTTTTGTTTCTAAACTTTTATTCGCGTCTTTTTATACGTCTTAAATTTGTGCTTTAAATTTTTTATATAATTATATTATTTTAACACAAACACTTTTATTAGATTCTCGTTATACATTTATTAAATTTTCTTTACTTATCCGAGCTGAGCCCCCAAAATTGTAGAGTTTTTATTTTAAACTAATATAAATTTGTCATCCATCGCGCACATCTTCTTTCTTCGAGCTGAGGCTAATGGCTCAGCGTGCAAATTTTACTCTCCCACATTACTATTATTAATATCCAAACATATACATACCCAGCAAAATAAGAGCTGAGGAAGAAGTAGTAAAAACACCACATCTACTGAGTCGGATGTGGTGCAAATTTAGGTGAATCATTAATGATTTTAACATTGTCGTGTCATTGGGCGGATGGAGTGAATATATAACTTCTTTAATAGCATTTTAGGCAATGCATGGATGCTATTTTTCAATAGTTCATGGAAGGTCTTTTTCAAATATATATTAACATTTTTATTTAAAAAAAATGTGCAGCATACTTTAGGGACGTAACTTTAAATATTAAAAAAAAAATCTTTTGGTGCCAGCGAGTATTGAACACACGAATCTGAGTTACGATCTGCTGTATTAAAGTAGACCGCGCTACCATTTGCACCAAAGTTACTTATGCAGTACTACAAACTTAAAAAGGAACGAAAGTTGAAAATATTGATATATTTTTATGAAAACAAGAAAAATATGCTACACAAATATATAATAAAAAAGATAAAATAATGATTTTTAAAATATTTTTATTATTTGATTTCGTATCACTGAGATATAAATTATTTTTAAAATATTTTTAAGTTTTGATGAGGTTAAAAAAAATATTAAGAAATAATAAAATGCTCATTTAACATTTTTGAATTCATTGCAAATTTTAAAATATTTTTTTAATAATTAATTTGACGAGAAGTGTCTTTAATAAGATAATGACAATGAGAAAAAAAATATTGGAGAAGTAGTTTAACTACAGATCGGAAAAAGTGGCCTGCAATGAAACGATTGTGCCTTGGAACGTAAGATCTTTTAATGTTTCCCGTATTTTTTCTAAAGATTTGAAGAAAGAGGTCGGTAAAAACTCTATAGGTAAATTAAAGTGATATATTTAAATTAAGTAAAAGTTATGAATTAATTAGTTTACTAATTAATTATTATTATTAATAAACTAGCTTTCAAAATTTGGCTTCGATATGTTTTGGTTTTGCTAATTTTTGGGATCCGAAACAATAGAATTAAAAACTCAACTAGATTTTTGAAGCCAAAATTAAATTTTTGTACCTATTTTTTTTTTGAATATTGCACACGTTTCAATTGAGGCACACCTGAAAAGTATATCTTGAAACAAATATGAAAAATTCGATAAAATAATTTTTAGCAGTGAAATACATCTTTGCATTTTCTTATCAACATAACAATAAAAAATATTAAACATTAGGTTTTTTTTTTAAATAAGTTTTACAAAAAGTTCCATCGCAAAGACCAAAAAATTGATTTTTATCAAATAATTATTTGTCCACTCTGGATAACAATTTTCTAATTAATTTAATTCTTTATGATTAAAGTCAGATGTTAATTATTTGGTAGTTTTTAAATTACTTAATTCTCTTAAAATACTCAGAAAAACCAAATTAAATAAAAAACCTAAAAAAATTAATTAGAATTAAAAAAAAAAAATAAAAAAAAAATTTTCTCCCCGGCCCGGAATTGAACTCGCATCCTTCTGATTGCAAATCCAACCACTTACCACCTCAACCTCCATATAAAAAAAAATATATATGAACTTATAAAAGGTACTTCTTATGATGTTATTAATTTAGATACCAATTAATTTATATGGTGATGCAAATGCTGTTGAAAATAACTTTAATTTACCATTTTTGGCAGTTGTTAACAATAACTTCTATTAAAGTGAAAAATGTGCGTATGCTAATGCTTTGGAAGTCAAGTTAAAGAGGTTCTTAAAGCACTACTTCCACTTTATTTTGCTGGGTACAGAATTATATATGGTTACCTATATCCTTACCAATACTAACAAAAATAATGAATTTAAAAATGAATTAAAAAAAAAAACAAATTTTATAAAAAAGATATTTATTTTTATTGATATTTTCGTGCGCCCCGGTAGGCGAGTTGGTAGCGTGCTGGCTTATCAGTGCTTGGGTCGTGTGTTCGATTCCCACCAGAGGCACTGGTCTATTTTCGCTACAACGCGCCGAAGGCCATAATAGCTAGTGCTCGGTTAGAGTAATATTATATAATTTGTAATTATATGATTATTAATTAATAAAATAAAAATAAAATTTATTGATATTTTTTTTAATAAAATGTGCTCACACGGGATTTGAACCCGGGCCTCCAGGTTGCCAGTCAACCGCTCTACCATCTGACCTAGATTAGATTATATTAGACTAGAGTGGCACTATGCACCGCGACCAGAATTTGGTATTTTGTGCTGCCAACGAATACACCCTATAAGTTCAGGCTCCCTACGAAGCCAATTATCCTACCAGGTGAACAGTTCCAAACGTCCGATGGCGTCACTATTCGATCACCAAAATAACGCACCCTCCTGTCGGAGAGCCTCGGACATTTGCAGAGAACATGCTCAGAGGTCTCGGGTTCCAATTCACAAAACCTGCAATTCACATCTGACCTATCTCGACATGTTATACTTCGTAGACGACTACCTTGAACAAAATGTCGTTGCTTTCCAGCTTACAAAAAATCAAAAATATGTAGTGATATATGTATTTACTAGAAGTAAAGAAATAATGAGTCTAAATATAGATTTAAAATTTTTTTTTCATGATTACTTTTTATTTAATATAATGATAAAAATGAGTACAAATGGGTAACGCCTTATTTTTTGTATTGAAATAATGAGAAAATTAATTACTTATTAGCATATCCTTATTATTTGTTATAAAGCAATGCAGAGAGTAAGCTGGTGTCTGAAAAAAATAATGACATGTCATAAAAATTTATGAAATAACTCTTGTTTGAATTCATTTTTTCTTTTTTCTGCTTTTAAATGGCAATGAACTTTTTAGGTGCATACTTTTCAACGTGAAACTTAACCCTTAACATGTCCATCGTTATCCTCAATTCAAAAAGACTTAGAGACACCTAAAGTCGGTTTCAGCACGAGTCGAAAAGTATTGAAATTACTCATATATGCCTTATATCTGTTTATATAACGCATATTCTATTTAAACTTTTTAATACAATTTCCGTTTATATATATCTGCAATTTTCGTTTATATGATCATCATTATTATTTCTCTAGAAATTGATGTTATCATTTTCAAAAAGCTATTTTTGTATTCCATTAAAATCATCAAACCATAAGATTATTTGTTAACATCATCCAGATATGGTATAGTTTTTTTTTTTTTTTTTTTTTTGGCTAACTACATTTATGTAAGTTCTTTGAGTATTATTAATGATTTTCAATTGAAATGCAAATCTGCCACTACAAACAAAAATGATTATAGTACTTGAGCAAAAAAAAAACCTTTTAACTTTTATAGTAATATTTCAAATTACAGAGGTATAGCCAAGTTAAGTGCAATTCCTAAATTATTTGAGAAACTTGTTACGGAATTGTTGTCTCATCAAGTATCTTCCATATTATCACCAAACCAACATGGTTTCAGAAAATCACGATCTACAGTTACTAACCTACTTGAGTTTTCTTCTTTCGTAATTGATGGTTTTACTAAAGGAAAACAAACTGATGCTGTATATACAGACTTTAGTAAAGCATTTGACAGAGTGAACCACGACCTCTTGTTGTTCAAACTAGATCTTTTGGGGTTTAGTGTCTCACTTCTAAATTGGATCGAATCGTATTTGAAAAACCGAATACAATATGTCAAATTTCGTAACTGTGACTCTAAATCTATTAATGTTCCATCAGGCGTCCCGCAAGGTAGCCATCTTGGTCCATTGTTGTTTACACTTTTTATTAATGATCTCCCACACGCTATAAAATATTGCCAAACTTTAATGTATGCAGATGATGTGAAAATATTCCTTTCATTCAATAATCTAAACGATCAAGCTTTACTCCAGTACGATATTTTAAATTTTACTACTTGGTGTGAGGACAACTTAATGGATCTCAATACTGGAAAATGTAAATATATGATTTTTTCAAGATCAAATCCTACTAACGGCTGTTACTTAATGAACAACGAATTGTTGCATTTGGTGCAAACATTTAATGATCTCGGTATATTACTAGACAAGCAATTGGATTTCAGATGTCATGTTTCAACTACTATAAATAAAGCCATGGGCGTGCTTGGATTTATTAAACGTTGGTCAAAAGAATTTTCCGATCCTTACACTACAAAGCAGCTTTTTACAACATTAGTCAGACCCATTCTAGAATATGGATCAATTATTTGGGATCCTTCTTGTAAAACTCGTACTCAATCTCTTGAATCTGTGCAAAAACAATTTTTGTTATTTTGTCTACGTGGTCTCGGATGGGATTATAATAATTTGCCTTCCTATACTAGTCGGCTTGCACTTATAAAACTACCTACTCTTAAAAGCAGACGACAAATGCTCAATGTAACATTTCTCCTAAAATTGATAAACGGTGCTATGGATTCCGAATATCTTTTGAGCAAAGTTAATTTACATATTCCAATTTATTCAACAAGGAACTACGTGCCTTTACGTCTATCTGCTTTTCGAACAAATTACGCCAACGCTGAACCTTTTCGAAGAATTTGCGATGAGTTTAATCAACTATATTTTGTAGTAGACTTCAATAAAAGTATGGATGCTGTTAAACGTGATATAATTCGCCATCTTAATGAACTGTAGAATAATATGAAATAGTTTTTTCTTTTAAATAGTCTGTAAGGTTTAAATCTGTAGACTGAAATAAATAAATAAATAAATAAATTGTTTGTAAAAAGTTGCATTTGGAAAAATACTATAGAAATTACTTTGAAATGATGACCACATTCTTAACAAATATGTTGTTTCACAAACCAGTATTGTGGCAAGAGTTAAAGGGTTATTTGCAAAGATATCACAAATAATTGTCTTAAAACACAATGAGTGTCAACATTTTATGGGTTTAATGAGCATAAAACAAAAATACAATTTCATTATAAAATAGTAGTAGTACGAGGACGAATCAATAACTCCGTGATGTTTCGAACTTCACTTGAAGTAACATGAAATACAACAATGGTCCCGTCAAGTGCCATCTGTTAATAGACTTCTGTCAACTTTTGAGCAAGTTCGTCATTAAATTTAATGTTTAACAGGTGTTCAAAGCATAAAACCTCGTGGATTTTTGTAAAAATGCCCATAATGCAATTGGGGGTGGAGGGAAAGTTTCACACCCACCGCGAACTTTTTTTTTTAATTTTGATGTAACAAAATTTTAATCTTAAGTATTTCAAATTACATTTTAACCATACATAATATCTACCATAAAGGGGCCCCAAAAGCAACAAATGTTTAGTGGCCCCCTAAAAATGAACTTTAATTTTTTTTAATTTTTTGCAACAACCGTTAACAAAAAAAGATAAATACTTTATTTTTGTTTGTTTTTAGATGCGTTTGCAAAAGATCTTTTATTTGATACCCCTTTGCACACAGGGCTAGAACATGAGTTTTTTATTGGCCAAAAGTCGTAGTCGTAGCTGCCTGAAATTTTGTGTGGAGAAGTTTGGGAGTGAGAATGGCGGATTAAATATGGCGGCAAAAAAGTAAATTTTTATTCGATAAATTAAATTTTATTCTGCTATTATACTATAGAAATCAATATGGTGGACGATATAAAGCCTCCGATATTAGTCACAACTTGCACTTTTTATTCAAAACTCGTGCCCTTAGGTGATTTAAAAAAATTAATTCAAATATTCAAAATGGCGGATCCGATATGGTGGCAAAAAAAGTAAATTTTCATCCGATCAAACAGACACTTTATTTTTAGTAACTGATTCTGATTTAGAAATAATATTTTTTTGAAATTCAAAATGGCGAACGAAATAAAGCCGCCGAAACTATTCACAACATGTTATTTTTGTCTAAAACTCTTTCACTTAATCACAAGTAGCTAAAATTTTGCACCAAAATGTTTTGGCGCTTAGTAATTTAAAAAATTTACCCAAAACCTATAATTTTATAATGGCGGATGCAATATGGTGGCTAAAAAAGGAAATTCTGATAGCTTTAACCTGTGGCGCCCGGTACCCAAGTTTTAGATTTTTGAAATTTTTTCTTACATTGCTTTAAAAAAAATATGTCTTGCGACATATAGTTTTTTTATTAATTTTTAAATGCTGATCACGAATTTTTTGAAATTTTGAAATCAGAAAAACGGGTTTCAAGATATTGGGATTGTATTTACACTAAAAATGGACCTTTTTAATCTTTTCTAGAAATTTTTTAAAAATTATTTTAGAAATTTTTGTTTTTGTACTCAAATACTATACAAAACATGCTTTCATGTGATCATAATTATGTCTGAAGTTAGATATATCCTTTAACATTAATTTTAATTTTTTCCATATATCAGAGGTTTTGTGCCCAGGTAAACTTCGAACCACAACACTATTCGACCTAGTACTATATCAGTTAAAACATTAAATACTAAAAATCGGATGTTAAAGTAAATATTTCTTCAATAATCATGTGTATACAATTGAAAAGCATTACAATTTTCAGTTTTTCCGACATATGTGTAAGTGAATTTACAAGTTATCCTTCAGACAATATTGACGTAATTATGCTCAAATGAAAAATATTTCATAGAGTTTGTTTGTTTTTGTTTTTATATACATCGAAATTATATTTATGTTATTTTTATATATTTATAATGAGGTTTCAACAAAATTTAACTCCATTCGTATGCGCGCTGCGGCCGAAAATTTATCTGATTTAGGTTCCCTTTTCCTCATGCGCGGCTCCAAAGGGGGAGACTAATAGGAAAATCGCCCCCACTCCCTCAGCAAATTCGAAAAAGAATTGAATAAATGGAAAGCTTTATAACGAGCTTTCGTTATGTCACGGAACGGCAAGACTAATTCTGCCTTTACTCTGGCTCAAGTAATATTTTTTACAGTTTTTTTCTTTTCATATATGGTTTTGTCTACTTTGATAGCACAAAAATAAAAAAATTTAGGATGATTTTTAAAAAATTTGTAGAATGGAAATACTCCATGGAAATACTCCATTTTCAATAAAAATCAAATCGCAATTATGGATTTCAAATTCACGAATTTTTCATCTCTCGGGAATCGGGAAATTTTTTCGAACATTCCCGGGAATTATCGGGATTTCTAAAATAAATATTTATTTATATTTTGATATTGAGAGCTCCATTTTCTTATGAAAAAGCTAAATATATTTAAATTCCACGAGCCCTGTTATTTCAGAAATATATTTGAACATTAAATGTACATAACATAATGTTTCATAACTTTTTAAAAATTCGTTTTTATATATTGGAATTAAATATTTTATCTCTATGTGCTTTATATTTATAGTAAGAAAAGTAAATTCTAGATCAGCGGTTCCCACCAACTTTTGCTTCACGGACCACTTGCGATACCTCTACTGATTCACAAATAAATATTGTATTTTTATTAAAAAAAAAAACAAAACATACAAAACCGAACCCGATTAAGATGAAATCCGAGTCACCAAAGAAATTAATTCGGTATAATCAAGTATTGAATTTACTGGAGTACAATGTCTTCACAATTTTATAATCCGTTTTAATATTGTGAAGTTATTTAATTTGATTTCATAAATATATGCGGATTTACTATAAACCAAAAATTTTAAATTTGAAGTCGACTTTAATTTTAAATATGCGGGTTTGTTCATTTTATGTATGAAAATTATTTATTTCTTCAAACATTTTCATTGGCTGAAAAAAATCAACCAATCACAAAACTTGAAAATAAATCAATTCAAATCATACTACCACCCGAAGTTTTTAATCTAAAACAAAAGTCTGTTGTATATTTTTATTTAGTAAGGATGATAGTTTTCTATACATTTGAGAAAGAATTTTTGTTAAATTGAGTTGTTAAAATTTAAAATTTGTTAAAATTTAATTTGTAAAAAATCAATGAAATTTTGGTAATAATTGCAAAATTTTGATAATTTTGAATTAAAAATGGAAAATTAAATAAATATTTCCTTCTGAGACGGTCAGAAATAGTTATCTTAACCGAGGGTTAATCTTGCGCAAGTTTGTATTAACATTGTATTTACATTGAAATTACGTCCAAAACGTTAGGTACATTTTATTGCGTGAATTCATATGTGGTTGTAATATTAACTTATACTCGTATATCATTGACTTTGAAAAATGCAATTATTGTTATAATATATTTTCAAGTATCATTGACGTAAATATAAACAATTATTGTTTTTTAAAGATATTGTTTAAGTCGCACAAAGTTTTATTTTTAAAAAGTCTTATGCCCGTTATAACTAAAAAATAAACTCGCTAATAAAAACATTTAATTGTGAAAGGCGTGGTAGAGAAGAATGAGTGTATTTTCTAAAAACCATAACTACATTGCAAATTTTCAATTTTTTCTGAATCAGACTGCGCAGTTTCTGGTATTGAACCTTCGTCAGTGACCCTTTTTTTTTGAATTTTTGAATAATGTAATATTTGTTATGTTTTTATTTGTTCGATTGCGTCTATATGAAATTTTTCTGTGCCATCACTGACCGTGGTATAGATAAACTGATTTCTAATGCCACATGCACTCGCACTACACGTTAGACAGAGCGCTTTAGCCCTCTGAGCTATCGTCAGGTCGAGTTTGTTGTGATTAAAACTAGTTGTATTCAATACACGGTGTTTTTGTTCTAGCATACATAATCTCAGAAGTACAACTCCATCAACACGACAGTTCTATTTTTAGAAACTTACCTCACTCTAATGTCCACTGTTTTCCCATATGTTGTAATTGATGCCATATCTATGATATATTCTTTGTATATTCGATAGGTGGCGCTTACGTAGTTAGGGAAGAATTGTCAGAGAGCAAAGTTTAATTTTTGTTTGAGTTTGAATTTTAACGTCTTTTTCAGACAATTGCAATTAATACTATAATTAATATGCAATTTTATTTAATTTAATTGTGAAAGGCATGGTAGAGAAGAATGAGTGTATTTTCTAAAAATCATAACTACATTGCAAATTTTCAATTTTTTTCTGAATCAGACTGCGCAGATTCTGGTATTGAACCTTCGTCAGTGACCCTGTTTTTTTGAATTTTTGAATAATGTAATATTTGTTATGTTTTTATTTGTTCGATTGCATCTACATGAAATTTTTCTGTGCCATCACTGACCGTGGTATAGAATAACTGATTTCTAATGCCACATGCACTCGCACGACACGTTAGACAGAGCGCTTTAGCCCTCTGAGCTATCGTCAGGTCGAGTTTTGTTGTGATTAAAACTAGTTTTATTCAATACACGGTGTTTTTGTTCTTGCATACATAATCTCAGAAGTACAACTCCAACAACACGACAGCTCTATTTTTAGAAACTTACCTCACGCTAATGTCCACTGTTTTCCCATATGTTGTAAGTGATGCCATATCCATGATATATTCTTTGAATATTCGATAGATGGCGCTTACGTAGTTAGGGAAGAATTGCCAGTGAGCAAAGTTTGATTTTTGTTTGAGTTTGAATTTTAACGTCTTTTTCAGACAATTGCAATTAATACTATAATTAATATGCCATTTTATTTAATTTAATTGTGAAAGGCATGGTAGAATGGAAGAATGAGTGTATTTTCTAAAAATCATAACTACATTGCAAATTTTCAATTTTTTCTGAATCAGACTGTGCAGTTTCTGGTATTGAACCTTCGTCAGTGACCCTTTTTTTTTGAATTTTGGAATAGTGTAATATTTGTTATGTTTTTATTTGTTCGATTGCGTCTATATGAAATTTTCTGTGCAATCACTGACCGTGGTATAGATAAACTGATTTCTAATACCACATGCACTCGCACTACACGTTAGACAGAGCGCTTTAGCCCTATGAGCTATCGTCAGGTCGAGTTTTGTTGTGATTAAAACTAGTTTTATTTTAAATTTAAATTTTGTTTATTTTTATTTAAAATATTGTTGTACTGTTCTATTTTACAGAAATAATTTCCAACGTGCATTACATGAAAATAAAATGTTCAGTTTATTTTTAGTTTTTTCAAAAATGTATTGCTTTTAAATTCATTTTTTTTTACAATGCAATTTCATGATTACATCTGAAATCATAACTGAACCAATTTTTTCTATAACGCGCTTTTCTTAACCATGATTTTCTTATGTTTTAATTTTTAAATTTTCTTCCATATTTTTTGTTTGTTGTCAAAACGTTTGAAATTTCTGTCAAAACAAAATTAAGTTAAAAGAAATTATTTTTTTCTATTTGTAATAAGATATTGAATTGTTTTTTTTTAATTTATTGAAAATTAAATTGCCACACCGAGTTTTGGAATATTGCAACCTAAACACTCCAATAAAGGACGAACTAACAACCATCATTTTTTGTTAGGAATCGTTTTTAATTCTTGTTGTTTATCTCTGTAGTTCGATTAAATGAAAAGTATTAAATGAATTTTATTATGCAAATAAATAGAATTAAAATCATTTAATCATTTTTAATTAAATCGGACTTGAGAGACAAACAACAAAACTCAATCAAATTTATGTAAAATATTCCCTCACTTTTCGGATACGAACATATATGACACTTCTTACTTATTTTCACAATTTCAAATTGAAAATATATTCTAATGAATTATTGCTATAGCAAACACGAGCACAAAAAATTAAAAGATATTTGTAAATGACACGCAATTATTTTTTAAATAAACAAAGAATTCATTTTCTAATAATATTATAATTGATATTTAATTATTTTAGATAACACTACTCAACAAGTTTCAACTTTTTGTAGAACATGTCTTTAAAGACACAATTTTTAACAACTCCTTCGAACTTCTTTTTTCTCATTTGCAGTTTTTGAAAAGTCGTGGGTTTTACATTTACATCATTCACCCCATTTTTTTCGTATATTTTGGTTCATACATTTTCTTTTAAAGAGTTTAAAAAATTATCTTTCATTTTAGTATAATCATGTCGGTGTTAGATTCTGAATATCTTACCGCTATTTTAAAAAAGTGTAAAATTTAGAATGTTTACTTTTATTCTTGGAAATTGTATGTGTGCCAAAAATATTTAAATTTTATCACATGCATGTAAACTAAAAATTCCACCCAACTCATTTTTGTATTATAATTGCAAATCCATTGAAAATATCCTAATATATTTCAAAAAAGAGACAATTTATATTTATTAAAAAATGGAGTAAGTAATGTAAGTATATATTTTATAAACTACAAATGTGCGAAACTAAATCTATAAGAAAAAATGTATTTCAAAGACAGGTTCTACAAAAAGTTACAAGTTCTTTAATTACAATATTAATAACAAGGTCCGTTTCATATTTATAACCCATGTATGCAGTTTTACTTTAGAGCTCTATGAAATTTAAACTAATTAAGTTATTTTTATTTTGACAGCTGGTAATAATTGTTAGTTTCGTTGGCTACATATCCTATTTACAAAATCTCCAAACTGTAAGAACTATTTCGCGAAAAAAGGATTTTTTCAGAAACCCTATTATTCTCTGAGTTGCATATTTATAACCCAGGAGAAGATTTTTTTAAAGAAAAATCGAACTTTTAACTTTTTAATGGTCAATTGGACAACCATTAATTTTTACTAACTCAAATAATCTTTTATGCATAAAACTGATTAAGTTTTCTAGTAAGTTTAAGTTAAGATTTGTTAAGTGGCCGAATTTAGCTCTTAAATAGTTTAAAATTGCCTCTCATTGGCGTAAACCTTCAGAACCAATATACCCCATATACTTTCTATGGGGTTCAGATATAGTGAGCATACAAGCCAGTTAAGAAATTTAATGTTTATTTCGCTAAACCACATTTTAGTTTCGTTGCTGGTATGAATTGTTGCATTGTCTTGCATAAAAGTCCAGGTCCCATTGAGGTGGTCTCGCAAAAATGGCAAAAAAAAACTGCATTGTATATAATCAGAAATATTCATTCTTGATGATGTGAACTGAATTTCCAACACATCTGCTGAAGAAAACGCACGCCACATCATAATATTATCGCCACTAAAATTGAGCATGAGAAGTATTTTCGTCAGGTTCATTCAATTCAATTTTTTTCCTTCGGAAAATATCACATTGAGTGATAAAAAAGGTTTAATTTATGGAAAAAAATGATTAGTGGTCATGTTTAACTCTGCAAATTGAAATAAGTTTAACTTTGTGCCTTTATAAAATTTGAGGAACTACGTTCATTTTACTTCGCACAATATTTTCGGAAGCATTTAGAACTCTAACAATTGTTGATTTTCTCACAAAGGGGGAAATTAGGACACTTTGCTCTCTGTAGCAAATGGTAGAATTACCAAGGAGTTTATATTATAGGAGGTACAATCCCTTTCAAAAACAACATCAACCAAAACATGTCGTTGACCCGGTTATAAAGGCGTGAAATGCACAGAAGAACTGACACCGTACTTTGAATGATGTTTGATGTTATGTTTCGAATTACTTGCAGCGTTCAGAATCCTGTGTGTACGAGTATAACGATTCAACACCTTGAATTTTCTTTCACTTCTCTTATTTTTTTCACAATATTTATCATTAAAAATCGGTGGTTACCCTTCTTCTTCGGTCAATTAATCACTAAATTTTAGAAAATGTCTAGTTTTTGTGTTGTAAAATCCGAAATTTGTCCTTTTTCCAAATCTTACTGGGTTATAATTATGAAACTCGATGAAAAAAACTCCTTCAGAAAATAATCAATATCGCTAATAAAAATTCTCAATTGATTCAAACCAAATAAACATTTTAATAACTGACATTCTGCCAATTCAAACGCATTTAAAATTTCAAGGTAACTTGATTAATTTAAATTTTATAGTATAGCATAATTTCATAAATGGGCTATATATATGGAACGGACCTTATATTTTTTACAAGAAGAGAATATTTTTCTTAGATATTTGAAGCATGTTTAAAGGTACTGAAAATTTTAAGTTCTTTTCTGAGTATTTCAGAAAATTTTCAATGGATTCGCAATTGTAATATAAAAATTTGATTCTTGAAGTGTTTGGTTTATGCAAAATGATAAAATCTTAAAGTTTTTTAACATAAGTAAAATTTCTAAGGATAAAACTAAAAAAGTTAAAATTTCAACTTCCTTGATATACCAGTGCGATATTCTAATCAATTTTGCGATAAAATTTTGAAAATTTAAGCAAAGTATACGTAAAAATGGGGTGAGTGATGTAAATATAAAAATCGCGATATTCCGAAAACCGTAAATGAGAAAATTTTGTAAATTTCTGATTTGGATTCAGCGTACATGGGTATATTAAAAAAGATATGCTTTAAAAGTCAGGTTTTTTTTGCTGTTGAGGAGTGTTAATAATTATTTAGTGAATTTATTTTTGTAAACCCGAAGTGTTATACAACATTTTGTTTTATAATTTATTAAAGAATGCTCACAATATTTAACCGTTTTAAATTTTAAACACATGTCGACAACGATTATACACAGACTTCAACTAAAGTCAACAGTTCTTAAAAACCCGCTTTTCCGAATTGTACACACAGAGAAATTTAAGCTATTTGCCAACTGAAATTCGGTTACTACGACTCAAATTCTGTTATTACGAGTTTTAGTCGGTTGGTAACAACTGAACATTAGTTTTTGCAACAAAGTTTATTTAATTCAACTAAATTTTAGTTAGAACAACCAAAATATTCACAAATCGATTTACATACATCGTTGTACTAACTGAATGTATAAGTTGTTATCATTAAAATACACTTTTTGGCGCTTTATTTCTCTGTATGTAAGACTTTAAATTTTTGACCAATACATATACTGTTAGGGTCACAATTGCGGAGAAGTACTTTAAAAGCATTTATACTTTTTATACATTAAACGAGTTTTACTGCGCGAGACTTCTAGAGATCAGTAACAACACAATGGGTAAGAAACTTTAAAATAACCTAAAAAATCGTTAATGGAATCAGTTAAATATCTTCTAGTGAGTGAATTTGTCTAACCAATGAAGTAAAAACATATTTTCAATTATTCTTTTTAATTTTTTTTTTTTTTCAATAATTTGTTCTAGCTTTATTATTGTATTTAAACAAAATTTGACATAAATGGTGAAACATTTAAAAAAAATCATGATATTCTGATTTTTTGCATTTTTAGTTAATAAATACGGTTTTTTTAGCGTTTTTTAAATTCCCGGGAATCGGGAAGTGAAAAATCGGGTTAATTCAGTGGAATTTCGTCCTGGGTATTCTGGGGCTTAAACCCTGAGTCGCAATATATCGAAAACCGTTTGCCCGAATTCACAGATATTCGTGCTTAGCGTGCCAAAATCAATCGCAAGATATATTTTTATTAAAAGAGTTTAAGACAAATTTTAAAAAATCGGAAACTTTGTTAGCGATGCGCTATCCGATTTTTCTCAAATTCGCACCCCCTAACTTTTAGAAGTAGTTCTATTGGCTTCAATTAATATTTCATTCAATTATACACAAAGAAAATTTCTCGGGCGGTTTTTATAGAAATTTGTTCACTAAACTAATAAAGTCTTCTGCATAATGTGAATGAAAAAGTTCTTAAACTTTGTGGAAAAGCTTCATAGCTTTAATGAAACTAATTTGAATGAAACTTTTTCATCAGTCGTATGAAATTTTTTATTTTTTCATAAAATTTTCAAAATTGCATTAATTTGATGAAAAGTTTCAATGGACGAGTTCTAGTGACAATTCATAAATTTAATTCAAAACTTCATTGATATCATGCAGATAATTTTCTCAGTGTGTGCATGACGGTAGATGTTGAAAGTAGTTTTTATTAATTTTTTTAATAATTTTATTATAAATTTCTACGACTATTATCGATAAAACAACATTTAAAAAAACACAGCTGCATTAGAGGGTTAACTTGATATGACTATTCAAAATAATTTCTATAGAAATTTGTAATCGCAGTTCACGTGTCAAGTCAGTATCATCATAATCATTTTTCTTGGTAAGCTAAAAGTATATTCAATTGTTTGAAATTGAATTTTGAAAAAAAAAAAATCATTTCAATTGATATATAACTCTGATGATGATGATGATGACGTTGATATTGTAACAAATAACCATCGTTCAACAATCTCATAAAACTGTTACAATTTTCAAAATTTTGTATAACTATCCTTTAACAATAGTACTCACTCATACACTGCTGTTGGTTTTAATGTCAAACTCGTTTTTCCTTTTTTTTTGTTCCCTTTTTTTTTTTGTTTTGTTAACCATATTTCGTATCCAAACATGTTCTGATTTTTATTTTTTTTTTTTTCATTTAACATTTCGACAATCCTTTGAATTTCTATTAACGTCAGCTGTTAAGAGTTTGTCAAAACTTGTGTTCGTTCGCATTTGTATGGTTGGAGTGAGTATACGGGAATGCGAGCTTAACTTTAACAGCATCAATTCATCATAATCAACGTAACGTAAACTTTAAATGTTTTCATCACTTTATACACTCATCTAGCGATTTCAGTACAGAGTATACGAAGTGAATCGTTGAATATTTGAAAAGAATGTTAGTTTTTTTTTTCTCAAAAACTTCTGTGCTATTTGGATTTAGCTTTAGCACATTCACCTAGTAATGGAATTGTCGAAAGGTGTGTTAGAGTGAGTGCTATTTATTATGCAGATAATAAAAAGTATGGCGCTTTTTTTACGGCAAATATTGTTTTACTAAAGTTTTTTTTTTGTTGCCAAAAGTTAATAGTGAATAGCTAGATTAAAAAAAAAAATGCTAGAAAAGAATGCTATATAGTTCCGGACCTATTGGATAGAAATCCAAGTTTAATATTAAATAATAATAAAAAGTTTAATCCAAGTTTAATATTAAATAATAGTAATACAGTTTCTTAATTTTTAATGTATATGTCAGTCATTTGTTGAACAAATTGAATTTAAAAAAACAAACCACATCAAAAGACTGTTGTGTGATTTTACATTATTTTTTACAGTCGTTTTTTGTTATTTAAAAAAATAAAAGACATAAATTGTAAAAGGCGTGGTAGAGAAAAATGAGTGTATTTTCTAAAAATCATAACTACATTGTAAATTTTCAATTTTCTGAATCAGACTGCGCAGTTTCTGGTATTGAACCTTCGTCAGTGACCCTGTCTTTTTTTTTTTTTTTTTTTTTTGTGAATAATGAAATATTTGTTATGTTTTCATGTTTGTTTACTTTTTACGTTTTTACCACAATTGTTAGTAATTTTTTGTACGGTAAAAACAAATGACGAATGTTAGTTGAATTTAATGAAATGTTAGTCGTCCTTTCATCAAGTGAAATTTAATTTGTTTTTTAATACAATTGCTGTCGTCTTTACCTACATAATATCCATAGTGTATAGATAAGGATTAAAGAAAACGGTATAGAATTTTGAAAATCGTTATAATATCCTTGAACATTACAACATATCGATGAAAGAATCACAAAACTTAAATAATTGTTTACAATATTTATTTATTTTTTGCTGATTAAATCAATAATTGTTCGTTATTGTAAAAATGAAAGTATGCTGAAAATTAACCCGTTTTTGTTGTTCGCTCTAATGTTCGTCCGCCCGCTGCAGGTCGCAAAAATTAAGATATTTTGATATGATTTGCCACAATGACTTATATCGGCCTAAGAACGATTCGTCTCAAGGAAGTTAGTTTTTGAGCGCCATTCAAAAAAGGACCTTCATAAATTGGCTTTTTTAACTTACACGATACAGTTCGTAAATCTAAAGATTTTGTTTATTGAATTTAATAAATTGACTCATATCCGCCGAAGGACGAAACCTCTTGGTTTTTGAATAAGTCAATGTTTAGACCTAAAGCCCATATGAGGCTCCCAAAACTACTAAGTATGTATTTAATTAATTATCGTATACAGGGTAAACCGTTGACCATTCGCCACTTTTTTTGCTTGAAGCGCTGTCTTTAAAAAACTAGTGTTCATTTTTATTTATTAGGGTTTTGAACATAATTACGTTATAATCATTAGTCTACATTAGCCTAGAAAAGACAGCGGTAATGATAGGCCATTTTAATCCAAGTTTGATTTGATGATTCCCTTGCACCAAAATTGTTCATTTGGAGAGATGTAGTAGTGTCCGTTATTTGAATTTTTCACTGTATTTATTATCTTTGGCGAACGTATACCATTTGAGAATAAACCCCATTGTAAATATGTCCAGAGAAACTGCTATGGCTGCAGTAAGGATAAACCGTAGAATATACCATAGTTGCAACCACTCCCACATAACCATAACTTTTTTGCACGTTTCCAAAACTTCTGGTAAAACCCCATCGGAATTTTTTATATTGTAATCAACGGACATCAAATAAAATATATATTTTTTAATACACAAATTAAAAAAGTTATCAAAGAATATACTTACTTTCATATATTTTTTTAACCTTTCTAAAAACACAAAACTTTGTCTATTCGAGACTACCTGTATAGTAAACCCCTTAAACTTGGAGGTATACAACATGACCGAAAACTGTATAATTTGGCATTAAAGCTTTTTTATAATCGCTCATAAATTTGTAAAATAGTAAAATTCGAATAACAGGTTGCAGAACAACTTATACTGTATCATAGTAGGTTCTAAATTCTGTTCTACAACCAATTCTTTTTCTATGGAGTTTGTCATATTTTCATTTGGTTCTTTAAATCTAAACAAGTGCACGTAGCTTTAGAACCAGTTGTAGAACTGGCTCTGGGACAGTAAAACCTTACATTTGGACTGCTAGGGACCTATTATAGAACCGGTTCCATGCAATCGGTGGTAAAAGAAACTGTTCTGGAATAGATTCAGAAAATTCAGTTCTAAAAAATTTAGCTGGGATATGGTTATGTTTTCAATTTTAGACAGGATAACATTTATCCTTGCAGTTGAACTTAAATTTTGTTTTTTTTTTTTTTGTTTATCGACAATATTCATCTTATTAAAGTTCATTTGTTAACAACAAAAATTATTTTCCCAGTGGCGATTATATGAAAACAACTTGATCGAAGTAAAACCATTTTCCCGTGACTTCGATTTAAATTTGGATTTCATATTTGTAATGTACGCTACTTTGAAACTTCTTTTTAGATCTGTGACATCTAACCAAAAGTTTTTTTGAGACTTTTTTTGGCAGACCTTATTTATTTTAATAATGACATATTTTAAGGATTGTGGTGCTCTATGCCAATTTTTTTTGGACCACTCTAATTTACATAAACACTGCGTAGCAAAACTATAATTACCAGGGCGGGTCGATTTAAAAATCGCTCAACGTTCAAGGAAAATCGTATTGTAGGGATCAAAATAAGAAACTTTGCCGAAGGAACCATACCACTAAAACGAATTCTGCTGTCCCGACTCTTGACCCGTAGGGTGAAATTTTGAAAAATCCCACTTTGACCCATTTACAGTGCCCCAATCGAATCCAACCCAATCGAATATATTATAATCTATTTCTTCCGGAGAAGAAATAGAGACCCTAATCTTGGAAAGACTCCTCCTACTTTCTGAAATATCTCTATGCCGACATTTGTACATTTTACTAAAAAACCCCTAGAATGATGATTTTTGCATTAATCTGCTAGCGCGTCTCCCGGAGAAGAAGTATCTCCCATAATCTTGGAGAGATTCCTCCTACTTTCTGAAATATCAAAGTGGGCTTTTTCAAAATTTGACCCTATGGGTCAAAAGTCGGGACATCAGAATTCGTTTTAGAGGTATGGTTCCTTCGGCAAAGTTTCTTATTTTGATCCCTAGAATACGATTTTCTTTGAACGTTGAGCGATTTTTTTGCCTCCATACAAATCGACCCGGCCGGATAATTACCCAAGAGAACAAAAAAATGTATATGGGGCAAAGTTTCTTATTTTGATCCCTAGAATACGATTTTCCTTGAACGTTGAGCGATTTTTTTGCCTCCATACAAATCGACCCGGCCTAATAATTACCCAAAAGAACAAAAAAATGTATATGGGGGATTATCGAATTTGATTAGTTTTTTGTTCTAACGAGTTTCAAACCTCCGTATATTTACAAAAATGAAGCAAATGAAACATATTAGCTAGGTTGATACTAGTATTTCGATCTGGCTAAATATCTCATCAGAACCCTAAGTTTTAGAAATGCTAGAGCCTCCAGAATAGGCAGAGCTGTAACGAAAAATCTATTAATCATCAATTTTGCTCATTTCTTGTCTTCTTGGTAATCAAACACGTGGTAACAAGCATCATGACGTTAATAAACTTTGAAGACCAACAATGTTCTATTTATATAAAAAAAAAATTTTTTTGTTTAAGAATTTTTGTAAATTAAAATTGTTTTATAAACCTCGGAGTAAGCTCTTGTAGTTATTATGCATTCAGGGCGGTGGACTTTTATATAAACAACCAGAGTTTAACTTTAACCACAGATATTCAGGCACTAATTAAATCTCATGAATATCGAATTACGAAACGGTTCGATTAGGGAAACTGTTTTTCACTTTTGCTCCTTGTTAATTTACAAGAATATCTTTCAACTTTTCTCAATTTTTATTTAAAATTTATCCTATTTGACGCCTTTGCCGTTTATATAAATACATTATCACTGAATTTCATTTGGGTGTTAATGTTGAGTTGTTTATATGTTATAGTGAAAATACTTAAATATACGTTACTAATGCATCGGCATTCGGCAACAAGTTTGTTGACAGCGCCAACATTTATTTGCGGACAAACATTTTAAGACGTTAAGTTGCACCTCACTTTGTATGCATGTTTTTCAGCCTTGCCAACCGAAATTATATCAAAACACAATTGCACACAATTTGTAGTATGAATACACAGTCGTTTAGAAATAAATATCCAGATTAAAACTTGGATTAACTGTTAATCAAAAGGTTTATAAAATGGTTTAATCGACTTGTTTAGTTCTTGATTAAACACTATTTAATAAATCACATTTTTAGTAGATTAACTTTTCTGTATAAATTCCCTAACTTATAAATAACAAAAATGAAAATATTATTTATACTGAAAATTCAGTGTATACGTAAGAACAGTTACAGTGGAAATGTAACATACACAAAAATTGTTGAGATTGTACCACAACTTACTTAGGCCTGCTCACGTATCTCAATATAACCAAAGTAATGAATGTCGAATTAATATGGAAATAAATATAGTTAAACTGATGTTATTTTCTACAAAAGTTGCTCGCCCTTACCCAGCAAAATTTTTTAGAACAGATTACCTCTAACTTTGTTCTAGAACAACTTCTTTTACCACCGGTTACATGGAACCGGTTCTACAACAGGTTCCTGGGAGTTGAAATGTATGGTGTCACTGCCGCAGAACCAGTTCTATAACTAGTTCTGTTCTTGTTTGGAGGTAAAGAACCTATTGCAAATAGAACAAACTCCATAAAAAAAGAACCAGTTCCAGAACAGAAATTAGAACAGGTTATAATACAGCATAAGCTGTTCTGCAACCAGTTATTTGTATTTTACTATTTTACTGGGTATAATTGTAAACGAGTATCACGAAAAAAAAAATTTAGGTGAACATTTTGTTAAACATCTATTTAAAATATTTAACTAACTTTTTGCATTTTTTTTTTGCTGACGTCACGTTTTCAGCTAAAATTTTAGTTAAACGCTTTTACCAAAAAACTAAATTTGAACTATTGCTTAACTAATTTAAGTTGCTAAGAAAATTGTGCTGACAAATAAACACACAGCATGTAGAACAATTAAAGAGACGATAAGGAGATGTCGCAGCTTTTGTGGACAAAGTAGAGAAAAAAGAAAAAACTGCAAACAAACACAACCATTATAATACTTACACAATATGCAACCACGCTTAATTGCGATAATTTTAGTTTTTTTCTTTTATATACCACATATCAAACGAAGGCACGCATGTGCGTGATAATAAATATTCTGAATATTAAAAAGATATACATAAAACAATAAATAAATTAAAGAAAAATTTCTAAATGAGTCACGGTGCGCCAGAGACAATTTAAATTTTTATATTTGCGTGTTACTCCAATCTGAAAACGGATTTTGTTTCTAGGTGGTCCAAAAACTATTTTCCATAGAAAACGGAACACATCTAGGTGGTGCTTTTTTTTCGCGGCCAATCAAACTTTTTTAAATTTGGTTTGCCTTTAGTTTAGAAGCACTTCACAGATTTTGGCTTAAAAGTTATTTTTTTAATATTCAATTTTCTCTAAAATTTCGTACATGTCCGAAATAAAATTACGTGGCATTATAAAGCTTATAAAATATATCCATTCTATATCCCAGTAAAATGCAAATAACTGGTTGCAGAACAGCTTATACTGTATTATAACCTGTTCTAATTTCTGTTCTGCAACTGGTTCTTTTTATATGGAGTTTGTCCTATTTGCAATAGGTTCTTTACATCCAAACTAGAACAAGTTGCTTTGGAACCGGTTCTAGAACCAGATATAGAACTGGGTCTGGGACAGAGACACCTTACATTTCGACTCCCAGGAACCTGTTCCAGAACCGGTTCCACGTAACCGGTGGTAAATGAAGTTGTTCTAGAACAGATTCAAAGGTAATCTGTTCTAAAAAAATGTTGCTTTGATATAAAACATGTATTTCGATTTGGGTAAAGATCTCATCAGAGCCCGAAGTTTTATAAAAACTTATCATTTTTTTTTTACATTTCTATTTCAACTAACTTTTGTGCTAACTTTACGGAATTTTTCTTTGAGTGTATTAATTTGTTTTTCAGCATCTCTGTTTCATCTGTTAAAGCGGAAACGGAAATAGCATGTTCTCAGGTGTGTTACATTTTCCGTGCCAACAAAAGCATTTATATCCGTTAATTTATGAATATACAATTACGTTCACAACTATATAAAATTACACATTAAGTGTACAAAATAAGGCTATTTTATGCAAGCCGAAAGAAAAGTATTATAAGTTAATAAAACATCTTGTACAGTAAAAAAAAGTCCGTAAAGTTAGCAAAAAAGTTAGTTGAGTCAGCAAAATTTGTGCTAGGAGGATCCTTGCTGAGAAATTGTTAATATCTGCAAAAGTGTTTTGCTGAAAATCAGTGAGCTGATTTTTAGCAAAGAATTAGTAAATTTAGCAACATGTTTTGCTGACACTTAGTTCAATGCAAATGAAAATCGATTTGTTGAAATGAAAAAAAAATTTGCTGGAGCTTAGTAGATTAAAAAAAAACCAAAAAACTTTGTATAAAATTTTTAATTTACTTAATTTATTTTGCTGAAATATAAATCTATTTTTTTGTGATATATAAAAATTTAAATATATCGTATATAAAAATGTTACGTCATTAATATAATCCAATTAAATAAAAAATCTGGAAATAAACCAAATATTTTCTTTATTAAAAAATAGCAAAATGAAATAATTACTACTTACTTATATGCATGTATGTATATGAATGTATGACGCAATTTTACATTTTTCGAATGAAGTTAATTCTAAAATACAAAAAAAAAAAACAATCGTAGGAGATGAAAAAAGTTGAAAATTGTAATTGTTTTTAAAAAAATCTCTATTAATACTATAAAGAAAGTATCGGCCATTCCACCAAAGACCGTCCAAAAAATAAAATTTCGAAAAATCAACAGTTTTATGCGTGATTTCGTTATATTGAAAAATGAGAAATATACAAAACGTACAGACAAGAATTTTTCCATTTGCCAACTAGAAGCCGGTTGCTGCGACTGAAATGGGTTAATTCAACTTAATATTGGTTTTCACAAAAACTGAATTTTAGTTGTAGCGCCCTAAATATAAGGTGGCGCAAAAGTAATCCTCCTATCAGAAAATGCTATACATAATAAATACATAATGAAAAAAAACATCGGAAGGTTATTTTTGCGCCACCTTATATAACTCAATTTATTAGTCATAGCCGTAAAAATACAGTTTTCAATTCGGTTGGCAATTTATTTTCTGAATATTCGTAATTTGCATTGCATTGCAGCTTGAATTCTTTTTGCAAATGATTTTTTGCAAAATAAATTTCTTTTTCAAGTGTGAACAAATTTATTTTTTTAATGCACTTTTCACATATTTGGCCACTCTCCATTTGAAAAAAAGATGCATATTTGCAAAGTATAGGATTTTTACTATGAAACAACATTTTTCCTTAATTTGATGCACAATCGCACGTTTAGGGGTTAAAAAGCAAGGTAACAAATTACCATATTTTAAATTTTTTCGGTTTATTTCTAATTGTTTTAGGGAAGTTTTAGACAAATGATATGTCAAATGAAAGATATCTTAGAGACGCATAAACTGGTATACGAAACATATCCGATAACTTTTAGTATTTTAGTTATTATCTTTCCGAAAATGCTGGGGGACCAATAAAAAAACAAACTGGCTTCTTTATATACCCATTTCTTAGAATATTTACAAAAAAACTTAAAAAATAGGACGTTTATGTACAACAGTTTTTAAAAGTTTTTATATTGAAAGTAAAATACTGAAGAAACATATATATATTTGCAATAAACTTTTATTTATTTCCAAAAATAAATCAATTTAATGTCTTCTGATGTGATGTGTATAAAAACACTGTACAAAAGTAGCCATTTACACTATCAAAAACATTAAAATGCAAAACCATTTATATGTTATCTCTTTTTAAAAACAAGTGGACTCATACCACTTTCTAAATAAATCGTTTAAATAAAGGGTCCGCCATCTAACGTTTTTTTTTCTCAACTAGTGCTTATTTCGTGAATGGTAACACTTAGCTCATATCTGATTTGACAGATAATTAGTTTTATCCTTCCGCTGAACGAATATGGTCCGTATGTTCTTTATCTTGTGAAAAAAGTGAAAGAAACTGGCATCCTCATCGATAAACCAAAGCGTGAAAAGCTAAAAACAGTGCGTACACCCGAGAATATTGCTGCTGTGGCAGAAAGTGTGCGTGAAGCGCCATCAACATCAATTCACCGTCGTTCTCAACAATTAAACATTTCGGAGACATTATTGAGACGAATTTTGCATAAAGGTCTTGGTATGACTCCATACAAAGTCCAATTGGTTCAGGAGCTCAAAAAAAAAAGTTATTTGGCGGACCCTTTATAAATTGCTTAAAAAATATGACTTTAAAGTTAATCTGAATTTTAAACACATTTAAGGAAGATTTTTTTGTAAATGTTTTTGTTATTTTTAAGCCATATTTTCATAAATGTGTTAAATTTGAACTCAATTCGATTGCTATGTTAATAATTGTGTTAGAGTGTCCCAATAAAGAAATATTCAAGACTACTTCCAGGTCTCAAAAAATGTGTGATATTGACAATATTGGCATAAATTTGTAAAAGATTTTAGTTGATACATTTGGACAAGAATTATTCCTTAGAGCATTCAAAGTAAGTAAGTACCATTTTGCGAAAAATGTTAAACCTTTATTTTAAAATGAATCGTTTTACCAATTTATTTTTTTCCGTAATCGGCCAATCAATATTTATCATATGAGTGCTTACACTTTAACAACTAAATATAAAAATCTTTTGTTGGGACACCCTAATGTGTATGCATAACTTTAGGGCAGACATTGTATATAATCGTTGTTGCATTGGCTTTTTAAAATCATGGCGCTACATATGTGCAGTTATATATGATTTTTTATATAGAACATAAGATAATTTACAATTTAATAACATTATTACACTCTGAATGAAATACAGGTTGAATTTCAATTTTATTAATTCATGTGTATAAAAATGTGTATGGTGGAGGATATGAAATTATTTAAACATATTTGCATATCGTCACCTTAAATGCAAAATAACGTATCATCAAAAAGTTCGAAATCGAGTTTTTGATTGATTGTGACTTATTTTATTAAACTACAAGTCTCTACTAAATTTTATAATCCGATTTTATAACCAAAATTCAAAATAAAGTATCATCAAGTGTATAATTTTTTTAAAGCAAAACAACGTATCATCACACTTGTATATGATATATCATTCCATGTCAAACTGAACGATATTTGACATCACAATTTTTGTTTACGTTGAAATTTGGCAGACGCATGCCTATTTCAAAAATATTTGACACGTGACTCATTCCTCTACCCCCTTCAATTTTAACCAAACTTTGTGTGGAAGGTAAGTGTCATTGAGATATGTCATAGTACAAGTTTTGGGTTGTTAGCTCTAACGGTTATGGAAATATTGCGTTTTAAATTATGAAAGAAAATCTAAAATTAATAAAAGTAGTCGTGCTTAATCCTCCATATCTATATCATCGGTTAAAGGTACTTGATTCATTGATAACTCATTTCAAAGCCACTGTTGTCAGTCTTTTTTTTTTAAGGTAAAATGCATTTTTTTCAAAATAATCGGTTTACATCGCTGTATTTAAAAAAACTGTTTTATTTTAAATTTTCAAAAAAATATAGGTTAATTACAATTTTTCCACTATGCCGTTGCCAAATTAATTTGTGAAGCACTTGCGGTATTCAAAGTATGTATAAAAATCTAAAAAAAAGTACTAAATATAATATTTATTTTTTTATTAATTAATAATCATAAAATTACAAATTATATACTATTACCCTAACCAAGCACAAGCTACTATGGCTTTCGGCGCGTTGTAGCGAAATCAGACAAATGCCTCTGGTGGGAATCGAACCCACGACCCCCGCACTGATAAGCCAGCACTGGGCGCACACAAAATTACATAAAAATCGCATTATCTCCGGTTTTATCGGTAAATTTTTACAATGCTTTTAATCAGAATCTTAAATTTTTAAATATTAAACGAATTTTAATTTTGTTTAGTTTTAAGATCATATTATCGTATTATGATATGATATAAATTGTATCGTGATATAACTACAAGGTCAAAAATTTAAAATTTTTGCTTCTTTGCATTTTATTTGGAAATGCAAATTGGTAATAAATGTAAGAAAAGGTGAAAAAAATGTTGTGTGGATTAGCGCTAGAGGGAGTGCCGCACTTTCGACCTAAGCAAATTTCTTCATCTTTATGAAGATTTTCATATTTTTGATATGATTTGATTTGAGTTTTTTTTTTGTTATTCGATTTTTAATTTATACTGAAATACAAAGTAAAGTTTTTTACAAACTCTTAACATATTCAGAAGCGATGGTCCATTATTATGTCACAAAATGCATCATAAATCGACTTAAAAAGTGATTACACGTCAATTGGCATGCTTGAAGGTGAGGCTAGATCCTGTATTTTTGTGAGTTGGAAACATCAGCAAACACCCAATATACCCTATTCCGCAGTGTGTTGCAGGGCATTAAAATCCCCGGTGGGACTGTTAGTTGTGGCGAGAATGGGGAGTAATAACTACTTACAACTTCCCTTCACGCTAGCTACATTAAAACATTTTAATATTGCTAAAATTAATTGTCATACCGTACCCCACATAATTTGCCTCACATTACCACAAAAACACAATTTTCAATTAATTAACCACCAATTTGACAATGTTCAATTGTTTGCAAAATGCGTTTGTTTTTTAAAAGTTAAATAGAAAGCGAAATATATTGACTTAAAAAAACGTCGAAATTTTTAATTTTTGATACAAAACAGAAGCACTCTTAAAACCTTTTTTTATATTTTGTTCAGTTGTTAATAAAAATCAATATAAAAGCACAAAATACGTAAAAATTGAAAATGAAAAGCTTGATACCATTTGAAAGGTACTTGTTTTTCCTAAAAATGTCAAAACATGTTAAAAAATTGGGATTCCCTACTTTACCCCACTCTGCCCTACATAATATTAAATAATGTAGAAAAAAAAAAATAATATACATTTTTTCGTTCAATATTTTTTTAAAGAAGTTATGAAAAAACTGCAAATAAAAAGTGACAAATGTGTTAAAAATTGGTGTTTTGCCCATATTTTTACATTGAATATTTGAAGTCGTTTCCGGGTCCACTTCAAATTATCGGATTCACTACAAACTTGATTTATTTACTTTTTTAATATACAGGAACAAGAACTTGGCTGGCGGTATATAACAAATCCGATATTTCAACACCCCTAGTGCGTATGATCGTTATTTAATCAATGTTAAAATAAATAACACTCATACGCCATAGGGATATTTGAAAAAAATATTTTAATATAGAACTCCTGAATTACTGATCCGATTCGTATGAATCAAATTGGAAATTGCATGGAGGTTAGTCTTAAAAAATATTGTGATGGGGTCACTCGGTTTTCGTACACATTTTTTTTTTGGCAAAAAAAAATATTTTTCAACATAATTTCCTTTAAGCTCAATACACTAAGTCCAACGTTTTTCCAATTTTTGTATCCCTTCCAAAATTTCATCGTTGGAGCTAAATCTCTTTCCACCGAGCCATTTCTTTAGGAAACTTACCTTGGCCCATTGTTTAGACTGCTGCTTGGTCTCCGGCGTGTTGTAATGGATCCATGTCTCATTCACGTTTATGGTCAATTGAGAGCAAACGCGGCACCCATCTTGCAGACAGCTTTCTTAAACCCAACTGATATTTTAAAATCGAAACCACACTGCCATATGAAATGCCTATGGCATCAACAATCTCACGCACTTTTACTCTTCTATCGGCCAACACCATATCGTGGATTTTTTCAACATTTTTGGGTGTATTAACCTCAATTGGCCCGTCTAGAACATTCAGCGTCATTTAAACTTGTGCGACCACAACGAATGTCAGTAAACCACTTTTTTACCATTGAAATAGATTGTGCAGAGTCCCCATAGTATTTATCAAGCTTTTCCTTGGTTTGATTGACGGTTTTTTTTTCGCAAAGAATAATGTTTAATGAGCAGTCGAAATTCACTTTTTCAATTTTTAAAAAAATCCACGAGGTTGTATATTTTGAACAGCTATTAAACGCATAGTAAATGGCGGAACTTGCTCAAAATTTGACAGTAGTCTATTAACAGGGGGTACTTGATGGGAGCAGTGCTGCATTTCATATAACTACGAGGTAAGTTCGAAAAGTCACGGACTTATTGATCCGCCCTCGTAGTTATATTTCGTTCAACATGTAGGTTTTAAAAGAAAAATTATTGATCTAATCAATTTCTTTCAATTATTGTAAAAATGAAAGTATGCGCATACTTAATTATTTCTTGTCTGTATTATCAAAATTTAATCATTTGCTCTTAATCAGCAAATGAGCAAATAAATTTGAGTAATTACAGTTGGGAAATAATATTTTGAAAAAAATATCTAAAAACACCAACATCTTTAAAAAATTCTTTAAAATAGTATAAAAAAAACTATACAAAATTGTTTGCAATTTTTTTTATATAAATTTGACTTGTTAATGCTCGAAATATGGCAATGTCAATAAAGTTTAAACAATTTGAGAACTAGCTGTAATGTATATTCGTTGAATATTATGTATCGAAAGTATTAAATTAAAATATTTGTTATGACCGGGGCAGCGACTTTCATGCAAATACATGTTTGTAGTCAGTAGCTCCAAATCGATATTTTCCAAATATTTTTTCCGATTCATAGAATTTTAAACTAAATGGCATCAATTTGTTCACACAGAGAAATAATGTGCCAACCGAATTGAAAGGTGTATATTAGTGGTAACAACTTATAAATTGTGAAAGGCGTGGTAGAGAAGAATGAGTGTATTTTCTAAAATCATAACTACATTGCAAATTTTCAGTTTTTTCTGAATCAGACTGCGCAGTTTCTGGTATTGAACCTTCGTCAGTGATCCTGTTTTTTTGAATTTTTTTGAATAATATAATATTTGTTATGTTTTTATTTGTTCGATTGCGTCTATATGAAATTTTCTGTCCAATCACTGACCGTGGTATAGATAAACTGATTTCTAATGCCACATGCACTCGCACTACACGTTAGACAGAGCGCTTTAGCCCTCTGAGCTATCGTCAGGTCGAGTTTTGTTGTGATTAAAACTAGTTTTATTCAATACATGGTGTTTTTGCTCTTGCATACATAATCTCAGAAGTACAACTCCAACAACACAACAGTTCTATTTTTAGAAACTTACCTCACTCTAATGTCCACTGATTTTCCATATGTTGTAAGTGGTAAAATTCAGATATGAATTCAGTTAATAGAACGATATTTACATTAGATTTCTGATTATTGTGGGCGTCGCAACTAAAAGTCAGTTGAATTAACCGAACTTTATTATAAAAATTAATGTAAAGTTGTGCCAAAGGTCTGAAATTCGTAAGAACCGAATTTGAGTCATAGTAACCGAATTTCAGTCGGCAAATAGCTAAATTTTTCTCTGTGTGTTATTACATATTTTTGCTTTTTATTTACAAATGCATATTTTTCATATGTTGCTATAAAAGAATATTTTAAAGCATATTTTTTTTATATTTGTTGCACATTTTGCATATTTTTCGTTTAATTGCATATATCTGAATTTTTTGAAAAAAATAACATTAAGATTTAATTAAAAATAAAGAAAACAACGCATTTGAAAAACCTTAGCAATATATATGTTCACATATTATTTTATATGGTCATCCATGTACTTTCATACATTATTAATTTTTTTTTTTTTTTTGAAAATGTTGTATTTGAAAAAGCATTTTAAATAAACAAAATATTATTTAACAGGTCTAATTGCAATAAAGAAGTAGTTTTACATGTCAAAACATATCCAAACATAATATTTTTTTTTTTTTTCATATTTTATTTATTGAATCTTTTCTTAACTGAAATTGACAATAAGTTTTTCAACTCTTAAAATTCTAAATTAATCTATGAGGTAACGTGCCAATGCAAGTTACCAATTAGATATGAGCGGTGGCAATGCATTGTTAATTATAGTGTTACCAGATCTAGCGTGTCTTTTCTTTTAAGTCGCCTATGTCCATCGCTAGAAAGTAGATTTTGTGCTAAGGAATTTGGATGCACTAACAGCTTATTAACATATTTAATACAACTCTCTCGAGATACTGTGAAGACGGTAGGAATACTTAAGTCCTTGTGAAGGTTAACATTCTTTACGTACCAGGGAGCTCCAGTAATTATTCTTAAAATCTTCGATTGTCTTCTTTGTAGTTTTCCAATATTTGTGGCACATGCTGTTCCCCACAGTTGGATTTCATAGGTCCAAATTGGTTTTATTATTGAGTTGTAAATAAGAAGTTTATAGTCCAAACTAAGAGAGGATCTAGAGTTCATGAGCCACATTAATTGCGTAGTCTTCAATTTGATTTGAGTTATTTTTGCCTCAATGTGTCTGCTCCACGTGAGTCGCCGATCTAGGTGTATTCCTAGGTATTTAACATGATTCTGTTGAGGAATTTGTACGTTTTTAATTTTAATTGGGGTGCAGTCATGTTTTCTGAGGGTAAAAGTAATGTGGGCACACTTTACGGGATTAACATTAATTTTCCATTTATCGAGCCAGATTTCAAGTTCGTTAATGTGATTTTGCAATAACTTCAATGTTTCTACAGGGCAAGAATGTGTACTTATGATAGCAGTATCATCGGCAAATGTAAATGTTTGGGTTTTTACTTGAGTTGGCATATCTGCAGTATATAAGACATATAAGAAAGGACCAAGAATACTGCCCTGGGGTACACCAGCTTTTACAGAACAGGATCTGGATACAGTGTCTTTTACTTTGATTGTAAATGACCGATTTGACAAGTAATTTTTAAGAAGTAAATGTGTACTATGTGGTAAAATGCGATAGATTTTAGATATGAGCCCTTCGTGCCACACTTTGTCGAAGGCTTGAGCTATGTCGATAAATAGAGCCGAACAATATTACTTTGCATCGAAAGTTTGCCTTATTAGTGTGACGATTCGATGCACTTGTTCTATTGTGTTGTGACTTTTTCGGAATCCAAACTGGTGCTGAGGAATAATACGATGTTCGTTTTCATATGGAATAATGAGGCTTAGAAGTAGTTTTTCAAATACTTTTGATAATATTGACAGCAAGCTAATTGGTCTATATGATGTCGTTTGAGTTAAGTCTTTGCCAGGCTTCGGAATCATAATTATTTGTGATTTTTTCCAGGCTGTGGGGAAATGCCCTGTTCGATTTATACCGTTGTATATGTACATAAGTACTTTTAACGCACATTCGGGGAGTTCTTGGATCATTCTGGCAGTAATTTTGTCATGGCCAGCAGATTTTTTGACATTTAGCTCTTTAATGATTATTTTTTAATTCTGGGAGTCTAAAATGTATTGGGTTAAATGGATTATGGCTTAATGATTGTAACTCACAGTCTGTATTGGAAGACGCATTGGCCCATTTTCCGTTTGGTAGTCGAATTGGTGATTCTGATGTTGTGGGGCATTTTAATTGTTTTGTTGTTTGCCACAGGCTATAATTTGTTCTATCGGTTGGGTCCAAATTTGATAGTAGCATATGAAGAAATGCTTCTCTTGATTCTTTTATGCCGCACGAAGAGCTTTTGTACAACTTGCCAGTTGTTGCTTTAAAGAGGGAGATCTGTAGGTTTGCCAGTGTCTCCGGATGTCTCTTTTTTGTTTTAATAGGTGATCTATGTTTTTGGAGTAATTATTTGATGAAGTCTTGTTTCGCGTCACTTTAACAGGTGTAGCAATTTTGGCGGCAGAGTGCAAAATTTCTGTAAACTGATTTACAGCTGAGTCGATCTCATCATTATTTTTTAATGGAATATTTTGAGGTAAATGTGAGCTAACGTACTAACGTAATATGTATTTATATTAGCGCAAACATTCTGTTTATTGTCGCAGAACAACGAATTATTTGACAATAAGACGATATTTCAAACAACTTTAAAATATGGTATAATACGACCACATTAAACTAAAACATTATAAGACATAATTTAATTTTTTCGTAAAATTTCATTAATTTTTATACATTTTAAACTTTAGTTTCAAGATTGAATTCTCAAGTGTTCGACATATTTTATAAAGTGCTCTATTATTTCAATGTACCCTTTAATTACCCTGCGGGAAATGGACCAGTCAATGGTGTTGTCACGTGACTGGAACTATGTGTGTATGAACCAGTCAAAGTGTCGGTTCTGTTATATAAGGTGACAAATGCTGCCTTTGGAGCACTGTGTGACGTGGCGAATATCTTGACCAAGGTAACCTATCACCGTACCGACTGAAATGAATATGCTACGGGACAAGTTAGAAGTAGAGAGTGTCAAAGTATGACCATTTTAGGATTTATGTGATAAGCAACAGAACGTATCGTAGAACTGGAGAAAAATTGTTGAAGGAAAACTGGTCACATATTAAGCGAAATGTGTTCTGATTTAGGGGTAGTTTGAGTGGAATAGTTTTGTAAAGTACCAATGTTCTAAGTGGTACATGTCGACGGGCATGCAGAAAATAATTAGCAAGTAACCTGTCAATTTTTATTCAGCGTGTGTCATATTATGTACGGGTGGCTAAATAGCCCGTCCGGAACCAGTTACTGCACTTATTCAACAGTGTGTCACATCACCTGCTCAAAAAACCTTCAAAAAGGCACAACAAAAATCAATTATAAAAATTGTTTATTTTGTCTATACCAAACAAAAAACTATAACATTAAATTCATTATAACAATTTAAATTTGGAAAAGTACATAAACTAGACAAGAAGTCCGGATATTCAAAATATAGATTTTTTTGCAAGTTTTTTTCTTTATTTGCTAACATTTTCTACTAATTTTTATTTTTCAACACTTCTAAAAAGCACTGCATTAACATTTTAATTTTGCATTTTGCATTATAATTTAAGTCCACAATAATATCTTTATAAAAAGAAGGAGCTGCAACAATTCAGCACAAATTTAATGTATAACTTATAAATCAGAGTAACAAAATATATACCCAGTTTCAATTTTGTTCCCAAAGAAAGACAAATCGTTCCCCGAAATCTTGTAAAATATCTAAACCAAATACTTCGAAACCAATATGCAGAAATATTTAAATTGGAATTTATATTCTTGTATGTGTAAATCTCTATTCACTAGAAAAATATCCAGTCGCCATTTCGAAAACGAACTTGCCGAACGAGTTTTAAGACCGACGTTTGGCGAGAAATCGCCATATCTGACAAACTTGGTCACTGTCTAAACATTTCTGTATTCAGTTATTTTAAACCAGTGGAGTGTTACGTCTTCATTTCTACTGTGACAAAGTCGGTACAGATAAAATTTCTTTAGTGTTATGTCCGCTTTGTAGCAGTCAAGAGCACTTATTGCCATGTTTTTATACACTGCTAACGGTTTTGAACCAGTTCAATGACCACTAACAGCTTCAACTGCAACGACCCTAGTTGCTCAGTACACTTTGATGTTATGTTACTTTTTCTCCAGTTACGTGATATATCTGGTACCAACCAGTGAATGTTTTGTCACCATAACTATAGTCATGTGAATGGACATTTCTTTTAGTGCACCACAATTTTGGTTTCACCAGTTTTGTGACTTGTTCCCCAATCATATATCCCAGAACTACCACGTTGGATCAATCGACCATTAATTTCCCGCAGGTTAATTTAGGCCTGCCTAGCAAATTGCTTAAAAAATCATATGAAACGGTTCACTGGCTTAGTTCCAATGTATTTTCCAAGACATTCATGAAGAGGTTTATTAATTCAAAGATCTTCTTAATATTAAAAAATTGTATTATACTGTTTTATAAATTTTATAATCGCTTCATTTTCGGAATGATTTAATAGTATCAGGAAGATTTTCATTAATGATGTGAGCAAGACTATTTAAGTTCAAGATCATTTGTTTTTTGTTCAACAAAAAAACCGTGCAATGTTTATTTAATTTAATTTATTTAATTTATGATAAAAAATCGAAAAGTAAACTTTTGGTTTTAATTTTTTAAAATTTAAAAGTAAAACTTTTGATTTTCATAATTCTACAAACTTTGACTTTAATGAAACCTGTTTCATAGATTCCATGAAAGTTCCAATGGACGAGATCCAGTGACAGACTTCATTAATCCTATAAAGAAATTCATTATTAAAGTGAAGTAAAACAAGAGATATTGGAAGTCGCTCAGTAGCTGAGAAAAAGGTAAAAAAAATAGCTAATAGTAGCCGAAAGATGATTAACAAGCAGACTAAGATTAGTATTTAGATATTTCAAAAATTACATTCAAACAATTTCTACAGAAGGTTATCGAATCAAAAAATATCCTTACGATTGGTAGCAATAAGCACCCTTTAAACTGATTTAAGTCATTCGTTATGTAGTGACTTTGAATTTGAGACCGCATTTTCATCGCCATAATAAAGTGTTTGAGGCATTAAATTAATGTAGTTTTTCATATTTTTTTTTTTATAATTCATAAGTCTCAAGTATAGAAAATCTAAAACAAATATAGACCATGTAACTTCTAAAACTTGAAATATTGAATGTGTAAAGTTTCGTCAACATTGGACAATGGAGTTGGGGGTCAGTCATTGAAGGTTGCTATAACCAATATCGAACCACTTTGTTTTCTAAATAAAATAATATCCAAGATAGCTTTTGAATCTGTTTTTATATTTTTATTATATATATCTCTATAAAAAAAAATAACTAGAAGTCGATTGGCAAAACATTGCACTGTTTTCCAAATTCGTCCCATTAGTTCTTGCACAAGACTTTTATCCAATTTTCTGGCTGCAAATTCCATTTAGATTTGAACTCTTCTACAGTTGACACCGTCATTCATGTCTTCTTTAAAGTTTCTTTTATAATTGACCAATATTCTTCTACTGGACGTAGTTCTGGACAATTTGGTGGATATATTTCTTTTTGTATAAAGTCGATTTTGTTGTAGTTATACCTTTCAATTGTGGCTCTTGCATAATGACGACTGGCTATTTCTGGTCACAATAACGGTTTTGTAGTGTGAGATCTTACAAATGGTAACAGAGCTTTTTTAAGCATTATTCTCTATAAATTTTACGATTTTTTGTACCAGTTTTAAAGAAAATACATGATTTTCTCCCACAAGAACAAATTGCTTGCCAAAACAGTTACTTTTATGGAAATTTGGACTCAATTATCTGTTAACTTTAATCTGGTGCATCACAACGACTACATGTTGTGTAAAAGTCTTGTCCTGCAAATGTACCGGAAGTTTGCAAAGCAATATGTTCATCATCCATTATCACGCAATTATATTTGTTAATTGTTTTTCGTGACTGCTCGTCAGAGAAACAAGCCGATAGCGCAAAATCGGCAGCGCGCTGCCGCCGCCGATTTTTTTTAAATTTTTAGCCGCCGCCGTTTTTAATTTATTTGCGCCGCCTTGTAGATCATTTTGGCACCATCATCTCTGATTGTAATACAAATTGTTCCGAATTTTGCCTTTTACAAAACAAATACTCTCACAAAGTTTCAGATTTCTGGCCCTTCTAGTTCCTGAAATATATCACAAAAATCAAATAATTTCAAAAAATCTGCAAATTTGTCCTTACATAATTGCTTATATCTTTTAAAGTATTTGAGGTACATGCATAATAAATACATCATGTGAAAAGTATTCAAATAAACTTTGAAATACATTTTCAAAGCGCCAAATATAATTTTTTAAAACCAAAAGTTCGGAAAGCTGTATTTCAAAATGCGACATTTTTAAAGTTCTAAGAAAGTTATATGTTGTTGCCTAAGTTATGTAGAAAAGTTAGTAATAATTCTTAAATTGCTTTAAAAATTACAGAAAACATATCATACAAACTTTTTTACAATTTTAAAAATGTCTCATTTTGAAATATAGCTTTCCAAATTTTTAATCTGAAAAATTAACTAACCTTTTGAGAATAAAAATCACGTTGCATATAATTATAAGGTACATTGTATACCTTTCATATGATATCAAGATAATAGAACTAATAAAAATATAGCGACATATCACTATCGTCAAGATAACAACAGTTAAAAAACAGCATTTTAAGCCGACAATTCAGCCGCCGCCGGTTTTTTAACCTAAACGCCGCCACCGTAGCTAAAGCGGTTGCGCCGCCGCCGAAAATTTAGGGACGGTTTGTTTCTCTGCTGCTCGAGTGGAAATGGTAGAATCATTTTTAAAAGCTTCTATTACCTTTTCTGTTGCTTTTCGATCCTTTGGCCATGCTCACTACCACTTCACCGCTTTCTTTCAATTAACAATCATTCACTAAAGTTTTTAAAAACATTTCTTACTGTGGAAGTAAGTTAACATTTCTTGCTATCAAACGTAGGGAAACGCTTTTATTTTTTAAATTCGTGCAGAATAAGTTTTCTTCGATTAGGCTCTGCAGCCATGTTTTTTTCAAAACTATATTAAATTTCAAAAATCTTTTTTATTTTATTAGTCAAGTAGTTTTGAAGAAAACAAAGATTCAAAATGGTTCGATTTTGGTTATTTCAACCTTTAATATGTTAATCGTAAATAGAAAAAAACCGGAATATTTTTCGTTTTACAACTTTTTTGCTTCTTCTGTAAACCTTTGAAAAGTGGTATTATGTTGTATTGCATTTTAGGTGACGATATGCTGTTCATTAGGATGACATTGCTTTGTATATCAAATGGTTTGAGCAGTTCTCATGAATATGTTTAATACAATATAAAAAAATTAAAGATTTTTTTTAAACTTTAGAAATTTTCGGGTGAAAATTAATTATACAATCTTTGGTTACAGCTTGTTGTTGTACCCATATGTTTTGGCAAGTATCGAACCCTTGACTTTTGCCTTTTAAGTGAATATAAATTGGCTAGTAATTTAGAAATACCGAACAAGGCTAACTTTCCATCTTCAATGTATAAATAAACTACAAATACATATAAATCTCCAACTTGATAACTAACAAAAGATTGACCTTTAAAAATAAGTGTCATATTTCTGTTTCATTTTATATTATAAAGCCTGTTGTCTGCAAGCTATTTTTGAGTTTGTAATTTATCTTGCAAAAAACGTTATATTCTACCGTATTCTCAATTTATTGAGCGGGTCAAAGAAACATATATTTTTCTGAAAATGAAGTATATGGGTATTATAAATTTTTGTTGTATGTATTAAATTTCTGTTTATTTTATTTAAATTTTTTTTTAAAGAAAATTCACATTTAAAACAAACATATTTTCGTTAATTTTTTATGCTGTTCTTTTATATTTTAAATAAATATTAGCTTATTGTAAGCGGAAGCTGTTATAATGCTATGAACGAAATACAAAAAAAAAAAAAAAAAAATACCTAATAGCCTTGAAACATGAATACCATCACGACAGACAAAAGATGTCCATTATACAGACAGTGGAGTAAAGTGATGAAAAATTTAAACGAATTTAAGGAGAGTATGCTGAACATAAATCTGGCAATATGTGTTAAATTAAACGGTTTTCGAGAAAGTTTTATTTTTAGGTTTTAATTAAATACAAATTTAAGTTTAAAATGTTTAAACTTTTAATTGTTTTGATGTTAATAATATTTATTAAAGATTTAGGATGTTTTCAGTATTCTTCAAGGAACTTGAACATTTTAAAATTTGAAATATCTCAAAAACTGAACCAGCGATTCCTAAATGTTTGTAATATATGTGTTTATCAAGCTTTCCTTAAATTCTTTTCAATTTTCCAATAAGTTTGTTAGCCAAACAGCTTAAATTTAATTTTTAAATTTCCTGTCCCCTAGGGAGTTTTCATGAATCACGTCTTATATTCGAGAAAAATAACATACATAACATACATAAATTGAAGTTTCTATTTTCAGTGGCTTAGTAGATACTTTTTCCCTTTTCCCCCATTTTTACCACGATTCTGGCAACATTTTTAAAAAAGTACCTACACCGAGAGAATTATCTGCTTGATATTAATGAATTTTTGCATTAGATCTATCAATTGTCACTGGAACTTGTCCATTGAAACTTTTCATTAAATAAATGCATAAAATTTAATGAAAAATGTTCATGAATTTTAAGAAATTTTTCATTCACATTGTGAAGAGAACTTCATTAGTTTAAAGCAAAAAATTTCGTTAAAACTCGTCCAAGGAATTCTCTCTGTGTACCTTATTAAATAATTAGCATATATTCCAGAAAGCACTCTTTTCTACACTCACATTTTAAAATTGAAAAAAAGCTACTAAAAAATTTCGTTAAAACCCGTCCAATGAATTCTCTCTGTGTACCTTATTAAATAATTAGCATATATTCCAGAAAGCACTCTTTTCTACACTCACATTTTAAAATTGAAAAAAGCTACTGAAAATTAGTTAAAAATGAACTTGCAGAAAAAACTGCTAAATTAGCAAATTTTTTTTTCTGTTTAATTTACAAATATTTAGTTGTATTTGAGCAAAATTTTAGTTAATTGTAAGTAACAAAATAATCTACTAAAATCAGCAAATTAATTTTCTAAATATTAATAGACAAAAAAATCATTAGCAATTGAGAAATTTTTAAGGTTGTCTTCTTAGTTTTTTTTTTTTAATGCGAATAAAAGACTGCCCTTATGAAATCAGCAATCTACAATTTTTTTGCAAAAGTTTCTGTTGACTTTAGCAAAATAAACTGTTAATTGCATTCTACTAAATTTGAGGTAAATATAGCAAAAATTTGGTTAATATTGAAATTTTTGTTATGAGTCTACAAATATTTGGTAAAAGTTTTTGCTAATTTTACAGACTAAAATGTTATTTTAAATTAACCAAAATCCACATTAAATATAACGTAAAGTTTATTGTTGCTGTTCTAATTTTATTAACATTTAGCTAAAAAATCTGCCAAATTTAGCAGTTTTTGCTGCAAGCTCATTTTTTTTGTAGCTTTTTCAGCTATTTTTGCAGGTGGAGACTTTTCCTCTTTTCCTACCCATTTACACCACGTTCATGGTCAAAACTTTTAAAAGGAAACATATCAGTTAATTAGTCCCTACTTCTGAGAGCACTTAAGTTTGGAAACTTAATCTTCTTAGAGGAAAAAAGTTTGGACATAGTTGGTTAAAAAATTACCACAGCCAAGATATAAGCATATTAGTATAAAAAATGTAATTTCCGTCAAGTTTAGACATGTTATCTTACAAAAATATACGAAATTATTGGAAACTTCTACGAGGAGGGGAAAAAGGTGGAAAATCTTCCGTCTGTCAGCTTGACTGGGGGAAGATAATTTGGAACACAGAAAATTGGGGCTAAGATTGAAAAAAGTCTCCCCCTTGGCGACTTTGCCAAACCGCTTAAGCGAGTTATTTGAAGCTTCGTATGTGGAAACATCCGCATTAACAGAACTTTTCGAAATTATTATGTGCAGGATCATGAAGTCCTGGACAAGGAACTTGAAAATTTGCATGCGAGGAACTTGTAGTTTGGTATGTGGATTCCTAATCCTGCGTAGAAATTCGTTTAGATGGGAGTTTTCGAATTCTTACGGGAAGGGGACCGAATTGGCGACCAGGCCAAATGACTAAGCGAGGAATTTGAAATTGGGTATGTGAATTCCCATTCCAGCGTAGACATTCGGTTAGATGGGATATTTAAAAATTACTACATGGAAGTTCGGAAATTGATCAATGGCAATAGAAAAAAAATTTCGTTGTTATTGTTTTTAAGCAATTGTAAAAAAAATTTCATTACCATTGACATCAAATAACGTCAATTAAGTCGTCAATTTATTTGTACATTCTTTTAACTAGTCCCATGTATGGTTTCCCAATAAAGCATAGACATCCAATTTGGTGAGATTTTTGTAAATGCTGTCCCTTAGAGGGTCTTGCGAAAGCCCTATGGCCAGAAAAAAGAATTTACAATAATCATACACACTGCTGATAGGATACTTTTTATATTTCTGACTAAAGCTGCAGTAAAAAAGTGTAAACAATCTCTCCATTGGCGGCCTGGCCAAACCGCTAGAGCAAACAATTTAAAATTTGCTATGTGGGATACAAATCCCGCATATACATTAAAGCGGGTCGCTCCCCATACAAAAAAAGAATCGATTTGTATCAGTCAACCCCTGGAATTAAAGATTAGTTAATTTTTGCCATCCCCCCCACTACCTCCAACTTGATACCACCGTTTTGGTATTTTTCCTTCACATTATTTTTGTTTATGAATAAAACTATTTACTGTCAAAGAAAAAGTTTCATGAAATTTCAATAAATCTTTAATAAAATGAGAATACTAATAGCTTTAGCTGAATAACTGATGTGAACGATAAGAACAGAAATAATTAGCTCAATTGAATAAGAACCCATTTAACATACTTTTGAATATACTTTTTTTATGAGTGTACCAAAAATTATTTAGCCCTTTACGTTTGGTATGATTGCTTTATTTTTTAAATGTTCTTTTAACATATCCACGATTTAAAGAAAATTATTAGACTGATTTTTTCGTTTCTATTTTAAAAACACAGCTGTTTGAGGTCTGATTTTAAACTTATTTTAAATCTATTTTTAAGTAATTTTCATCTTTATTCTCATAATCCTTACCCACTGTGTTAAATATGTTCTTTGTATTTGAGTTATGTAAACAAGTTTACATTTACTTCAAATACTTATTTTTTATAACAATATTTTAAGAATTTTCCAAGTCCATGAATATTGTCTCATTTTTTTCTTTTTCATTACTTTTATTTTCTTTGTACATATTTATTTTTGTTATTATTTTAGTTTTAGTGTTTTTCTTTTAAAGTACTTAAGGTCCAACTATATTTAGCGAATTTGAATTAAGGGAATGAGCGATTGTATGGTCAACTTTCGTAAAGTTCCATTTATATTAATTTGGTTAATTTGTAATCGAAACTAATCGTGAAACAACTTTACCAAATTAGAAATATTTCAAACATGCAAAATAAATTAAACAAATAACAAATAAAAAAATTATAAAATTAATAACAACAAATAAGAAACATAGAATTAATTCGCAAATCTGCCAAAAATCAAATTCAAATAAGTTGAATATGGTCGTTCTTAAATTTGAAGAAAAATTTAACCAAATTTGCCAAAGGTAAGTCAATTGTGGTTGAAGCTTTAGTACGAGGGCGGATCAATAAGTCCATGACTTTTTGAATGAAACACAGTTTTTTTTGTAAAAAAAAAAATATATTTTTCAACATAATCTCCCTTTAGCTCAATACACTTAGTCCAAAGTTTCTCCAATTTTTGTATCCCTTCCAAAAAATAGGATTTTTCGAGGTTCATAAAGTAGGCATTTCTTGGCCATATGAGGTCGTTTTTTTTTTTTAATCCTCGTTTAATCGGTGCAATAAGTTGGCATAATATTCGCCGTTTATTGTTTTTCTCTTTTAAAGGTAATCGATGAGGATTATACCGCGTGCAACCCAAAAAACTGTTGCCATCACCTTATTTGCCACGATTACGTTTATGGTCAATTGAGAGTAAACGCGGCACCCATCTAGCAGACAGCTTTCTTAAACCCAACTGATCATTTAAAAACGAAACCACACTGCCATATGAAATGCCTATGGCATCAACAATCTCACGCACTTTAACTCTTCGATCGGCCAACACCATATCGTGGATTTTTTCGACATTTTCGGGTGTATTGACATCAATTGGCCGTCCAGAACGTTCAGCGTCATTTGTACTTGTGCGACCACAACGAATGTCAGTAAACCACTTTTTTACCATTGAAATCTATGATATAGAGTCCCCCTCAAGCTCTTCCTTGGTTTGATTGACGTTTTTTTTCGCAAAAAATAATGTTTAGTGAGAACTCGAAATTCACGTTTTTCCATTAAAAAAAAAAATCCACGAGGTTGTATGTTTTAAACAGCTATTAAACGCAAAGTAAATGACGGAACTTGCTCCAAATTTGACATTAGTCTAGTAACAGGTGGTACTTGATGGGAGCAGTGTTGCATTACATATAACTACGAGGGAAGTTTGAAAAGTCACTGACTTATTGATCCGCCCTCTTATCATGGTATGACTACATTCTTTAGTTCCCCCAATAAAATACTGTTTTATTTATCTAAACTTTAATGTTTTTGTGCCGTTTGTTTTGCCTCTTGTTTGTCTCTTTTTTCAGCAAGAAGTACTAAAAACGTTATTTAAATAAATTTTCTTATCAAATGATTTGTGAACAAAACTAAATTGCCATAATATAAAAAGTCATATTTTTTCCATAGAAAGTAGCAAATGGACAATAACAGTAAACAATTTGGAAATGAACAAAGTTCTTAAAAATATGAATTTTAGAAATGTTTCCTTAGAATCGAATAATTTTTTTAATATTTTATTAAGAAATTTTATTGGGTCATTTTATGAAAGGTTTTACAGTATTAATTTTAAATTTATATAATTTTTAATAAATAATTTTACATATTAAAACCCAAATTCCTATAAATCTTTTGAAACAGTGAAATATATGACTTCATTTCATATCAACTTCATTACCAATCTGTTTGTTGCTAATAAACCACTTGAACGTATGAGTGTTAGAAATATGTATTTTTAAAATATCAATCATACGACACGTGTACCCTAAATAGTAAAAACTGTAGTAAGCCTTTTATTAATGTTGATCATACGTCTTGGTTAATTATCATCAACACTTTTCTCAAATTTAAATGACACTTAATCTAAAAAGAATTTTTTCTTTTGTGTTTGGATTTAAAAAAAAAATGTTACCACAACATTCCTTTACAGGCTATAAAATGAACCCTCTTTAACACTTTGCAACCAATAAACAAAATAGATCTTAATATTTGTTGTATATACACTTAGAGAAAAAACGTTTCATCATTTTGCTGATGTTGTTGAAAAAATCTTTTGTGATCAATTGTTCATTATATTTATGAAATTTTGATAATTATTATGAATAATGTTATAACTTTTTTTTTATTAGTCAATGCAACATACATTCTTACAGACTAAGATTAAAATACAAAATTATATTACATATTAAAAATATTACAGAATTAATTTTATTTTTATTAATGTTTTTGATTACTGAAGAAACTGCAAAGAGCATATCCTTATATTATCAGGCCACAAACAAGGATTAAAAAGTTTGTTGTAGCACTCTGACGGAATGCCAATTTTAAGAAAATTTGTTTCAGTTCATTCAACTCAGTATCCCATTTTACTAACTTATGGCAACTAATGTGATTATTTTTTATGTTTGCATATGTAGAAACATAATCGACAATTTTTGGTTCAGCAACACTACACTGAAAATACTGTGTAGGTAAAGACCAATGCAAATGTAGTTAAAAACAATTGAAATTCAACTAACATTGTCATATGTTTTTTTACTGTTCCAAAAATGACTCACAATTGTAGTAAAAAATAAACACATTGGTAGTAAAAAATAAACAAACATTTATTTGATTTACTTTTTTTTAAATAAAAAAGACTACTATATAAAAAATGTAAAATCATAATGCGGTACCTTGGTGTGGTATGGTGTGGTGTGGTGTGGTGTGGTGTGGTGTGGTGTGGTGTGGTGTGTTTTTTTTTTTTTTTTTTTTTTAATGAACTACAATTGAAGGGCTTAGTGCAAAAACTTGATAAGCCACAAAATTAAAATAATGAAATAATCGCCTTCAAAGTTTTATAAAAATGTAGAAAATAAGACTTTAACTAAACCAGACTGTAAGCATACATAATAGGTGCTTAAGGAAGGCTTCTATCACATACCCGTTCATGGATAATAGAAAACCATCGGTAACTGCTGTTAAAAAAAAAAGTGTGGCTTATCAAATTATTGCATAAAGATAAGTAAAGAAGTTCATAGTCTGAAAAATGGTAGCAAATTAGATTAGGTTCTTGATACTTGTAAAAAGTGCAAAAATGTATCTTCTATTACATGTCCTTCTTCGGAAGACTATAAGACAGTAAAAACCTTTTTATTAAGTCAAAGCGGCTTATCAAGTTTTTGCAGAAATTTTATTTAGCATTTTTTAATTTTGAAGAAATTATATCAGGAATTTTGTTCTGTAGGAACTTGTAATAAATGCCAAGATATTTTAGCACTTATTAAAATTATCAGTTGCTCGAAAATCCTGCAAAATAGCAACTATTTCCTCAAAATAAAAAAATCATTAAGAGAATTCCTGCAATAACTTGATAAGACACGTTGATTTGAAAGGCGCTACGAAATAACCCCCAATGAAATAACACCCAAACGACAAAATGAAATAACCCCCAATGAAATAAATCCCAAAAAAATTAAATAAGTCCCAACAAAAAAAAAATGAAATAATACACAAAAGAAATGAAATATTCCCCAAAGGTGAAAATGAAATAACACCCAAAATTTGGGGGTTGTTTCGTAATGAAATAACTCCCAAAGGAAGAAATGAAATAACCCCCAATGAAATAAGCTCCAAAGAAATGAAATATGTCCCAAATTTTTTTTATTTTTTGTTTTCATATTTTTGATTCTTTTGTTGCACTGTTCAGTTTTTCTGCGTGGCGGCCTGCGGCCGATCTTAGGGGTTCTCTCCTCCATAGGACGCGGCAGGTGGCTTCGCTGAATACAGTTTTCCTGCGCGCATCTCATTATCTTCCCTAGTGTGACGCGCGCAGGGAAACTTTATTCAGCGAAGCCACCTGCCGCGTCCCATGGAGGAGAAAACCCCTAAGAGCGGCCGCAGGCCGCCACGCAGAAAAACTAACAAATATTAAAAAAATTTCACTTTTAGCAAAATGAAATATCGGCCAAAATAATTGCATATGAAATAATCTCCAAAGAATTTAAATTTTGGGCTTTATTTCATTGGGGGTTGCTTCATAATGAAATAATCTCCAAACCGTAAGATGAAATAATCCCCAAAAAAAAAATGAAAAAACCCCCAAACAATTTTACACAATTTTTTTGGGGGTTATTTCATTTTTGGCCGTTGGGGGTTATTTCATTGGGGGTTATTTCGTAGCACCGATTTGAACAAATTAGTTTCACTGCCTTATAGTCTTAAAGCGATGGACATGTAATGGAAGACACATCGTGGCACTTATTCCAAAAAGCTAGAGTACAAGAGTCGTACAAAATAGCACTTTTTTTTAAATAAGAAAATCATAAATAAAATTTCTGCAAAAACATGATAAGCCACATTGATTTTAAAGAAATGGTTTTCACTGTCTTCTAGGCAGCGGTTAAGCAAGATGTTCGAGCTCTAAATGCTTGTAATAAGTGACAGTATGTGTTTTCTATTACGTATCCGTCGTTGGAAGTCTAGAAAAGTGTAAAAACCATTTTATTGCCATCAAGTTTTTGCACAAATTTTATTTGGATTTTTTTTTATTTTAAAGAATAGGTAGCTTTTTTTGAAGGTTACCGTGATATATATATAGAGCAATTCCATATGAAAACGATCAAAATTGGCAAATTTTTGGACGACCCCTCTCCGATTTTAAAATAAATAGTCTCAATCGATTGCCCAGCAAAAAATAATGTACCTACATATTTTTTTTTATAGTGACTGGTTTAATGGTGGTGTGCACCACTGTCATGTGACAAAATTGAAGAATTCTTCATAAGGGACCTCATTGAAAGTTGTTTAAAAAAAAAACTACTAAAGCGATCGCAACGAGTGATAGCTCGTTGGAAAGGTATTGAATCAGGCTTTAATTGAAAAATAAAATTTTCCTAATTTTTCTCAGAAATTTACCTTTTTTCCCATGAAAATTAAATTTTCCCATGAAAATTAAATTTTCCGATTTTCCACAGAAGCTCCTAAATTTTCCGGCTAATTTTATTTTTTTTTGGATTCCTCATAATTTTTGCTTTAAGAATCAGCAATAAAAAAATGGGCCCGACTCCTTGTTTGGACAGGAGAAGAGCATTTAAGAGACCACCTTGTTCTCATTGTTTTTATATTTTTTATAATTGAATTATAACCAATGTCATGTGTGCACCACTGTCATGTGGTGTGCACCACATGACAGTGGTGCACACCACCGCTAAACCAGTCACTATAAAAAAAAAAAAAAATATGTAGGTACATTATTTTTTGCTGGGCAATCGATTGAGACTATTTATTTTAAAATCGGAGAGGGGTCGTCCAAAAGGTGATCGCTTTCATATGGAATTGCTCTATACTTGCTTTAAGTGCAAAGATGTGTCTTCTATTTCATGTCCATCGCTGGGAGACTAAAAGACAGTTAAAACCATTTTGTTAAATTAATGTGGCTTATCAAGTTTTCGCAGAAATTTTATTTAGAATTTTTCAAGGAATTTTATTGGGAACAAAAAAGAGCATACTTTTGGGGTAATTTTGTATTGCACAGTGGGATATACTCGCATGTAATAAAAAGCGATTGACGAAAACGAATCGGAGATAAATGAAATAATTTAATAAGCAGTTCCTTTATTTTTAATCAGGCATTAAAAAAACTACTATTAGTAGTTTCAAATTGTCGAATATTAAGCTATTTACAATGTATTAATAATAAATATATTTAATTTCTGTGCGCCCCGGTAGGCTAGTTGGTAGCGTGCTGACTTATCAGTGCGGGGTCTTGGGTTCGATTCCCACCAGAGGCACTGGTCTGTTTTCGCTACAACGCGCCGAAGGCCATAGTAGCTAGTGCTCGGTTAGGGTAATAGTATATAATTTGTAATTATATGATTATTAATTAATAAAAATAAAAAAATAAAAATATTTCATTTGCCGCATTTTTAATAGCATCTAAACTTAAAATTGCCTTAGCTTAAAATACACCACAAATAGCATGCCTATGTGTAGTAAATATTTTAAGTTCTATCGTTAGTTCGTTTTAAAAATTATTATATGCACACGATATTGCTGCTAGTTGTCGTCGTGAATAGTAAGCTATAGAAATATAGAAATATGCGACTATTAGTAACTGCTAACATCGAAGCTAGTTGTGTATTCATGTTTACATGAACCAAGTAAAAAATAAACAAACATTTACTTTTTTTATTTTTTTAAATAATAAAAAACAACTTAAAAAAATGTATGTTAAATCATAAAACAGTCAGTTGGTGTGGTTTGTTTTTTTAAATGAACTACAAGGTTAGTAAAAAGTAAACTTGTTCCACAAATGTCTGACATTAAGATTAAAAACTATATTAAAATCCAAACAACTACATATTTTTTTAAAGCAGAAGTTCACTGAGTGTACAAATATTTACAGCAGAAGTTCCCTGAGTGTAGGCTTAAATGCAGACAAATGTACCCATTTTACATCTAAATCTTTGTTTTTATTGTCAAAAAATAAAATTTTTACGCTTAACTTTTGATTTAACGATACTCCACTCTAAATGTTTAATGTTCCTTGTAAAAACATACGTCATCATAGTTTATTGTTTGTTGAATATCACCGCTATGATTATGTGCTGAATGGGCCCATTATTAGAACATTATATTATTTTAATAAATTGCCCCATAATATAATTGTGGAATTTGATACATCAAAACACAAATTTAAAAATTTTTTGTTTGAAAATAGGAAAGTATTATAAATAGTGTAATACTTTTTGCAATTTACATTAAATTGTCATAATCTGTAAGGAACATTGTTCTATAGACATTAGAAATAAATAAACTATTAACTGTAACATAAATTTTTTCTGCAGATTTAGCAATAGCAGTATAACTGATAAAATCGTTGAGAAAGTCAAGCACTAGCTCTTCGTATTAATCTATTATTTGCATTTACATTGCGATTATTCCTAGTACCAAATACGGCATCATCACTTGCAGCAGCAGCAACAAACATAAACTTACATTTCGAACTTACTACCCGAACTCGCAGATTTAAATGAACTTTGAGTATGTTGTAAAGAACCAAGCAAACGAGACATGTATATTTTTTTGTCTGCCCAATCTCATGTTTAAGTGTTAAAAAGTAGGGATACAATTTAATTTGATTTTTTATGAAATCTTGTCTTAAATTTACAAAAACTACTTTCTACAGGATTAAAGTACTCAAGAAAATAAAAATATTGATACCCATATTGCCGATATATGAGACCCAGAGTTGCCACATTTTTGAATTATTTGAAATATATGGAAAAAGGGCTCTTTGGAAAAAGTCGCATAATAACCGAACGGTTTCGAATATCGGAAAAAGCTCAGACAACCCCTCGATTAAATTAAATAGGCATTGCTATGCATTATTTTTGGCTTAATACAACTAAAGTTCCGTAATAAAACGCCAGATTTAATGTTACTGAAAACACATTTTTTTGAATTACAAAAATATTTAAATGTCTTTTCACAAAATTTGTTGTACCAGTGAATATATCTTCAAAAAAACTTTTTGTTTTAATAGAACGAAATTAAGCGAAAGAACATAAAAAGGGGTAATATTTGACCCCACTTAGTAACGCCTAAACATGAGATTGGGCAGCTAAAGAAAACACGGGTTCCTTAAATTGTTATCCTCTACAACATATCCGAAGTTCATTAAGATCTGCCGGTCCGGGTCGGAATACCTTCCTTGTTAGTACCATCACGACGACCATTAAAGAGATCAATATTAGCAGTAGCAGCATTATTGACAATATTGTCAGAAAAACAAAGACTTGATCTTCTTACTCTCACATAATTAGCATTTACATTGTAATCAATTGGTTTCAATTCCTGTATTTCACTTGATAAAGTTGTAAGCAATGGCTAGAAAATTCGGAAAATGATACTAAAACTCATTAATTAGAATATAAATAATAATTCAAATAATAATAATAATAATGGGTTTTAACACGGATTTGATTTAAGTTCTCATAACATTTATATTTTTCGTAAAATTTTACAAATAAAAACATAATTTTAAATCGAATGTAAAAATTACTGTGAAAATTTCTAGTCAAAAACTTTAAATTTTGTAAAAAAATTTTGAAAATCGTAGAAATTTAAGCACTTTTGTATGAAATTAACTGCAAAACGTGTAGGAAAAAATGGCTAGTGAAAAATTGAATGGCTAAATTTTCCATTTTTATGGCTACACTTAGGAAATTATGTTGGTAAAGACGACAGCAATTGTAGTCAAAAACAAATGAAATTGCATTTAAAAAAAGGACGACTTACATTTCATTAAATTCAACTAACATTGTCATTTGTTTTTTAATGTTCAAAAAATGACTAACAATTGTAGTAAAAATGAACCACATGGTAGTAAAAAATAAACCAAAAATTTTTTTTTTTATTTTTTTAAATAACAAAAAACAACTGTAAAAAATGAATGTAAAATCATAAAACAGTCATTTGATGTGAGTTGTTTTTTTAAATGAACTACAAGGTTAGTTAAAAATTTTATTTGTTCTACAAATGACTTACATTTACATTAAAAATAATGAAACTGTATTACAACCCAAACAACTACATATTTTTAAAGCAGAAGTTCCCTGAGTGTACATTCAAAAGAGTATGTAGTTTACTGTTTGTAGTTTAATAACTAGAATGAAGCAAAATTGATGATTAATATGTATAAATAGTTCTGCCTATTATAGAAGCTCTAGTTTTTCTAAAACTTCGCGTTCTGATGAGATATTTAGCCAGATCGAAATACTAGTATAAACCTAGCTAATATGTTTGATTTGCTTTATTTTTGTAAATATACGAAGGTTGAAAGCTTGTTATAAATTGAAAATAACATAAAAATAATCTCGACGTATATAAAAACAAAAAACTAATAAAACTTTAAAAAAGTTTTCAGTTGAGTTGAAAATAAATTAACATGCATTTATTTTTTAAATAAATATTATTTCAACTTTATCATACATTCGTTCCAAATAATTTACTACCATTTAACGATTTTTTTAGTTTCATTTATTATTTTCATTTATTTAACCCTCCGATGAGTGAGAAGGTCCCTAGGGACCTTTTTGCCTTTTCAAACTGAAATTACTCCTACTTCGGCCACTACAACCCCCCCAAAGTTACTCCAAAGTTATTCCAAGAGTATTTTGTTGCGCATCTTTTGGAAAAAAAGTCAAGCCGATCGGATCATTACTTTAGGAGTTATTGAGGTTTTAGTGAGAATAGTACGCGGACGTGTGAATAGGTCCGCATGGACCTTGTACTGAATTTCACTAATAAATGCATGTTTTTGGGCATCATTATAATTTTTTTTATTGTTTCAACACATAATTTACTTGTTCTGAACACAAAGACCTAAACTCAAAGACATTAGGGATGATAATAAAAACAAAAAATTAAAAAAATTTAAAAAATTATTTTTGTATGTAGAATTTAGTTATAAACAATAAAAACAAAAAAAAAAAATCAAAAAAAAAATTTTTTATATGAAAAAAACATGATTTACAAAAAAGGTCCGTAGGGTTCAGAACTGTCACTCATCGGAGGGTTAAAGTATCATAAAAGTTAAGGCACAAAAAAGGAATAATGAAGTTTATTTGCTTCCCTTACAGTTATTATTATTTTTTTTTTTTCATTAGAAAAGTGAACTTGTTAGGACAACGGTGACTACGGAACTCAAAATTTCTTCATCGCATCTCGTTATGGGCGATGCTGTAGTGATAATAAAAATAATATTTTAGGGCATTTTGATGAAAAAAGTTCACGCACCGAGATAAATTTCTAAAACTCCATCAAGATTTTATTTTTATTACTTTTTTTTATTTACAATATATACAGTGTAGCGCAAAACAAATATAAGAAAACTTACATACATCATTAATATTAGATAATTCATTTCCAAGTTGGTTAGAAAAAATATTTTGATTTTAACTTTTATATTATTAATTAGAGTATATATGAAATATACAAAAAAAACTGATCAAAATAAGTATGTGCGCAAAGGCATACAAAATATGGTAGCTCCCAATATGAGGTTGTGCAAAACAAAAGCAACAAAATGGAATGCATATTAATTAAAAATTAATTGCAACTGTCTATATGACGTTAATATACTCAAATACATTATAAAATCTGCCCTGTGGTGATGTCTCAACTTAAAACGCAAAAGTTGTCAACACTGAACGTAAAAACCATACGTCAATCTGGCGACGTTGTGAAATAGAGACGGAGGAGATTTGAAAAAATAAACAAAAATCTAAAAATAGAATATTTGAGTTTGTTAGTGTTGTTACTTCTGAGTATAATATACAATAACAGAAAAGCTAATAGAAAAGCTGCAATTTAGCTGCATTGCATTAGAGGCTATACTTGGTTGTGATCGCTAAACGGCCATGTTTTGGTATTGTTACGTTTGTAATGTAAGAAGAGCGCAGGTTTGATTCTTACAGCCGCAGGTTGTTAAAAATGTGTCATATAGAGACAATCTGACAATTATAAGACACAAATAATAATACAATTTAAATGGAAAATCACTGATGACGCCTGTCCATAAAAAAAGGCAGAAACTAGTCTAGTCTGATTTAAAAATTAATAGTGGTTATAATTTTTAGAGCAAAACGTGTATTCTTTTACGAAGCATTTTATTAAAAGTTATAAAAGTTTTTCATCATATTTATGAAACATTTCATAGATATAAAGAAGCCAATCTACCATCAATTTCCCCTTTTATGAAACATCTTTATCATATTTGTGAAGTGTTACATTGTACGAAAATCAATTAAGTTTTATCATCATATTTATAAAGTTTTTCATATATACGTATGATGAAGTTTTTTCCCTGAGTGTAGTACTAGTTTCTATTCATATTACACAATGTATTTAATAAATTTTGTTGTTAAGGGCCATCAATGACAAACTACAAAAATGTAGCAAAAAAAAAAGTTTCCAGACTTTTTTTTTTAATGTGTTAGTTATTTACCGTACTTTTCAACAACTCTTTGATTGATTTGATTGATGATCTCTGATTAGAAGAAGACCAAAGCCACTTCTGATTTATTGCTTTGAATTTTTTGTGATTTGTCGTCAATATAGAAAAAAGAATAAGGAAGTGTTTTGTATTAAATGTTTTAGTTTTGTTTTTTGTTTCTAAAGAAATTTTCTTTACCTTGCCAGGAAATAGTATAAAAAGTGTGTCACTCACGTGCTCATTACTTATAGATTTTTTTCTTAATATTATTTATTATGCTTTAGAATTATATACTTTTGTGAAGATAAAAATTTAATTTAAATGACTTTATGTTAAAAGCGAGGTTAAATTTGTCATCAATCTTTTAAAATAAAATTTTTAACTTTTAAAAACATTTCAAAAAAACTCTTTGAAAAGTTCAGTATCATTTGCTATAAGACGACTTAAATATTCTAACAAATTAATATGTTTGACAAATTTTTATAACATAAATCCAAATGTATCTCCCTCGAGTAAGAGCGCTAAATCCACCTTTGATTAAACAATTTATATATGGGGAATTTCCCCTCAAGTGACCGAACTTTTGAAACCGATATCTTGGGATCGATATGAATCTTGCACAAATATGACTCCTATTGGTTATGACATAAAATTTTAGTGGGATCGGTCAAGAACTCTCCGAGTTGGAGGGTGTATAATTTTGACATTTTCATCAAACGCCTCCCTTTTCGGTTACATATCACTACGCAGCCAGAAAAAGACAAAAGGACCACCGCTGGTAATGCAGTCTAACAGGTGGTAAAAGTTCTAGCAACAAGTGTTTTTCCAATCCCTAAATGATAACATCATTAGACATAAGGTCCGTCTGTTCAAAAAGTGTCGGAAAAGCACTGCGGAAACAAACTTTCCAATAAATGTTGCCAAAATAATGAAATAGGTGGTCTAAAAATAGTTGTTCCTAAATAAAATTAAAATAAAATTTATTTATAATTTTGTTTGGCCCTGCCGGTATTCGAACCCTGGACACCAGATTGGCAGCCGACAGCTCTAACCACTGATCTAACAAATAATGTAATAATTTCTAGCTTAAAACGTAAGTGAATAATAACTGTTGGTTAACCGTTGGTTGTTCAAATATGCAAGGACTGGTATAACGTTTGATGGAAACAACTTGCCAACGCTGGAAAAAAAAATTAAAACTTATTCTTATAAGAGCTTTTCCAGAAACAAAAAAATTAATTTAATGTAAAAAAATACTACAAAGTATAAAAAAACCACTAAAAGATTGATGTGTGAAACCGGGACCTTCCGACTACTAAACAAAGAATTCTAGTTTTTTATAAAATAAATGTTCTACCAGTAGTTACCCAATCGGAAAAACACAAACGGACCACCGCTGGCAATGAATTTTAGCAAGAGGTACAAGTGTTGGCAACAAGTGCTTTCCTTGTCCCAAAATGATAACATCATTACCCTACATGAAGTATCGAACAAGCCATGTTTGATGGACACAACTTCTAAACGTTGGGAAATCAAACAAATACAGTTTGTCTAAAAAGCGCTATTCCATACTCAAAAAATTAATTTTACTTTGTAAACAAAATATCATAATTTTTATAAAATAAATGCTTTTCCAGTCGTTAAATTTTTGAGCTGTTGGTAATTTCTGCCTGGATTGCACTTGGAAAACACTTTTTCCCAACGTTGACACAGTGACCTCAGCCAATTATTTGCCAATGATTTTTTCTGTAGACCACTGAAATTATTCCAAAACTAGCAAAAGTTTGCGCTGAAACGCTGGTAAAGCGTCTTATACAAGTGTTATGCCAGTATTTTATTTATAATTCCTCGGTTAGCCAGTGGTATACCAGTGCTTGACTGTACTACTGGCAGTTTCTGTCTGTGTAATTACCTATTGTAGTTAGAAAATTTTGTCCTAAATTTTTTCGATAAAAATATTTTCTTCAACCTTAAAAAATAAAACAAATTTTGTCTTTTTTTTTAAATGGGGTATTTTTTTTTTTGGGATGCGACTTGTTTATCTTTCTTCGTTGTTTTTTATCCGACTTTTATAAAACTAACCTCTAATGTCTGGAATTTCCTGAGAAATTGCCATTTTGAAATGTGAAATTCCAAATTTGGTCCGAATCAGGTCCAGTTTTTGAGATAACGGGACCAGATAAAGGCCAATTTTAATTTTTGTTCTTTTTTTGGTTATTTAACCAAATAAATTTTCGTTTAAACAAAAAATAGTTAATTCAATATCTTATTTCTCTCAAAATCTACATTACTTTAAAGTATAAATTAAAAACAATCAAATCTATACTATTTTTTCCCCAAGAAGCACCAACAATCTTTTACATCCAGATAAATACTTTCTTTCTAAGCATATAAGTATGCATAATATTTCTACCCACACATTTCTCTATTTACACACATTTTTCTGTTTAGTAATGATATGTCATTATTTTGAGCGACATCCCCATATAAAAGGACAGAGATTTGTAATTACAATTTTAAATACTTGTACTTATGCAAACATTTATGTATATGGTAATACTTTTCTACACCGGGTTCCGGAAAATATATTTTTGATAATACCTGTAACTTGTGGCGCCTATTTATGTAGTGTTCTATTTTAAATCGAAAATATGAGCTAGTTAAATAGAAGATTAATCCAAAAAAATTAATTATCGAAAATATTAAAAATCCAAAAAAGGGTAAGAGTAGCGTATTCATTTCCCGTTACAGGTATTATGAAAAATGTATTTTCCAGAAGGTGAAAAAGCGGAGCATTTTTTTTATCAATATCGCGGCTTTTAATTTAATTTAGCTCGAACGCCTGATTGAAGTGTGATTCTGAGACCAGATTTTGATTCAACGTGCCTCATACCTTTAGAAAATTATGATCCAACTAGTTCTAGTGTCAAATATTTTCAGCCTGAATCTTTAGGTACAAAAAGTACTTCCATGTACCAAGAGGGAAAATTGGACATTTCTTAGCCCAAAAGATAATGTTTCAATACAGAAATACGAAAAATTTAAATTTCCCCTTCAAAAACCTTTTCCTGGATTCGCGCCTGCATGTACTCAGAAGAGCTCCCCACTGTATCTCACATTAACCAAAGCTTAGGACTTACTCATAGTTATGTATGTCAAGTTAAACTCTCTTTATAAGTAGAAAGTTATATTGAAAAAATCTTCTATGAAATTGTTAATTTACATTTGAAATTTAAAAGTAAAAAATTGAAAACGTGATTTTTAATTAGCAATCAATTTAAAACTTCAATTCAAACATTTAACTTTTAATGTAGAAAGGTTGAGGGTTAGAAGAAGAAGAAACGTTTGTCTCTAAAAATTATAAGCACTATTAATTTTCAAATCAGACTAGACTAGTTTCCGCCTTTTCAATGGACAGGCACCATCAGTGTTTTTCCATTTAAATTGGATTATTAGTTGTATTTTATAAACTGTCAGATTGTCTCTATATAATATATGATAAAATATTCAACAAGCTGCCGGCTGTAAGAATCAAAACTGCGCTTCTTTTTACATTACAAATGTAACATTACCTAGTTATGACCGTTTAGCGATCACACCCAAGTATGGCCTCGAATATAGTGCAGCTAAATTACAGTTTTATTTCCTATTAGCTTTTCTATTATTGTATATTATACTCATAAGTGACAAACACTAACAAACACAAATATTCTAGTTTTATATTTTAGCTTTTTTTTAATCTCCTCCGTCTCTATTTCACAACCTTACCGGATTGACGTTTGGTTTTTACGTTCAGGGTAGCCAACTTTGCGTTTACAATGAGATACCGCCACAGGTAACATGTTAATGTAGTTTTGTACAGTGATATTTTCACGTCATATAGACAGTCGCAATTAGTTCTTAATTAATATGCATTTGACAAATTTGGTTTAGAAAGGTTGAATTTAAGAAAAAAAATAAACGTTTTTCTCTAAAAATTATAAACACTATTAGTTTTCAAATCAGACTAGACTAGTTTCTGCCTTTTTAATAGACAGACATCATCAGTGATTTTCCATTTAAATTTTATTATTATTATTTGTATCTTATCATTGTCAGATGTTCTCTATTTTTGGATTAGGAAATTTTTATGCAATTAATTGAAATATAGATTTTTCCATATCATCAAAAAACGTATATTTCGACGACCTCCAAACTAATAGTTTTCCAACTTGTTTTTTTATTAATGAAGACAATTTTGCAAAAAAAAGTGCTGAGAACACTTTGAAAACGCTTTAAGGTAATGACAGTGTTTTTTTTTAATAATTATATATATAATTTTGTAAAGGAAGTACTACTGAAGTATTTTTTGCAAATGTTAGAAAAACGCTTTAAAGTAATATTTTAAAGTGATTTTTTTATAAACAGTTGTAAATTTTGTATGTTAAGTACCCCCCAAAGTACTTTCTACGACCGTTCCGAAATCCATCCAAAATAATGCTTTTATAATGCTTTTTTTTTCATTGCATTGGTAACTAAAGCCCTTAAAATGCTTTTATTTTTGTACCATTGCAAACAAAGGCTATGACAGCGATTTGTTTCTTGTACCGTCTCTAATTTCTAACTGGGTAATTAAACAACACAACAAATTAATTTTTTTGCAAAACCTCACTTTGATATACATATTTTTTAATAGACATATATAAGCCGAATTAAAATATGGCAAACATATTTTTCCCAACTGTAGATTTTGAAATACAGCGGTTTTTATATTTTCAATATTCATCTCATTTTCTCTCATATTTTGCTTAATTTTCCGAAATTTAACCGCAAAATAATGGAACTTTTAATGATATTAATCTACTCAAAATTGTCTTTCATTTGAGCACAATCGTGTCGGTGTTTGCTTCAGGATATCTTACCGGTATTTCAGGGAAGTGGAAAATTTTGCATGTTTGTTTCTTGCGTTATAAATTTTATGCTTTTTAAAAATATTAAAATTTTATCTCTATGCGTAAACTAAACAGTAAACAAAACTAATTTTTGTATTAAAATTGTAAAGCCATTGATAATATCTGGAAATATTAAGAAAAGAAGAAAATTTTTATATAAAAAAAATGAAGTATATAACATAAGTATAAAAGCCGCGGTATTTCAAAAACTACACATGAAAAAAAGTTTTTTGCCTAACTTAGACTCAGCGCACCTAAATTTAGAAAATATGTATTATTTGCAAAGGCAGGTTCTGCAAAAAGTTTAAAATTCTTCAGATACGGGACAAGTTAAAACTAGGTAGTGTTAAAGTAACATTATTTTAGGATTTATGTGATATAATGTGTGTAATTATCACATGTAGGTGTACGTATCGTAGAACTAGAGAAAAATGTTTTATGCAGGAATCAATTTCCAACCGTACAAAAAAAAAAAAAAAAAATAGTACTGACAAACCGCTGATATTTTTGTAACACCCACCGTGTTAAAAATTACCAAAGGTACAACCAATATTGTATTAGAAAAGCACTATATTGTTTTCTAAAGAATATGTTTTGCCAGTACCACAAACAAAATTCTTCGTCAACATTTTTTTTTACCTATACTACAACAAATTATAAGTATTATCTATTTTTACATTTTATAATATTTCACACATTAAATATGATGTAAAAGAGTAGGACCGAACTGTATTGCTGCTTTTTAAAAGGGTTTTCTTATACACAATTCTCAAAATTAATTAAACTTAAGGAGGCATTTTGAAATTTTTTGAATTACCAACGTTATGCAAACGGTGGCAACTTCAAACAAACTAACGGTTGGCCACTGTTATCAATCGGGTAACAGGACAATACTAGTTTACCCAGCAAAAAATAACCTGGATTTGGTAAGCAGTAACTCCATTTTATGCTTCCAAAATAGCGCTTCAACGCATTGCATACTATAAAGGAATTACCGAAGGCATTCTGTAGTGCTTCCCACAATGCCTTCTTTGAAGCAGTGAATAGTGCATACAATGAAGCAACAAAGAATGCATACCATGAAGCATTAATGTTGTCAACATACAAAAAAGCGCTTCTCATTGCCTAAGACATCGCGAACAAAAATCATGCCTTCTGGATATGCTTTGGAAGCGCTTCGTTATTAAATAATGCCTCCCGGAAGCGCTTCTGGGCTAGCACAATTTTTTGCTGGGTATAGTCCAAGTCCAATTTTATTTAAAATTCATTTTTATATAGTATTTAAGTCTTCGTTTTACTTGTCTTGTAAGCAAGTGATTTAAAGCTTTTTTATATAATTTTTTTTTTTTTCATTCAAAATAAATTTACTTTTTATTATTTCTATGGAGCGGGATCAAATGTAATTGAAAAAAATTTCCCGCTTTCCCGGGAAACGTGAAAGTTCGGGAAAAAGAAAACCCTAAGTGTAATACATAAAGAACTTATTTTTTTCTTTGAGGCATGTGAAAAATGAATTAAAATTTGAAGTTCTTTTCTAAATACTTTAGAATATTTTCGATGGGTTTACAAGTTTAATAAAATAAATTGTTTATTGAAATGTCTGGTTTATGTAAAATGACAAAATTTTAAACAAATAAAATAAAATTTTCAACTTCCTTCCAAACACCGGCAATTTTATACAAATTTACATTTTTAAAATTTCTAAAAATTAAGCAAAATATACGAAAATATTAGGTGAACAATGTAAATATAAAACAGCGATATTTTAAAAGCTGCAAATGAGAATAACATTTTTGTGTCAGATTTGGAACCAGCGTTTATTAAAAAAATTTGTTCCAAAGTTCGTTTTTTTTTTGTCGTCGAGTAATAGAACCTGCGTTGTGGTGTAATGGTTAGCGCGTTGGACTGTTACACAGATGGTTCCGGGTTCGATTCCCGGTGATGACAACATCAATTTAGAAAAATAATATGTATGAGCTTTCTATCAATCATATGTATCACTGCGCCCACCTTCGGTGTTCCCATAGCACTTAACCCCACCGAAGTAAAATAATGAATCAGGGCTATTAAACAAAAAGCTTCAATAAATTCGCCAACTCTACATCAGGTATCGAGCAACAACTGTTCTAAAACTTATCATCTCGCGAAATTACAGTGTTGCCATGTTTGAAGCCCTTCGTCTTTCACCACCTTTCATCTCTCCACTTTCCCCTTTCCAAAGAAAGCAACACATAAATAAATAGGAAGAATTTCCTGGATGTTGCTTCTCTTTAAAAAAAAATGTAAATATATCAAACTTTCTGTTAATATTACAGGTTTTATTAAAATATAAGAAATATAAAAACAGAAAAGGGGGGTTTCTATAAAAAAATCGATTTTTTTTATATAAAAAAATATTTTTTATACAATATCGCTCAAAACGAATTTTTCCAATAACTTCCACACAAATATTTTTTTTCGATATTTTAAACTTTTAGGGTTGCAACATATTCAAAATCGGAAAATTAGTCGTTGATATAAAATGTGCCGTGCACAAAAAGCCTGTACTCTAATATAACAATTCATTTCAATGTCCATCAAATGAACTCATTAGTCAAATTTAATTAAGACGTTCCTATATAAAATTGATTGAATTTTAAATGAAATTAAATTTTAGGCTAATTAAAAACTATCGTCCAAAGGTCAACATAAAACATCTTCAAGTTTAAAGGTTTTCTACCTCTTTAAGAGGCAAGCACAGAGAAATTATAATGGCGTAAAATATATTATATTAACAAAAATGTAACAATAACTTTCTCCATATTTCTCTTTAACTCTGATTTTTTATCTTTGTTAAGGGAATTTATCTCTTTTTACTCGTTCTCTTAACAAAAACCCTTCATTTGCTGAATCTGTAAAATATGGTTCTTGTGTGTGTGTGTGTGTGTGTTGCATGCAACATTAAAATTTGTTTAAAATCAACACACACGCACACACACACTTAAACCGGCATAATTTTAATGTATATTGCATTATGTAGGTTGTTTTAAGTTTCCTATTGTGTGTTTTTTTTTTAACTTCTTCATTTTAATTTCGTTGTACAAATTTATTTTATTTTGTTAGGATTTTCACAAGTTTTTCGCCCGAGGAATGAAGAACAAGAAAAACATTTTGGTGATAATTTTTGTTTTCTCTTTTTGTGTGTTTTTTTTTTCTGGGGAAAATTCATATTTTATTGCAGACCAAGTTCTTTTCAGATTGTTCAATGATTGATGCATTGCGGCTAATAGTGCAGTTTGGAAAAATATTATTTTCTTATAATTCTATTGTGTTGTCTTTGTTCGCTATTTTACAATGAAATTTATTGTTTGTTAACTGTTATGAGAAATTTTTTCATAGTAAAGAAATTAATTGCAGTTCAAAATATACACTCAAAAATAAGGCAATGCTTTCCAATGTGGACCTATATCTAAGTTTTGGGCTATACAAAATGTAACTAACAAGGATGGGCTCTATCCGATCTGTATGAAATTTGGATATGTGATAAAGCAGGAAAAAATAAGGGATACCCAATTTTTATTGGCGACCTAATCTCATGTGTAGGGTTTCAAAAGTGGATTAAAAATTTGCGCATTTTTCCGGAGAGCTTTTATAACCCATATTTTAAAGATTTTAAATAAGTGGCAAACTGCGCCCGCAGCATAGGCAATATGGGTATCAAAATTTTTGTTTAATCAAGTACAAAAAATTTGAATTTCTTGTATTTTAAACATGTTATTATATAAAACTGATGTATTTTGCAATTGGGCGCCCAAAAAAATACGTTGGTAATATTTGTTTGTTCACAACAACGTATCAAAGTTTCAATACAAAAACATATTAATTTTGACCGCACTTTTTTAAGCCTTTAATACTAAACTTTTAAATTGCGGCAAACAAACAAGTTAACAACATTTTGAATAATTGTCCAACATAGGCAATATTAGTGAAAATAGTGCGTAACCCATTTGAAATATACTAAAAATTGGAGAAAAAAACAAAAATGAAAAAAAAAAATTGCAAAATATAAGGCCCACTTTAGGGTACATTATGAAAATTTAAATTTTCATATTGTTGTTTTTTATTTATGATATTTGATTATGGAATCAATTATTTTTTTTTTTTTTTTTTTAAATGTTAAGTTTTTTTCGATCTTCTTTTATTTTATTCTTTTTAGTTTAAACGAGCTTAAAATTGTAATATTTGTTCCCTGAAGAAGTCACCCAATGTGGAGACGAAATATTGGAAATAAATAATTATTAAATAAATGATCTTAAGCTCGTTTAAACTAAAAAGAATCAATTAGTTTTATTAAAATTGTGAGTAAAGTTTTGACCGCCAAGCAAAAATAGATATTTCCCAGTAATGAAGAGTGTAAGTAGCTCATTTATGGTTTTACTGGTTACCAGGCTATTTACTTGCTTATTTACTTTTGTTCGCGATGACCAAAAATTCCTCTTGCTTGCAAAAAAGTGAGAATAATGGGTTAACTGATTGGTGAAAGAATATGTGGCTACTTTAAGATAAGTAATAAGTACTTATTCACAATGATATAGTAAGTGGTTACCTAGGAGTTGCAAAAATTTGGGTACCGTAGAGGTAATATTTTTAAAAGAAATCTTTCGAGTTTTTAAAATAATTTTATTTCGAAAAAATTAGTTTTTTAAATATTTTCAACTCAAATTTAGAAATATAATATTCGAATAAAAAAACCAAATCGGAACTTATGTCACCAGTTACCAGTAGCTCATTATTTTGCAATTACATATAAGTACTTATATATCCCATTTAGGTTTTCAAAGTAATGCAATTTGTAATAACCTATCATTTATTGGTAATTAATACGGACATGAACTGTCATTACCATGTTTTTGCTGGGTGTTTGCAGAAATTCGAATTGGAATATTCTTTATAACTTCACATCAAAACCACACATTACCAAATCATGGGTAAAGTAATGTATCGCCATAGGGCTTTACGCATTACACTACACCTTACTTTACTGATGAATTTTACAGGCGATGAGCCTAATACACACAGAGAAATAAAGCAACAACCGAATAGAAAAGTATATTTTAATGGTAAAAACTTATAAATTCAGTTAGTACAACGATATTTACATTAGATTTCTAAATATTTTTGGGTGTTGCAACTAAAATTCAGTTGAATTAACCGAACTTTGTTGGGAAAACAAATGTTCTGTTGTACCATCCTACTGAAATTCGTAATAACCGAATTCGAGTTATATTACCCGAATTTCCGTTGGCAAATAGCAAAATTTTTCTCTGTGTGTAGTAATGGGTATACTCATTAAAGTAACTGGTTACTTATATGGTTACATGGTGGGAAAAAGTAATGTCTATAAATAGATTTTCATAAAAAAAATGCATAAAAATTTTTTTTTTACTGATATTTCTTTTTTAATTAAATAAATATTTTTTTCTTTTTTTTTATTAAATAAATAACGTGGTCATGCTGGGATTCGAACCTGAGAACGCTGTTATTTAACAATTAGTTAGCCGAGAGCTCTACCAACTGAGCTATCGGTACATATATAATTTTATTGCTTAAAATGTAAATGAGTTGTTGTGCTTCGTGTTTTCGTTCGTGATATCAAAAATGTACAACTTACAAAAAATCACAAAGTAATATTATAGACACATTACTTTGTGATTACTAGATTTTCAAAAATATATATTAATAATTACTTTACGTTCATAATTCATGCATTGTGTAATTGATGATCGGTAATTCATTATTTTATGTTTTGAAGTAATGTAAAATCTAATGAGGTATCATTACAAGGTAATCCATGAGTGTTCATTTATCGCTAACTCATTACTTCTTGTTGGAAACTAATGATACAGGTAAAGAGTACACATTACAAGGTAATGCATTACTTTATCGCACCCATTACCAAAGTTTTGCTTGGTTCCCAGGCAGAAGAATACAATCGGCCCAGGGATTAGCAATATTCAGAGTATTGTCCTGTTACCCGATTGATAACATCTGCCAACGGTTGTTGTCACCATTGGCATAACGTTGGAAATTCGAACAAATTTGGTGCTTTCAAAATACTTTAAATTACATTAATTTTATGAAATGTTTATAAAAGAGTTAAATTTTTAAATAAGCAATCCAGTTCGGTCTTAGTTTTTTAAATAAATAATTGCTGAAAATATAATAAAATATTAGAAAAGAAATTGGGACCAAGAATTCTGCTGGTGATACTGTAAAAACACTGCTTTGCCAAAGGATTTAGTGTTTCTAGAACAATATTAGTTGCAACTTTTGAAATATCTAACAGGCTGTGTTTTACAAAAATAACAATGGTATGCCAATGCTATGGCATAAAATTGTATGGTTGTATGGCTATTATTTACTTTTTATATTAATGCAAAATTTAACTTAATGTTGTTTTTTTTTTTTGCAACGACACTATAAACTATAACCAGGTGAAACGTATGCAGTTACGTCAAAACTACAACAGAGACAGCGAAAATTCGAATTGATGACATTTGACAGTTTTGACATATTTATAAAACAACATGAACAAAAAACGAAATGTCTACTTTAGAGAACAGGCCTTATTATGGTGCATTCCCTTACTATTTAAATATACATTAAAAAAAAATTTCGATTTTTTTTTTTGCTAAAACTACTAAATATTTTTTCAAAATCACAGTACAGGGAAAATTCCTAGAATTAGCAGATTTTGTTTTTGCTAAATATTAGATAAGAATAGCAAAGATAAATCTGTTGACTCTACAAAAGTTTAATTATATTTTAGCAGAAATTAAGTTACTTGAATGTGGAATATTAATCAGCAAACAATTTGCTTAATGTTAGTAAACAAATAAAAAGCCCAAAAAATTATGAAATTTTTAAAGTTAAAGAAACTAAAAACGTAAGCCAATAAAAATCTGCGCTTCAGAAATCAACAGTTTACATTTTTTTTTAGCAAATATTTCTGTTGATTTTAGCAAAATATACTGTTATTTACATTCCACTAAAAGCAAGAGCTTTGTTAATATTATAGTTTTATGGCCTGTTTTTGGAAGACGTGTCACTCAGAAAATTCGTGTAAATGAGTGAAGAAATTCATTTTGGGGTTCTGTATCTCAAATGTCACTTTGAATTGAGTGAAAACTTAAGAGTTGCCGTTTTCGTCCACATTGCGATTTGAAACGTCACAAACGTCAAAAACAGACTTTCACAAAAAAGTATTCGTCAAAGAAAAAAGGCAACACAATTTAATATTAAAAAAAAAAAAATACTTTTTAACAAAAAATTGTAATAAAAAAGGAATAATGATATTTATTTTAATTTTCATTTATATTTATTTTCATTTTTAGTTGTAGATGTCTTTGTTTTTTTTTATACAAATTATATTTTTATCACCACTTATTGTTTTCTAAACAAAATAAATAATTTTTTTTTTTCAAGCAAAAATCAGCTGTTTTTGTTTATATTTCATTTACAGTGTTGGGTTGCCATCTACCAACGAAAAATGAGTTATTTGTATATGAAAAAAGCTAACAAAAACCGAAAAACAATATCATGGCAATCTCTACTGTTTGACATAACATAAAGCTTTACGTACTCAAACGTAAGTCAGGCGAACGAATTATAAAAACTCATTTCCTTACGTATTCGTTCCAGTGCCACACGTTCGTATAAAATTATACACGTATTGTAAAAACAAGCCGTTAGTTAAATATTTTAGTCTACAAATATTTAACCTAAACTTTTGTTGATTTTGGCAGAGGAAATTGTTATTTCTGGTAAATTTAACAGTTATATATTTGTTGATCTTATTTTGCTAATATTAAGCAAAAAAAAAAAATACGTCTAATAAATTAAACAATTTTTTATTGGGGATTTTTGAATTTTATTCATCGTCTTCTTAGACAGTGTGCAATTAATACTATAATTAATATGCACATATTTTTCAATTGTTTGAGATAGACGTGGTAGAGAAGATTAAGCATACTTTTCTTAAAATCATAACTACATTGTAAATTTTTTTATTGAATTAGACTGCGCAGTTTCTGGTAACACAACCTTCATCAGTAATCCTTTTGACAATACTGTAATTATTTGTAACATAATTTTGAACAATTTTTAGTAGCTTTTTCTGCTATATTTGCTTGTTTATTTCTTTGAGTGTATAATTACATAATGACATATTGTTGTATACTTTAAAAGTCTTTTACAGTTTACTTTACTTTAACCATATTTTAATACTAAAGCTGTAGTATATAACTAAAATACTTTTTAGATTTTTTTTTATTAGTTTTGGGGAAAAATTATAAATTAATGATTATCCTTGTGACCTAGTTTTATGTCATATAACATTTTTGGCAGTAATGTTGTGGTTGCTCTTGAGTTTAATTCTATATTAAGTCTTTGTTGTTTTAGTTGTTGTACAATATGCTGCTGTTTTCAAAACTGTATTTAAAGCTTTCGTTAATGTTTCAAAGTTGTTTTTTTTTTTTTGTTTTTGTTCAAAAATTCTTACCAAGAAATCCTTAAGGGTTTCTTCACTATGTACAAAATACTCCATGTATTGAAAAAATATTTTTTCATTTACGAGCTATATTGAAGAGTTGTTGTATATTTTATTTTCTAAGAAATAAATGAAAAATTAGGCCATGTTAATGTTTACCAAAAGTTAATTGTGTTGATTTTTTGACTTGAGTGTAATTAACAATAGTTTTTTTGTGTGTGTGCAAGAGTGTGCATAAGAAATTAGATTGTATGAAATATTTAGGTAAATTCTAATAGGCTTTTTAAACTTTCAATGATTTTAATTTCATTGTAAATTTAGCATTGAAGAAGTGTTGATTGAAAAAAAAACGTTTCCATTAAAAGCCAATGTAGAATGACATATCATTACTTTTTGGGCTACAAGAATGACAGCAGCTTACTCTCGGCATTACTTTAAAACATATAATAGGGACTTACTGACAACCAGTTACTTTTTGTATTATTTGAAAATAAAAAAAAAATAATGCGTTAGCCATAATGACATATTTCTTCATTATTTGGAATATGAAGTAATGGTATGAAATTTTTTAAAATCAATTAGAATCATTCCATTCTTCAAATTTAAATTTTTTGGAAGGACATCCTTTTGCAATACATAATTTTCGAAAAATCTTGGCACTCTAATTACAAATATGGCAATTTTAAAATCGTACATTTTTGATTTTTATAGAGCACCTTGTTTTTAAAAAGTTATTTTTCAGTACCGTGTTATCGGACTTGATTTTCACGGATAGCCAAGCGGACTCTGTGGAATCGATAACGATTTCTCTGCACGGGGACGCATTGAGACTATATGGGTGCCGGGACACTGTGGTATAGAGGGGAACGAAATGGCTAATGAATTGGCTAGAGGAGGATTTTCCCTCGAGTAAGTCACTTTGAGGAACGCTAGACCTTTTCGAGCTTTCAAGGGCGGAGCTGGTGGATTGGGCTGACATCATGAATAGGACCATCTAAGAGAATGCGGATGTTGGCAGGACCACGCTGATTCTCTGGGGAAACCCAGACAGGAACAGGACGAGGGAAATTCTGAATCTTAACCTAACCTAACCTAACCTAACCTAACCTAACCTAACCTAACCTAACCTAACCTAACCTAACCTAACCTAACCTAACCTAACCTAACCTAACCTACCTAACCTAACCTAACCTAACCTAACCTAACCTAACCTAACCTAAACCTAACCTAACCTAACCTAAACCTAACCTAACCTAACCTAACCTAACCTAACCTAACCTAACCTAACCTAACCTAACCTAACCTAACCTAACCTAACCTAACCTAACCTAACCTAACCTAACCTAACCTAACCTAACCTAACCTAACCTAACCTAACCTAACCTAACCTAACCTAACCTAACCTAACCTAACCTAACCTAACCTAACCTAACCTAACCTAACCTAACCTAACCTAACCTAACCTAACCTAACCTAACCTAACCTAACCTAACCTAACCTAACCTAACCTAACCTAACCTAACCTAACCTAACCTAACCTAACCTAACCTAACCTAACCTAACCTAACCTAACCTAACCTAACCTAAACCTAACCTAACCTAACCTAACCTAACCTAACCTAACCTAACCTAACCTAACCTAACCTAACCTAACCTAACCTAACCTAACCTAACCTAACCTAACCTAACCTAAACCTAACCTAACCTAACCTACACCTAACCTAACCTAACCTAATCTAACCTAACCTAACCTAACCTAACCTAACCTAACCTAACCTAACCTAACCTAACCTAACCTAACCTAACCTAACCTAACCTAACCTAACCTAACCTAACCTAACCTATCGGACTTGAAATAGTAAAAGTTTTTTATAGTTTTAAAATCTAACGGAAGTTAATGTTATTTGAGTGAAATAATTTGTTTTTATGTTCAAAAATGTTTTCTGAATTGTGTAAGTAATTGGAATTCTGTTTAAGCCCTCTAGTTTTTACCGCAGCTTTAATATTTCGTTTTTTTTATCAAATAACACCAAAAAGAAAATATTTCAACAAAAATATTTCGTATTGAAGTTGCAAAATCATCGAATGTCGAGGAATATTTCCTGAAAACTTTGGAAAACAAGTCTCACCATGGCAACGACTTTCATGCAAATGAATGTTTGTAGTCAATAGCCCAAAACCGATTTTAAACCGAAGAGTGAAAACATATGAAATCAATCTCCATTCGGATCGACCATCTCAGAGAGAATTCCTTGGACGAGTTTTAATGATTTTTTTCACCTAACTAATGAAGTTTTCTTCACAAAGTAAAAGAAAAATTGAAAAATTGCCTAAATTAAAAATTAACTCCAAAACTCGAAAAAATCTCTAAATTAATTTTGGCGCTTTTTTAATTTTTGCATTTTTTTTAATGTTGTTATTATACGTTATAAAAACTGTAAATTTTGTTTATACCAAATTCGTTTTCAAATAAACAGTTAATACATATTATTAAACATTTAATTGAAAGTGAGTTTGAAATGGAACAAACGTTTAATTGCAATTTTTGACAATGATTTTTTCTGTGTATTTTAAAAAAAAAATCTTTTAAAACGGAGATACCACTACGGTGGTACCACTACGACCCAAACTTAACTTTACGTGTGCCGTAGTGTGTCATTTCAAAAGTTGATACTTTACTTACTTTTTTTTTTTTTTTTAAAGAGGAGCAACACCCAGGAAATTCTTCCTATTAATTAATGTGTTGCTTTCTTTGGAAAGGGGTTAGTGGAGAGATGAAAGGTGGTGAAAGATGAAGGGCTTTGAACATGGCAACACTGCAATTGCGCGAGTAGATAAGTCTTAGAACAGTTGTTGCGCGCCACCTGATGTAGAGTTGGCGAATTTATTGCAGCTTTTTGTTTCATAGCCCTGATTCAATTTTTGACTTCGGTGGGGTTAAGTGCTATGGGAACTTCGATTTTCATTTTGTTTGCCACTCACGCATTTGGGAACATAGTTTCTTTACGATATCTCGTGTTCAGTACACAGAGACTATTTTTTTTTGGTTTTTGAAATAAATTTAACTCTCAAAATTACCTTATAATTATTTATTTCAATTTACAAACAACATCAAAGCTTTGCGTACTTCTATTGAATTTTAATAAACGTAATTAGAATTATTATGACACAATGAGTGAAATTGCTGTGTTAAAATTTTTAGCTAAATTGAACAAGGTTAACACGTGGCGTGGCGCATTGAGATTTCAGGAGATACTGAGGGATTTTATATATATTTAAAGAAAAAATGTTTAAAATATTTTTTTTAAAACCTGTCTAAAGCTATTTTTTAATCCATATAATAATATTCTGAACTAAATTAAAACTTATATAGCTTAATATTAATAAAATAATACCAGCAAAAAATAAAGCTGTTAATTTTACAAAATTTTTGTTATATTCCAGCTAAATTCCACACAGAAAAAAATATCAACCTAAAATATCTAATTAAAGATTTAATTTGCATTAAATTTGTTTTAAAAAAAATAATTAATTGAAACAATTAATATTTGTATTTAACCAACAGCCTTTTTTCAAAGGCTGTTGGTTAAATAGAAAAGTTTCAGTATAAAACAGCCAAGCAGTTGAAGTTTACAAACACAACAAGAACACACACAGACACATCATTACCAAAAAAAAAAAAAAAAAACAACACATATACAAACGTATCTCTCTCACACTTTTTTTGTGAGTATCATATTTAGTTTGGTAGATAGTTCCTTATAGCTTATGTTCTTTTTAGCTTTCAATTAAATTTTTAATTGATATTATCATTGCCGTGGAGCAATTCCATATGAAAGCGATCACCTTTTGGACGACCCCTCTCCGATTTTAAAATAAATAGTCTCAATCGATTGCCCAGCAAAAAATAATGTACCTACATATTTTTTTTTTTTTTATAGTGACTGGTTTAGTGGTGGTGTGCACCACTGTCATGTGACAAAATTGAAGAATTCTTCATAAGGGACCTCATTGAAAGTTGTTTAAAAAAACTACTAAAGCGATCGCAACGAGTGATAGCTCGTTGGAAAGGTATTGAATCAGGCTTTAATTGAAAAATAAAATTTTCCTTTATAGTAATTAAATGTGCTAAAATCCCAAAACTTATTTAACAAATTGTGAAAAGCAATCTGATGTAGGCGTGTCCCTATCCGGATTTCATTCCTGCCTAAGGAAATCTTCAGGGGACTTTGTTATTAGAATTTCTAGAGATATTTGTTATGTTAAATCACAAACTCAATGAGAATTTCTTGTCCTCTTCTAGGAGCGAGATTCAAAATTTAAAATATCAAAGAAAAACCAAAACACAACAAAAAATTGTCACAATTGGCTTTGTCATCTTCCAAATACTACTCTGTTTTTTTGACAGACCTAGCAATGTAGTGACGTTTATTCAAGTAAATCAACAATAGAAAATCATATGTTTTCTATTAGTGTCAGTTACATTTAAATTTGCACAAGCACCTGCATATTTGTTATTTAAATTTATTTTCATCGGGATAAACATTAATTGCATTTATAGTAATTAAATGTGCTAAAATCCCAAAACTTATTTAACAAATTGTGAAAAGCAATCTGATGTAGGCGTGTCCCTATCCGGATTTCATTCCTGCCTAAGGAAATCTTCAGGGGACTTTGTTATTAGAATTTCTAGAGATATTTGTTATGTTAAATCACAAACTCAATGAGAATTTCTTGTCCTCGTCTAGGAGTTGTTAAATAATTAAAAATAATTCAATTATAAAAAATATAAAAACAATGAGAACAAGGTGGTCTCTTAAATGCTCTTCTCCTGTCCAAACAAGGAGTCGGGGCCCATTTTTTATTGCTGATTCTTAAAGCAAAAATTATGAGGAATCCAAAAAAATAAAATTAGCCGGAAAATTTAGGAGCTTCTGTGGAAAATCGGAAAATTTAATTTTTTGCTGGGCAATCGATTGAGACTATTTATTTTAAAATCGGAGAGGGGTCGTCCAAAAATTTGCCAATTTTGATCGTTTTCATATGGAATTGCTCCGTGATAAGTGCAAAATCAATTAAAAATATGATTCAATGAATTTTTTAATTTAAAATTAGTTTTTAGTTTTTTCTGTGTAGTTAATTAAAAGTAAAAAATTAATTTTCTAAAATTAGCGAAAAATTTGCTAACTATAAGTAGACAAAAAAAAAAAAGCATAAAGCCTTTCTGAAATCAGCAAATCACAATTTTTTAGCAATACTTTCTCTTGATTTTAGCAAAATGTACTGTTATTTGCTTTCTACAGAATTTCATGTAAATATGCCAAAATTTTTGTTGATATTACAGTTTTTGTTTGCTATTTTTAATCTACAAATATTTGGTAAACGTTTTTGTTAAATTTTAGTAGATTTAATTGCCACTTATTTTTACCTAATTTCACTTAAATTTGTAATTACCCCAGGTGAAAATGTTCATATATCGTCATATATGGCCACATATGAGTTCATATATGAATTCATATATGTTCGGATCCGAAATTTGAGGATATGTGGACATATATGGCCATATATGAGCATATATGAATGTTCAGATATGGTCATATATTATTACTTTTCCTACATGCCATTTTTTAAGTTTTTATCAAAAATATTGTGTTTTTATTAACATAAAACGTGTAGTGCGAGTGCATGTGCATGTGGCATTAGAAATCAGTTTATTTATACCACGGTCGGTGATTGCACAGAAAATTTCATACAGACGCAATCGAACAAATAAAAAACATAACAAATATTACTTTATTCAAAAAACAGGGTCATTGAAGAAGGTTCAATACCAGAAACTGTGTAGTCTGATTCAGAAAAATTTTAAATTTACAATGTAGTTTTGATTTTTAGAAAATACACTCATTCTTCTCTACCACGCCTTTCACAGAAAATGTTTCTATTATACTTCTTAGAACATGTTACTGATAAATTCATACGTATTCATATTAGCTTCAAAATTTATATTATGTTGAACGTTTTTAAATCATTTTATTTTTTGTAAAAATTCTATTGAGAAAAAAATATATTGAAAAGTTCGATAGTCCCCGCCAAAAGCGGAATGATTAGTCATGTTAGGTACTACCGATTTAGAATTAAGCTCATCAAATGCTACTGATGTTTCTTTAGATTCAAATGAGATATCTCATATGAACCAGAACATGTTTCATGCCTTGTATGCAAATAAATAGTAAAATAAGTGTAAGGTGAATCAGTATTAAAAGTTTTAGATAAACTGAAACATAAATTACATAACAAGTGCGTAAACAGCTCAATTAAACCTTATAGATTCAATAATTTAATTAAAATAAAAATCATAAACATCAAATCAAATCCTTAACTAGTTATATCTGATAAAAAATTAAAACATATTACCTAGATTAGATTTAGATTAGATTATAGTGGCACTATGCACCGCGACCAGAAATTGGTATTTTGTGCTGCCAGCGAATACACCCTATAGGTTCAGGCTCCCTACGAAGCCAATTATCCTACCAGGTGAACAGTTCCAAACGTCCGATGGCGTCACTATGCGATCACCAAAATAACGCACCCTCCTGTCGGAGAGCCTCGGACATTTGCAGAGATTCACAAAACCAATTCACAAAACCTGCACGTATCCGTAGAGGATCGTCCCATCTTGTACAATTGATACCTAAGGCCACAGTGTCCTGTGAGGTAACCCGTCACGGTCCTTAGTTCGCCCCTTGTCATAGACAAGAGTTTCCGCGATCTCTCCCCAGAGGGAGATATAAACAGCCTCGCCTGTCGCTGCCCAGGCGATCTGGCCCAATAGGCCCCAATCTCCGACTCCCTCCATCTTCTGAGCCTCTCTCTGACATACCCATTGGGTACGCCGCAGAAGGGTTCCGGGCCAATGAATTGTCGACGAGCTCCGCAGTTGGCTAAACAGTCAGCCCGTTCGTTGCCCTCATGCCCCTCATGGCCTGGAACCCAGCCCAGTGTCAGGAGTTGTTAAGTCCTAGACGATTTAGAGAGTCGATACATTCCTTAACCAGACCAGACGACACATCTTGAGCCCTCAAGGCACCAAGTGCCGCTTGGCTGTCAGATAGAATGTAGATCGTGGCCCCCCGTGTCCCCCTCCGCAGACACTCCTCCACACAGATACAGATAGCGAAGACCTCAGCCTGAAAAACGGAGGGATATTTGCCCATGGGCAGAGCACGCTGAAATCCGGGTCCGACGACACCCGCCCCCGTATCCATGTTCGACTGTTTCGAGCCATCCGTGAACCAGACCTGTGCACCAACCTCCGGTACCCAAGATCCATTCAACCACGTGCTCCTGTCGAAAATCACAACAACGAAGTGCCTAACAAATACTTGCACAGGCAGTATCTTGTCACTGACCCTAATAACCGGGTCATCAGCGAACATTTTCGCAATCTCAAGATGCCCCTTCAGATCCCCACTCCTCATGCTGCCCATCTCCCGCAGCCTTAGGGATCCCATGCACGCGTTCTCCTTTACAGAAATATGCAAAGGAGGAATACCCAGCATGACTCCAATGGCATCAGTCGGACATGATTTTGAGGCACCAGTGATACCAATACATGCCAGTCGATAAATCCTCTTAAGAGTCATCTGAGCCCCGAGTTGTTCAACCTTTGTCCACCACGCCAAAGAGGGGTATGTGACCATCGGTTTCACAATGGTGTTAAAAGACCAGTAGACCATTTGAGGTCTAAGGCCCCAGGTCTTGCCAAAGAGCCTCTGGCAGGCAAACATTGCCCTAGTGGCCCTTTTAGAGATCATATCAAGGTGCTCATTCCAATTCAGAGACCTATCCAATATAACCCCCAAAGTACATAACGCTATCAGAGAAGCAGATCCTCGTCCCTGAAGCGATGGCTCAATGAGACATAACTTACGTCTCCTAGTAAAGGGCACCAGGATGGTTTTCGAGGGATTTATAGTCAATCCCATCTCCTGGCACCACTTTAAGGTAAAGTTCAGAGCCTGTTGCATGCGCTCAGAAATTGTCCTGTCATCCCAGCCTGTGACAGAAATAACAAGATCGTCAGCATATCCGTAGGTTCTGAAACCCAGGTCGTTAAGCTGCTCAAGCA